>CM055903.1:37432852-37790352 GCA_029582155.1 Panopea generosa
TTGTTCATTCGTTATAGAAAATTAATAAAACTATTAAAAACAAGGATTTGTATGTTGCAAATTAACGTCTAGATTTTTCGAAAGCGAGGCAAAATATTGTGAAACAAATGCCTGGATATAATCTCTTATATTTCCCTCAAAACATCACGAAAAATATATCTTTATATGTTTATTCTTGATTGATATATTAAACCTGCAATTCTTAAAGGTCATAAAATAGAATAATTTACATTGTTTATTTAGGGTCCAGATCTTACTGAACAATGGCGGCGAAATGTTGATTTTCGGAAATGGATACATATTGGAGGAACATTTATCAATTTAAATTTATCGGCGATTGCAAATATAGTATACCGAATGGTTATTGTGAGGAATTCTTATTGATATTTAAGATATCTTCCGCGAATTTAGAACCATTTGACGCCGAAAAAATATACATTGCTCGGAAATGAGTAAATTTTAGATGATTTCTTTTCTAATAAAACTTATATTGGTAACTTTGACAATAGGTATTATATCAAATGAGTTTTGTCAGGTTTTCTTGTTTCTTTCTTGATTATCTTCCGAGAGTCTAACGTGACACCGGCACTTTCCAATTAAAAAACACCTATATCAATTGGAACCCTCCATTTGGAAAACCTCGGTTCCAATTGGCCAATTCTTAAAATAGATTTCCGATTCCAATTTGGAAATTAGAAATTCCAATTGGAAATTTATCATTCCAGCTTAGACGAAACGACTTTCCAGTGAGAAAGCATGCATATTTGGGGTCTTTAGATCATTATAATTGTGACATAAATCGGCAATTACATGTAATAATGCTTTTGATTACTTTTTTTTGTGATCGCACAGTCGTACTCTTCAAACTGCGATACTTTGTCAATAAAAAAAACGAAAGTTTTCCAGATATTCTTTTAGTTGTGTTATATATATATATATATATATATATATATATATATTTGGAATTTCTAATTTCCAATATATATATATATATATATTTATATATACATGTAATAGTAAATTACAGTTATATGATAGATATACATGCAACAGTTAATTATAGTTAAAAAAAATATATACATGAAACAGTAAATTATAGTTAAATAATATGTATACAATCATGTAACAGTATATTATAGTTAAATAATATGAATACATGTAACAGTAAATTATAGTCAAATACATATATCAGTAAATTATAATTAAATAATGTTTTTGCATAATTATGTTTCTCACAATGAAAACGGATTCTATTTATTGCGACACATATTCTTACAGCTTAGATGTTTAATGCTTAGTAGAGTCAGTACCAAGTATGTGTTGATAAACTGTATTACTGTCCATTCATACATATACTCTATTTTTGTATGTTTCATATTTTCATCTTTATTTCTGACAACTTAAAGATGGTGACCAATGTCGTCTCTTCTTATTTGAACTAGTCTATATATTGATTGTATGCATGCCGCTTTGGTTGCTCTGTTATTTGAATCTTGGCTTTGTCTTGGTTGTATTATTTTTTTCCATTTTGTAGACGGTTGCAGAAGAAGTCACATTCGATCATGATGCGCCGCCAACCATGCCGCTCGGGAGCTCGCACTTGGTAACATTGAATATGTATATACCATACCCGTCATATCAGTATACGTTAACGGTAAGTTCGCAAGAGCTTTTATTTAGAGAAACATATCATGATAGTATACATATTCGTTGATTTTAAATTGGTGTATACTATATACATGCGCCACGGACACAGTTGTATGTGCAGTGTGTGGCATAGACACAGTTGTGTGTGTGCAGTTTGCGACATGGACACTGTTGTGTGTGCAGTATGCAGCATGGACACAGGTGTGTGTGTGTGAAGTATGTGGCATGGACACAGTAATGTGTGCAGTTTGCGGAATGGACACATTTGTATGTACAAGCGGCATGGACATAGTTGTATATACAGTATCTGGCATAGACACAGTTATATGTACAGTATGTGGCATGGACACATTTGAGTGTGCAGTTTGTGGCGTGGAAACATTTGTATGTACATGCAGCAAGGACACAGTTGTGTGTACAGTATGCGGCATGGACACATTTGTATGTACATGCGGCATGGACACAGTTATATGTGCACTATGCAGCATGGACACAGTTGTTTGTGCAGTATGCGGCATGGACACATTTGTATGTGCAATATGCGGCATGGAAACAGTTATATGTGCAGTGTTTGGCATGTACAGTTATATGGAGTATGCGGCAGGGACACAGTTATATGTGCAGTATGTGGCATAGACACCTTTGTATGTGTAGTACGCGGCATGGACACAGTTATATATGCAGTATGCGGCATGGACACATTTGTATGTGCAATATGCGGCATGGAAACAGTTATATGTGCAGTGTTTGGCATGTACAGTTATATGGAGTATGCGGCAGGGACACAGTTATATGTGCAGTATGTGGCATAGACACCTTTGTATGTGTAGTACGCGGCATGGACACAGTTATATATGCAGTATGCGGCATGGACACATTTGTATGTGCAATATGCGGCATGGAAACAGTTATATGTGCAGTGTTTGGCATGTACAGTTATATGGAGTATGCGGCAGGGACACAGTTATATGTGCAGTATGTGGCACGGACACCTTTGTATGTGTAGTACGCGGCATGGACACAGTTATATATGCAGTATGTGGCATGGACACAGTTATATGTGCAGTATGTGGCATGGACACAGTTATATGTGTAGTATGTGGCATGGAGAGTTTTATGTGGAGTATGCGGCATGGACACAGTTATATGTGCAGTATGCGGCATGGACACAGTTATATGTACAGTATGCGACATGGACACAGTTATATGTGTAGTATGTGGCATGGAGAGTTTTATGTGGAGTATGCGGCATGGACACAGTTATATGTGGAGTATGTGGCATGGACACAGTTATATGTGCAGTATGCGGCATGCACACAATTATATGTGCAGTATGCAGCATTGAGAGTTTTATGTGGAATATGCGGCATGGACACAGTTATATGTGCAGTATGTGGCATGGACACAGTTATATGTGCAGTATGTGGCACGGACACCTTTGTATGTGTAGTATGCGGCATGGACACAGTTATATGTGCAGTATGTGGCATGGACACAGTTATATGTGCAGTATGCGGCATGCACACAATTATATGTGCAGTATGCAGCATTGAGAGTTTTATGTGGAGTATGCGGCATGGACACAGTTATATGTGGAGTATGTGGCATGGACACAGTTATATGTGCAGTATGCGGCATGGACACAGTTATATGTGCAGTATGCAGCATTGAGAGTTTTATGTGGAATATGCGGCATGGACACAGTTATATGTGCAGTATGTGGCATGGACACAGTTATATGTGCAGTATGTGGCATGGACACAGTTATATGTGTAGTATGTGGCATGGAGAGTTTTATGTGGAGTATGCGGCATGGACACAGTTATATGTGCAGTATGCGGCATGGACACAGTTATATGTACAGTATGCGACATGGACACAGTTATATGTGTAGTATGTGGCATGGAGAGTTTTATGTGGAGTATGCGGCATGGACACAGTTATATGTGCAGTATGCGGCATGGACACAGTTATATGTACAGTATGCGACATGGACACAGTTATATGTGTAGTATGTGGCATGGAGAGTTTTATGTGCAGTATGCGGCATGGACACAGTTATATGTGCAGTATGCGGCATGGACACAGTTATATGTACAGTATGCGACATGGACACAGTTATATGTGTAGTATGTGGCATGGAGAGTTTTATGTGGAGTATGCGGCATGGACACAGTTATATGTGTAGTATGCGGCATGGACACAGTTGTATGTGCGGTATTCGGCATGGACACAGTTATATGTGCAGTATGTGGGATGGACACAGTTATATGTGCAGTATGTGGCATTGACAGTTATATGTGGAGTATGCAGCATGGACACAGTTATATGTGCAGTATGCGGCATGGACACAGTTATATGTGCAGTATGTGGCATGGACACAGTTATATGTGCAATATGTGGCACGGACACCTTTGTATATGTAGTATGCGACATGGAGACATTTGTATGGGCATTATTTGGCATGGAAACAGTTATATGTGCAGTATGTGGCACGGACACCTTTGTATGTGTAGTATGTGACATGTACACATTTGTATGGGCAGAATGTGGCATGGAATCAGTTATATGTGCAATATGTGGCACGGACACCTTTGTATGTGTAGTATGCGACATGGACACTGTTGTATGGGCAGTATGTAGCATGGAAACAGTTATATGTGCAGTATGTGGCACGGACATCTTTGCTCGTGTAGAATACGACATGGACACATATGTATGGGCAGAATGTGGCATGGACACAATTTTATGTGCAGTATGTGGCACGGACACCTTTGTATGTGTAGCATGCGACATGGACACTGTTGTATGGGCAGTATGTGGCATGGAAACAGTTATATGTGCAGTATGTGGCATGGACACACTTGTATGTGCAGTCGCTGATATGGCGATTTGACTATTATGCCTGTTTCCATCGACTGACCATTACATATAAAGTAGTATGCGTACTATCAAACCAAATGTTTAGAACAATGCAAAAGTAACAAACGTTTATGATATCAACTCATTTAGAGACGCTACGAACATTGGAAACGTGTTGCTGTGACTGGTTCTTTTTTTTGGATATTGAATGCTATGTCTGCTGTAGGACATATATGTTCTTATATTTGAAATGCGAGTCGTAGTAACGATACTTTTGATTTTATTTCTGCAGGTCTTTGCTCCTGTTGGCATGACAGGTGTTATGTCTATCTGCTACATGAGTAATACAGTCACAGTTGGGGAGAATTTTGCATGTGGAAATGACCTCAGCCTTGTTACATCCGACCTCACTGATGACCCTACAGGATCAGGCAACAGCCAAGGACAACTGTCTCTGCAAGTATTGCTGAACAAAGGTGAGTATGCAAATCAAAGGCTATTTAATTGAAGCCGTAGAAAGTCTCTCCTTACTTTTGAATGAAAACTACTGTTTGCGGCGATGTTAAGGAGAGTGCGGTTTCTTGCGTTTCCATAAATCCACTTGACCGAACTCAATACAACCGAATCTCTCAGTGGTTATTCTAATTTTTCGAACGAGTTTTATGCTTTCTACGGATCAGAAATTTTAATCAGAAACTATTATACTTTAAAGGGAATATATCTGGATTTTTTAAAAATTTAAAAAATTGACCAAATACATTTTTTCCAATATATCATGCCTATATATACTCATTGACCCCCTATCGCCAAAATGATATATGTTTAAACATGCCAAAATAATATGTTGATAAGGGGTTTCCTAACTTGGGTTACGCGCCGAAGTTAGACTAAAATAGATTTCCCGCTTAAAATGGCAACTCGTTTTGTGACGTATTAAATGGGTAACGGGATATCATTTTGATTTCAATTTGATCTGTCATACAGGTTTACACGTTGTGAAATTAATTGCATCTTAGAACGAATCTGAATAATGATATGAAGGTTTAAAAGCAGTATTTAAGTGCGGTCTATCTTTAGAACGGGGATTTCGTTTCAAATTTACCACTTCGATTAACTTATCGATTTTGTCACGTTTTGGTGGATTTGACATACCAAATCATTCGGATTGTATTGATTTATGATATTGAGATGCTTTTTTATCCATTTCAAAAATAATTATATTTTTTAGACATTTATTGCATTGTTTCATGATACATTCCCTTTAACATTGAATGGACTATTTCGGATGTGTTAAGTGGTTTGTGTGTGTTTGTTTTTTTGCGGTGCATAACACAATCGCGAAAACACATACCTGCCTAAACAAAACCACCGAGAGAAATTCTGTAGAAATTTTGTCCGGGTAGTGTGTTCACGGTATGATACTATGGATTGTGTGTTCTCGGTCTGATACTATGGATAGTGTGTCCGGGTAGTGTGTTCTCGGTCTGATACTATTGATAGTGTGTTCTCGGTTTGATACTATGGATAGAGTGTTCTCGGTCTGTGTACTCGGTCTGATACTATGGATAGTGTGTTCTCGGTCTGTGTACTCGGTCTTATACTATGGATAGTGTGTTCTCGGTCTTATAATATGGATAGAGTGTTCTCAGTCTGATACTATGGATAGTGTGTACTCGGTCTGATACTATGGATAGTGTGTTCTCGGTCTTATAATATGGATAGAGTGTTCTCAGTCTGATACTATGGATAGTGTGTATTCGGTCTGATACTATGGATAGTGTGTTCTCGGTCTGATAATATGGATAGAGTGTTCTCGGTCTGATACTAGGGATAGTGTGTACTCGGTCTGATACTATGGATAGAGTGTTCTCGGTCTGTGTACACGGTCTGATACTATGGATAGTGTGTACTCGGTCTGTGTTCTCGGTCTGATACTATGGATAGTGTGTTCTCGGTCTGTGTACTCGGTCTGATACTATGGATAGTGTGTTCTCGGTGTGATACTATGGATAGTGTGTCAGGGGTCGGTTTCACGTAACATCTCAAACTGAGATTTTCTTAAACTAAAAAATAATAATTTTCCTAAATGATAACTTTGACGCATTACACATTCAGTAAACAAACATAAATGAACCCACAATACATATTCAGTCATTTGTAGGCAATAACATGCAAAATGATCAATGCACATAAGTTATAATGTTCAAATATGATATGAGTTTAGGAAAATCTGAAGTTGAGTTGTTAAGTGAATCGGAGGCAAGACGTCATTCAAGTAACTTAACTTCTTGTTCATCCATTGTTGTGATTCTGGAATTAGGTATTTTTCTTTTGATATTATGACAACATATTCTTCGTTTTGCTATATAAATAACAATTATGTTATACATCACAATGTGTTTTCTTGCCGAAAATATTACTTAATTAACAGCAGATTGTTATGAAGTCAGTACTAAACGAAACGAAAACTGGTGTTTGCATCATAACAACAGAATCAGTTGTGCTTAAGTTTCTATAATGACATTAGACACATGTTACAGTAAACCATTCTGAGTTGCCTTCTTTCGATTTTCTTTTTATTCTTTACTTTTTGAAATTCATTATTTCTTGTTGTACTAAGATGTGCAACAGTTTGTTGTGTAATGCATTGTTTAGTTCAAACAAATTAAAACATGTATTGTTTGTTGCTTACAATAGCAGTCCATAAGACAGTGCGCTCGACTATTCGAATCATTTGTCATAAAGTATAAAAGTACAAGCTTTGGTTGAAACTCAGAAGACCAATCTTTGTCATTTAAAACAAGAGTCGTCTCGCCTGCTACATTGAGAAGGACCTAGATTCATCAATAATAAGTGTCTGACTCAAAATCTTACATTTAATAAAACCCTGTAAACATACAATAATGGGGAAATAAATGTGATACTTTAGCATTTTCTGTTAAATAATCATCAAAACTGCGTGTTTCTGCAAATAAATAATTATAGTAAATTGCTTATTTAATAGAAATTATTTGAATCTTAATTTTTTGACAATTTGAGTCCGAGTCTTAATCTCAGACTCAAAGTATTGATGAATTTAGACCGATATCTAATACATATAAAAACTTGTATTCGGTTTCAATCAGATTAAAATCAGTGAATTCTAAGCTTTAACCGGCATTTTTAAGTCAAAGCAAAATCTTGCAAAAAAATCTGGCAAGAGGTATCCCACTTTGGTTTCATAAATGATAAATTACATAAAGTTTCAATCAAATACGTACAGTATGTGATTGGTAAGATATGGACTTGACGGCACTTGTATGCAAAACTAGAATTTTTAAGTCAAACCATGGTCATAATTTGCATCATATTCAAGCAAGAGTTATCAAACTCAGTTATTGTAGTTGTTATATTAGACGCAAATCATGCAATATCACCTCGCACGCAAGACGTTAACCAATGTGTGACGCCGACTACGGCACCGCGTCGATCGGGTGAGTTGAATAGCCTTCCTTATACGAATAGTCGAGTTAAAAATAATCAAAGACAATTAAACTCTTAACTATTTGATCTTTTCAAGCAATAAACGATCCCGCTGCTATACATGATGAAAACCGTGTGACGGTGAAGTTTGTGTTACACATGTTTTACCGACAACAGCTGCTGAATAAATTGTTGTCACTTGGTTTGGCCTTGGAGTTGGACTCCAGCACAATATTTATTGGAAACATCAGCTCTACTGTCGCTGGAGCTGCTGCGGGTCAGGTATGTTTGTCAGATATTTAGTTGTACAATAGAATGTTGCCCGCCTACGCCTAAGTCGCGGACTAGAACCCAGACTCGACCCGGTGACCTCTCAAAATAACATTTAGCACTGATTATACCCAATAACACGGTCCATATACTAGTAGTATCTGAGCAATCAAGTCAAAATAAATAAATATTAATTATATATTAACTGTTTTATTATATGAGGCAAATGTTCAAGGTTAGTCGACCAGATCGCATTGTGTCCGAGACTGTCTGTATGACGGTAGATGCTTATGTCGAATGCACGCTGGCACAAAATATGACCATTTGAATGTTGAGCTAACTTATGCAGGTGCTATAACACTCCAGATCGCGGACAAGCTTTGTAGTCACATGTATAATTATTATAATGTCATTCCGGTTTGTTGTAGTGAGTAGGATTCTGGGAAAATACAATTTGCTTTTTTAACAGATAAATTGACGGAACGGTTAAGCAATGTGTTTAGGCTTACTTAAACACTTGTAGTTAATTAATATAACAGTACAACCAGCAGACATGTCCAAATACATTTCCAGTCAATTTTGTACCCGTGAAACTGACATGACACTTTTCTTTCCGCACATATTGCGAGGTAGGACACAACCGTCCCTCACAAACAAATTACAATTGCAAGTGAACGTTTGAGGCCTCGAAGCTTTCAATGGTTGGGTGTATTATATTAATAGATAGGCGGTCCCATTACATAAAGGTTGGTTGGGATCGTATAGTAATAGGCTTGAAAACTTTAATATATAATATTATATTCCACTACAGGGGCGGAACCAGGATTTAAGTTTAGAATGTGGGTGCGGACTCAACATAAAATCTGAATCTAATTTTTCAGTAGAACTATAGTGAATTTTAATAAAGGATGGGCGATTAAGGTGGCGTACATCGGGATGCTTAAAGAGCCTAGATTCGCCATTGCATTACATTTGCTATATATTTGTCATCTACAGAATGATATGGAATTTGTCAGCTTGACTACGAATCTCAATAACTTGGACGTTGCCACAAACCAGCCATTTGAAATTACGTATAAAGTGCGGGTTCCTCCACCAACAGTACCTGGCTCAGGCGTAGCGTCCCATTATATAATTGAACTATTGGCTCCGATTGAAGGCAGTCTAGCTGTGTTTTCTATTTGTTCACTGGAGATTACGGCTATAGGGAAAAATATGCCTTGCTTGAAATACGACGATCTCGCCATAGAATACGATAATTCAAGAACAGGAGACAGTGTCGCTGAAAGTGCGACTGCAGATTTAGGTAAATACTATTATTTATAAATAATCAAAATAATTATATCAATTATTTATTACATAACAGAAGGGGCGGGGGGATTGAAAACTATTCAGTATTTTTAATATCTACTTTCACCAATGAATATCATGAAATGACGTCATTCCTAATATATCTTGAATCAAGTCGGCGAATTATCAAAAATGACGTATTTTTAGACGTTTATATAATTGTGATATGACAGCAGCCAGAAACGAATATATATATATATACTATAGCTCTATGTTATGTTATTTTTAAAGTGTTCTCCAAAACATATTGGAAACCCGATCTTTTTAATTTAATTCACAATTTCAGCATACATGGTAGTCATACATTCAGTATACATATTAAGTACATTTAACAAGTGAAAACGATTCTGGAGACGGCTATAGTCGGTGGCGTAGCTTCCTATACGCACCGTAGGCACGTGCCTGCATTTTTATTGAAGAAATCGAAAAATTTAAACTGCCAAAATGTAATTAAAATCGGTCCCTAGGAGGATAGGGGTAAACACTATAAATTCGTTAAAGAATTTGAATAATTGTATTATCCAGATATTTCATATCATTTTATCGATTCATTTGGTTATAAAACAGTGAATTCAAGGCTTATATCATTAATGATAACCTTGCCCATAAAAACACACCAAAACGCACATACAACAACCTAACTGAAAAAGAATCGGGGCAGCATGCCCCGGAACCCAACTACAACTGTGTCTAGACATCGATTTCACCACTGGTAGTCCCTTATAGTATGTCACTGTTTGCTAGACTGGTTGCGTAAAGCGGTATGATTGAACGGATAGACGGCGACATTTCTTTTCGATCCTTTGGGATTTAATTTTAATGATAAAACCCCAAAAGACATTGACCTTAGTGAGCATGTGTGTGCTCTATATTGTTAGACCCTCACGTAAATAGATAAACACAATCGTTAGTGTGGAACCTTATTTTCGACCCAAAGCTGGTTATGAAGTCACATAATTGAAAATGACGCGTTCAAGTTCATGAGTTTTGTTGTCACAACGACGTGATAAACGATGTGATGTAGATTAGTGTTTTATCTCATTTGACAACCAATGGAATCGCTTCAATTTTCAGTTTTTCAGCGGTCGCTCACATTGGGTTTCTTAATTGTTAAATGATTACTAAATGAACTATAACATAATACAGCTAGTGTTTGATTTGATTTGATTTGATTTGATTAATAGGAAAGAAACCAAAACTAGGTTTCTAGTAGGTTTCCACTGCGTTTTGCAAGGTTTTATTTACTACGCATCGCGCCATCTGATGTATTCCCTCAATCCACACTGGCTCCAGATCTGGGCATCTGAGCATGATCTAGGGGCATCAACGTTCACCCACATGAACTGAACCAGGCCGAAGAGGACTATGAAGTGGTGGCCCTTGTAGCTGAAGCAGCCTCCGCCGCGTGGATATCCTTTCCATCTTGTACACCAAGGGCATTGTTGAATTGCCACTTGGTTCTGTACTGGTTGGCAACATCACAACACTCTTCTCCGTCAGTGGGAGGGTTGGCTACCTCCTCTGTATACTCGGCAATACTGACCTCACACACTTCAGATACCACTTTGGAGATGATGTTGTAAACGACCCTGAACGAATGCATCAAGGAGTGGTAGATGTCCCCGGTTGCAAGGTGTCTCATGGTGATGGCCACCTTTAGTCGAGGATGTATTGCCTTCCTGTACCATGTGTCCTTCTGCAGCCTGGGAGCGAGCCTGTCTCTTGGAACATGGATTGATCTACCTTAGGAAGTTTTTGAAGCCAGCCCCATCTTCCCTTCTTAGCTCCTCCATCAGCTGTTCATACATGCCAAACTGTGATCTGCGGCTTAGCCACTCCTTGGCCCATATGATTCTTTCCCTCCTCTGGCCTTTTCTTTTTTCTTGCACATCTCTGTTTAGAGCAAATGCAGCATCCATCAATTGAAAATGACCGACATTATTAGTTGTTGTAGGTAGATTTATAGACGGGCATCATGTCAATGAGATGACAGTCGGAGATGATGGCCCTATACGTGTACACGATGATGACACCAAGTCGGGGATGCCACGAAAAACGTTATAAAACGGAATAAAATGTAGCTACTTGTAATAGTACGTACTTACACAAAGTGATATCAAGCAATACCTACTAAAACATAATTAAACCTAATAAAACGAAGAAAATGTAGCAAGACGTAGTAAAAACGTAGTAAAGCGTAGATAATACGTAGTAGTACGTAGTGGGCCTCAAGGTATGGCTAAGTAGGTTTTTGTACGTATCTATTACGTTTGAATACGTTTTAACTACGTTGAATACGTTTTACTAGGTTTTAGTAGGAATATGCCACGTATATCGAAACTCCACGTTAATTTTTAACATGTCCAAAACAAACGTGGCGGGGCAATCATCATTACGTATATAGCTGTATATAATACGTTTTACTACGTTAAATACGTGTATTACCGTTTTACTACGTTTTAAAAACATAGTGATACCTAGCCCTCAATACCTGACAGTGTGACTGCGGCTTTAAGCTGTTTCTAATTATAGCTCGCGCGGTCTTTGTAGTGTGTACATGGCTGGTTCTGAATTGAAAAAGGCAGTGATGACGAACTTTTTAAAAAATTAAATCATTTTGTAGACAAAATTTTGAAAATTGAAGCGATATTATCGGTTGTCGAATGAGGTGAAACACTAAATAGCTGTATTGTTGATTTTATATACTGAATGGAACAGCTAATCCGCCACCTGACATTTCATGTACCTGACATATCATGTACCTGACATTTTATGTACCTGACATTTCATGTACCTGACATTTCATGTACCTGACATTTCATGTATTTCCTCAAAAAGTATCAAAGTTATTTCCTTGAAATTTGGACTTGAGCTGGAAAGAACATTTAGTGAATGTAAAATGTTTAATTGCCTGATATTGTCGTATACACACTTTGTTATTGTCGTATACACACTTTGTTATTGTCATATACACACTTTGTTATTGTCATATACACACTTTGTTATTGTCATATACACACTTTGTTATTGTCATATACACACTTTGTTATTGTCATATACACACTTTGTTATTGTCATATACACACTTTGTTATTGTCATATACACACTTTGTTATTGTCATATACACACTTTGTTATTGTCATATACACACTTTGTTATTGTCATATACACACTTTGTAACGAAAATGTTAGACATACAAATGTAGCAGGTAAGCTGCTCCGTTCAGTACATTTATGTGACTTGTTGCATTAGTTTGGTATCTATATTATAGTTTTTTATTGATATATTCTTTTTTTTATTCATCATTTAAATCTATATTCATTGATAACACAAATATCAAACGAAATCCAGTCTGCAAAGTCATTCAGACTGTGGTGTCTATACGTAAATACGAATGTATATCAGTTATTATATTTACCACTACAGGCTATGTGACAAACTTGGAACTGTTTCCCGAGGATTCGGAGAATTGTATAACTATAACAGCGAAGTTGTCTGCAAGAGATTCTGTCGCAGTGTTGGGTAACACTTATAAGGTTAAGTTAAGTTCCTCCGCCGTCCTTCTACAGGAATCAGCAATCACGATCATAGCCGGCACCGTTGATCAAACACCAATCACGGTAAGAAAATAAAAAAAACGTTGTCAGAAGCAATCATGTAAACTAGTTTTCAGTAGTTACATAATTCGGGTTATTTCCCTATCAAACGCACTCGAGGCAATGTACTAAGAGAGAGAAATAATTAGCTAAACATTATAATCCTTTCTTTTTTACATGGAAATCACAGGAAGTATGTTATCATTCGATGTGAAATGTATTGCAATGTAAATTAAATGGATTCATTGGCATTTTTAAATAAATTGATATTGGGTATGTTGGCAAATTTTAATATTGATTTTACTTATGGGGATGTCCTTAATAACAAGGAGGGTTTTGAAAGTATAGTATATTGTATATAAATTGTGATGATAACGGCACGGAGTGACGAAGTATTCTATAGAATAATTAGACACATTCGTCAATTCTACTACAATATGTAATTCACAAAAATGATAAAAGATATAGGTAGACTTATGTACTGTTTCCTAGAAGTATTATACGTGCATAATATATAAATAATAGCAACATTCTTAAAGCGAGTATATTGGCAAATTACACATAAAAGCCGCAAATGGATATTTTCTCTGTATGTTATGCACATAAAATAGTGTTTATATACTGATTGAATGCCAGTTATTGAATTATCACTAATTAAAATATTGTACAATATTTGCATTGGTCTACCTAAACATTCCGAACATATCTTCGTACAGACAATAGCCAGTTTAAAGTAAAAACGAAAGCATCTGCACAGGCAATTGTTACAGAAAATACCTGTACTATTATTAACCAGTTATATGTTTCGTACGGAAATCAGCCACCTTGTCAATAATTGAATAGAAATAAAGAACGAACGTAGGTGTTGACAAGGTAGTTTTTCTTGCGTGTTTCGGACACGGAAATACAGCAAGTGTGAACTTACTTCATTAAGAATGGACCAGTGCTGTATGACCACAACTGAAAACGTTCAAGGCATGGTACCACGATTGGAAACAGAAAATGCTTCCACATGATGGCGATTATAAAAAATATAGTTTCTATTTATTGAAAAGCATTTTCCTTATTTTAATGCGCAATTTTTTATTTGAATGGCTTTATTGGTGTATTTTGAATATTTTGAAAGCATTGATATGTTTGAATTGTGAATTTAGAAAACAATTATACTTGGAAATTGAGTATGGATACACACTGGACAGAACAAATCTCTTATATGATACACGACCCCTAATTTTATCATGATATTTTGGTAGCGCAGAGGTTGACAAACAATAAAATGTAAGTTTCACCTCTTTTTTTGGGTCTCTCTATAAATGACAAGCCTTCAAACTTTTATTATTTACTATAGAATAAAGAACAAAAATCAATGGTGTGCTTTCACATTTTCATATGAAACCCTTATGTTAGCGATCTGGCTTTGTTTCTGTTCATTTGTTCACATTGTAGTATCTGAGATTCGTTGGATACCAAAACCAGCACTCTGCAGCTTTGCTGCGGGAACCGTCTTTGCCAGATCTTGGTTGTTCTAGAAACGGACCCTGTAGAGAAAAGGCGCTGTCTCTAGATCACTTTCCTCTCACTGCTAAAATGCGTGTATGCGTGAAAGTTTGCCAGTAAGTTGCGGAACGGCGGTTGTTCTACTCAGATTCATTCTGATGTCTTCTTCCACCAATAAAACTAGATATGCCATATATAACCTGAAATGTGTTGAAAATGGCGTTAACCCCCATTGAAAAAAATCTTTAAAAATAGACCACCGGCTGATAAATGTCTGGTATGTTAAGGTGTTGCACTATTACTGTTTTTCGTCCATTGCAGAATTATTCAAAGGTATAAAAAGTAGAATTGACTACAAATATTTGGGTTCCGGACACTGTTTATTGCCTGTACTGGATTTTTGTTAGTAAACGGCATTGGACCATACTTTTTAGGAATTGATATGGCGATTTTTATTGTTATATCTTTAACTCGGTGTCACCTACGGGTTAAAAACATCATTAAAGATATAATTCACTTTAACGTGCACATCTACCTTACAACGCATTGAACGCCTTAAAGGGAGTAAACCAGGAAGAAATACTTTAAGTGTCTTAAACAATTAAATATTTTTTAAAATGGATAAAAAGCATCTCATTATCCGAATGGTTTGATATATATTTCAAATCGACCAAAATGTGACAAAATCGATATTTACATCGGAGTGGTAAACTGGAAACGAAATTCCGATTCTAAAATAGACTGTGTTTAAATAATGTTTGAACACCTTTTCATCTAGTGGCGTCGAACCCATGACCTTCCGATCCTAGGTTCGATGCTCTACCACTAGTGGCGTCGAACCCATGACCCTCCGATCCTGAGTTTGATGCTCTACCACTAGTGGCGTCGAACCCATGACCCTCCGATCCTAGGTTCGATTCTCTACCACTAGTGGCGTCGAACCCATGACTCTCCGATCCTAGGTTCGATGCTCTACCACTAGTGGCATCGAACCCATGACCCTCCGGTCCTAGGTTCGATGCTCTACCACTAGTGGCGTCGAACCCATGACCTTCAGATCTTAGGTTCGATGCTCTACCACTAGTGGCGTCGAACCCATGACCCTCCGATCCTAGGTTCGATACTCTACCACCAGTGGCGTCGAACCCATGACCCTCCGATCCTAGGTTCGATGTTCTACCACCAGTGGCGTCGAACCCATGACCCTCCGATCCTAGGTTTGATGCTCTACCACTAGTGGCGTCGAACCCATGACCATCCGATCCTAGGTTTGATGTTCTACCACTAGTGGCGTCGAACCCATGACCCTCCGATCCTAGGTTTGATGCTCTACCACTAGTGGCGTCAAACCCATGACCCTCCGATCCAAGGTTTGATGCTCTACCACTAGTGGCGTCGAACCCATGACCCTCCGATCCTGAATTCGATGCTCTACCATTAGACCACGCACTCCACATCAAACATGCACCGTGATATGAAATCACACAACTATATTTTAAGTTCATGGCATACTTATGTTTCAATATTACATCAGCGATAATTGTGTTCTAAGTGATCTTAACCCCCAAAATCTTCCGAATCAGGTCCTCTAACATCCTGATCTGAATCAGGTCCTCACACAACCTGATCTGAATCAGGTCCTCACACACCCTGATCTGAATCAGGTCCTCACACAACCTGATCTGAATCAGGTCCTCACACAACCTGATCTGAATCAGGTCCTCACACACCCTGATCTGAATCAGGCCCTCTAACACCCTAATCTGAATCAGGTCCTCACACACCCTGATCTGAATCAGGTCCTCACACACCCTGATCTGAATCAGGTCCTCACACACCCTGATCTGAATCAGGTCCTCACACAACCTGATCTGAATCAGGTCCTCACACAACCTGATCTGAATCAGGTCCTCACACACCCTGATCTGAATCAGGCCCTCTAACACCCTGATCTGAATCAGGTCCTCACACACCCTGATCTGAATCAGGTCCTCACACACCCTGATCTGAATCAGGTCCTCACACAACCTGATCTGAATCAGGTCCTCACACACCCTGATCTGAATCAGGCCCTCACACACCCTGATCTGAATCAGGTCCTCACACACCCTGATCTGAATCAGGTCCTCACACACCCTGATCTGAATCAGGTCCTCACACAACCTGATCTGAATCAGGTCCTCACACACCCTGATCTGAATCAGGTCCTCACACAACCTGATCTGAATCAGGTCCTCACACACCCTGATCTGAATCAGGCCCTCTAACACCCTAATCTGAATCAGGTCCTCACACACCCTGATCTGAATCAGGTCCTCACACACCCTGATCTGAATCAGGTCCTCACACACCCTGATCTGAATCAGGCCCTCTAACACCCTGATCTGAATCAGGTCCTCACACACCCTGATCTGAATCAGGCCCTCTAACACCCTGATCTGAATCAGGTCCTCACACACCCTGATCTGAATCAGGTCCTCACACACCCTAATCTGAATAAGGCCCTCCCACACCCTGATCTGAATTAGGTCCTCACACACCCTGATCTGAATCAGGTCCTCACACACCCTAATCTGAATAAGGCCCTCACACACCCTGATCTGAATTAGGTCCTCACACACCCTGATCTGAATTAGGTCCTAGATCTGAATCCGGTCATCACACATCCTGATCTGAATCACGTCCTCACACGCCCTGATCAAGGGCTATGGTGCCCGACATTCACTAAATATAAAGCTCACTGGGTTTTTCGGTGAATAGCGGAGCATGTCAGGAGATGGTGTACAGTATAACTCAGATCTACACGGATGACGGGTTTCTAAACACACACTAGCCTGTGGCGTGGCTCATTTTTTGTTATTTTTTGTTACTCAAATGAATACCAAAGCTGTATCGAAATATGTTTTAAATATTTCAAGGATGAAATTGTATTTATTCCCTGGTTACTTCATGTAGTTTCGAAATATCTGTTCTGTTATAAAACTGTGTCCGCTTTCCCAAACAATTGGGTGCATCAATTACATGGTCACCGAAGTGATAATAACACGCACATTTCCATTCTACATGTATACTCTTTATAAGCCTCTATTATTGAATAATAAACAATACATGAAAAACGTATGTTAACATACGGGTTTGCAACACAAGTAAACAATACAAATACGGACATAAACGAAGTAACACTCGCACACACAAACTCACACAGACCTACCCATGACTCATCCCACACACACAACGCGTGTGTTAATGTTTACACTAAGATCCGGTCATACACGTTAAAAAAACACCAACCTATAGTTTTAACATTTTAAGCGAAATATAAATTGGACTCAAACATAATCATTTAAACACATAATATGCAAGTGCAAAACAATTACAAATGCAATAAATAATAACTATATAATATACATATCTTGGGTTCGATCCTCCGTCAAGGCTGTGTGCGGTGTCCGCGAACAAGACACTTTATCCGCATATGCTTATTACTGGTTCTACCCAGGAAGATATCCAGTTTGATTTATCTGAGTTGTTATAACGTTACAGTCGATGTGAAATAGATATGGTGAAACTAAATCAAATTCTCTCATAAATAAGGAGACGAATTAAAAAAAAATATTTTGTTCATGCTGCAATCAAATCGACTCCAAAATCTTTAATTAATGAGGGCCGTTTTAGTTTGAGGCAGATTTGGTGTGGGGCCATTTTGACCGCAACTGCTTCTGTTTGGGGCCGTTTTGAATGACAACCAATCAAAAGGAATGCAAATATAATACCAGAAAAAGAAATTCCAGCGAAAAAGAATAAAAAAAAAAGAAATAAAAAAGAAACACAGGAGGAGAAAATGGTAATAAAACAAACTACAGAAGTAGTGCTCAGACCATCTGTATATACACACAATTATCTTAGAGTGTGTTTTGCAATTAAAATCTATTGATGATATAAATATTGGAATTTCTGACTAACATCAGATAGTCCTAATACTCATTTAGGTATACAAAGTGAATGTTAGCCACCGTGACGCTCAACTGTTCTAATGTTCCGTATATGTTATCAAGCCCGATATATCATCTAAATTTATACTTTTTGTCGATTCCTTCATAATTATACTGTGACAGTAGATTTCCAACCACGATCTGTTTCTTGAACAGCCTGTATCCGGTAACAATTTTCTTCAGCAGTAAGATTCCCTTATGCCTATCCACCGTGAATTATATACTTGTAAATAAATTCGTTAAGTAATTACCATTGCCTTTGTGTAAGTGTTTACATCAGTCGTAAAATATGTACTTGTACACAATTATGGACCCGTCGATTACTGGGGGACCACACGGCAATGATGAAATCAACTTTTCTTAAGCAAATCGACTTTATTAAACTTCATATTTTAAAAAAAATATTAACATTCTTTATAACTAGGGAAATCACGCCAGTTTTTTGAGTATCACCCTTGAATTTTTTTCTCTTTCGATAACAACTGATGAAATAAAAACGATGTATCACTTTATGTCTCACATGACCATATATTGACGCTTTCAAGTCTTTACAAAAGTTATGCCCCTTTCCAGTATAAAAGCAACTCTGGGTCTGCATAATTATATACTGGAGGATTTTTTAATTTTATAATTACATCAAATATAATTTCTCGAAATAGTGATTAATGAAAATATACCACACCTGCCAAGTGCCCCTTTAATATACACATAAGATAGCAGGTCAGCGAGAATGCCTGAACATCAATGAATAACAATTGACAAATGCCCGTTAAATATACTCAGGATAGCAGGTCAGTGAGAATGCCTGAACATAAATGAATCACAATTCGCAAAATGTCTCTTTAATATACACCCAGGATAGCATGTGAGCGAGAATGTCTGAATACAAATGAATCAAAATTGGCAAGTGCCACATTAATATAAAACCGGGATAGCAGGTCAGCGGGAATGCTTGAATATAAATGAATCACAATTGGCAAGTGCCCCTTTAAGATACACCCAGGATACCAGGTCTGTGAGGATGCCTCAATATAAATGAATCCCAATGGCAAGTGCCCCTTTAAGATACACCCAGGATAGCAGGTCTGTAAGAATGCCTGAACATAAATGAATCACAGGCAAGTGCCCCTTTAATATACTCCCAGGATACAGGTCAGCCTGAATGCCTGAATATAAATGAAACACAATTTGCAAGTGTCCCATTAATATACACCCAGAATAGCAGGTCAGTGAGAATGCCTGAACATCAATGAATCACAATTGGCAAATGTCCCTTTTAATATAAACCCAGGAAAGCAGGTCAGCGAGAATGCCTGAATATAAATGAGACACAATTGGCAAGTGTCCCTTTAATATACACCCAGGACAGCAGGTCATTGAGAATGCCTGAACATAAATGAATCACAATTGACAAGTGCCCCTTTAATATACTTCAAGGATAGCAGGTTAGCGAGAATGCCTGAACATAAATGAACACAATTGGCAAGTGCCCCTTTAATATACATCCATGATAGCAGGTCAGTGAGAATGCCTGAATATAAATGAATCACACTTAGCAAGAGCCACAATAATATAAACCGAAGAGCCACATTAATAAAAACCCAGGATAGAAAGTCAGCGAAAATGCCTGAATATAAATTAATCACAATTGGCAAGTGCTCCTTTATGATACACCCAGGATAGCAGGTCTGTGAGAATGCCTGAACATAAATGAATCACAAAAGGTATCTGCACCTTTACTATTCTCCCAGCGAGAATGCCTGAACATAAATGAATCACAATTGGCAAGTGCCCCTTTAATGTACACCCAGAAAACAGGTTAGCGAGAATGTCTGAATATCAATGAATCACAATTGGCAAGTGCCCCTTTAATATACTCCAAGGATAGCAGGTCAGCGAGAATGCTGAACATAAATGAATCACAATTGGCAAGTGCCCCATTAATATACACCCAGAATAACGGGATAGCGAGAAGTCTGAATATAAATGAATCACAATTTGCAAGTGTCCCTTTAATATACACAAAGGATACCATGTCAGCGAGAACGCCTGAATATAAATGAAGGACACTTGTCAAGTGTCCTTTTAATATACACCCAGGAAAGCAGGTCATTGAGAATGCCTGAACATAAATGAATAACAATTGGCAAGTGCCCCTTTAATATACTCCCATGATAGCAGGTCAGTGAGAATGCCTGAATATAAATGAATTACAATTGGCAAGTGTTCCTTTTATATACACCCAGGATAGCAGGTCAGTGAGAATGCCTGAACATAAATGAATCACAATTGGCAAGTGCCCCTTTAATATACACCAAGAATAACAGATTAGCAAGAATGTCTGAATATTAATGAATCAATATTGGCAAGTGTCTCTTTAATATACACCCAGGATAGCAGGTCAGCGAGAATGCCTGGATATAAATGAATCTCAATTGGCAAGTGTCCCTTTAATATACGCAGTATAACAGGTCAGTTAGGGAAGGGTCGTAACTAACGTTGTAAGGACTTGTGGTCTGACCCAATTGTTTATTAATTGTAATAAAATATGTTTAAAGTAAAAATTTATTTAACTTGTCAAAATGATATTATGCTCGGCAGGGCCTTGTGTTCTCTTGTAACTATTTCAATACTAAATAATCTCTTTAATTTTATGTTTGCAGAACGCCACGATTCCGTTCGATATGTTTTATTATAACTCGTTGTCAAGTTTACGCGAGCCAACAATGATTATTGCTAAAATGACAACTGACCGTAATAAAACATACGTACCGATGGAAGTGGAAATGGTGATGCCCACTGATACTTCTCAGACATTATACCATATATGCAAGGCGGAGATACGGAGAGCAGGCAAAAACACTCCTTGTGTCACACCTGATTGGGCTAACAAACGCGTAGAATATTATTCTAAGTAAGGATTTTGAAATGTAGTTTTCATAGAGAGAGAGAGAGAGAGAGAGAGAGAGAGAGAGAGAGAGAGAGAGAGAGAGAGAGAGAGAGAGAGAGAACTATGGTAAACTATATCTTCCTGGGTATTATTTTGTTCCTGCATTGAGGTAATGAAACAAGAACATTATATCAATTATTTTACATTTGTAAGATAAACAAATCCGTGGATGTATGTTGATGTTTGCAGCTAGTTTGCTTTCAGAGATGTCCCCGCCGAAAATCACATCTGGAAGGGTGGTGATGTGACAAGGGGCGTTCGGACGGGTAGCTCTGCAATGCATATTCATTTTCCCGAATAAATTCGAATGCTTGCACAGTCTATTACATGAAACAGTAGTGGTTTATTAGTGTAACAATTAATAATTATTTGTTAAAGTTGCAATGCCACATAAAATATTACAAATCTGGTAAAAACGAGTACATTGATTTCAACATAAATTGAATTGTAGTTATCTATCCGAATAAATGACATTGTTAATAATTTAGCTGATCATTTTAATTCAGATATAATGACAAAATGATGGACAGGGCAAGGTTTGATATGGAAAGTCTTTGTAACTACGAATCCGAGGACAACGTCACGGAGGACGTCATAGAATTTGCAGTATACATAACAGTAAGTACACATTGAAACTATTGCCATGGTTGGTTACGTTTTATAAACTTAGGATATAACTTCGTATTAAACTATGTGTGTTAAGAGATAGAACTGCAACACGTTGCAATTTTTGCAATAATCACTAAATAAATATAAACTAACACTATAATCATTTTATGTAAAATAGCTGAAGGGCATTATGATTTGTGAAATTAATTGTGGTGTCAGTAACCACGAATGTGGTGTCAGTAACGACGCATGTGGTTTCAGTAACCACGCATTTGGTATCAGTAACGACGCATTTGGTTTCAGTAACCACGCATTTGGTATCAGTAACGACGCATTTGGTGTTAGAAACCACGCATTCGGTATCAATAACCACACAGGTTTATGTAAACAAAATGGACTCGAATAAATATTTTCCAACTGATACTTTATTTAATTATCGCGCTAATTCTAATATACAATTGTATTCCAGTTCTGTGACAGATATGCCCATAATATTACATATAATACACCCATAATATTACAATTCTACACCAAGAGTATGACTTATAATATACACATAACACAAAATAAAATAAACCCTGACTTTTACATATAATACACACAGAATAAGACATATAATACAGGCAGAATATGACATATAATACAGGCAGAATATGACATATTATACATTCAGTATATGACATATAATACATCCAGAATATGACATATGATACATTCAGTATATGACATATAATACACTCAGAATATGACATATATTTGTATAATGCACCCAGAATATAACATATGATACATCCAGAATATGACACATAATACACTCTGAATATTACATATAATACAAACCGAATATGACATATTATAAAGGTAGAATATGACATATAATAGAGGCAGAATATGACACATTATATAGGCAAAATATGACATATAATACACATAATACACTCATAATAAAATATAGAATACAAACAGAATATAAAACATAATACACCTAGAAAATATAATGAAATACACCCAGAATATGACATATAATGCACTCAAAATATGACAAATAAAACATCCAGAATATGATATATAACACGCCAAGAATGTAAAAATATAATACACCCGGAATATAAAATATAATACAATCAGAATATGACATATAATACACTTTGAATATGACATATAATACACCCAGAATATAAAATATAAAACGGACAAAATATGACATTTAATACACCCAGAATAAAACATAAAGTACATCCAGAATATAGAATAAAATACACCTAGAAAATATAATATAATACAGCAAGAATATGTCAACAATTCGTATAATACACCGAGAATAGAATATATGATACATCCAGAATATGACATATGATACATCAGGAATATAACATATCACACACCAAGGTTTTGACATATAATACAACTAGAATATAACATATAATACACCAAGAAAATGGCATATAATACATCCAGAATATAACATATAATACACCGAGAATATGGCATATAATACATCCAAAATATAACATATACTACACCAAGAACATGACATAATACACTCAGAATATAATATACAATTCACCCAGGATAAAAAATAAAATACACCCAGAAAATTTAATATAATACACCTAGAATATGACCTATTATACACCCAGAATGTAAAATATAATACATCCAGAAAATATAATATAATACACCCACAATATGACGTACAATACATCCAGAATATGACATATAATGCATCCAGAATATGACATAGAATACATCCAGAATATAAATATAATGCATCCAGACTATAACATAGAATACACTCAGAATATAACGTATTTTACACCCAGAATATAACACATACTACACTCAGAGTATGACATATTAGACACTCAGAAAATGAAATAAAATCACAAAGATTATGACATTAATACACCCAGAATATGACATATAATACACCATGAATATAAAATATTATACACCTAGAATATATCATATAATACACCCATAATTTGACCTAAAATACACTAAGACTATGACATAAAATACACTCAGAATATGATATATGAAACATTGAGATGATGACATACAATTCAATTAGAATATGACATGTATTTGTAAATTTTAACATGAATATAACATATAATACATTTAGAATATGACATATAATACACCCAGAATATAACAAATAATACACCATGAATATGACATATACTACTCCCAGAATATAACATTTAATGCCCCAATAATATAACATACACTACACCATGAATATGACATATCATACACTTAGAATACAACATATAATAGACACAGGATACTATTTAAAACACACTAAGAATATAAAATAAAGAAACGAAAAAGTGTGTACAACAGTATTCACAACATACCTATATCACAGAAACAAAACCGTGTAAACAACAGTATCCACACTAGGCCTATCTCATATAAACAGGTCAGTGCAAATAACAGTATCCCCACCAGACCTATCTCATATAAACAGGTCAGTGTAAACAACAGTGTCCCCACCAGACCTATCTCATATAAACAGGTCAGTGCAAATAACAGTATCCCCACCAGACCTATCTCATATAAACATGTCAGTGTAAACAACAGTGTCCCCACCAGACCTATCTCATATAAACAGGTCAGTGTAAACAACAGTGTCCACACCAGACCTATCTCATATAAACAGGTCAGTGTAAACAACAGTGTCCACACCAGACCTATCTCATATAAACAAGTCAGTGTAAACAACAGTATACACACCAGACATATCTCATATAAACAAGTCAGTGTAAACAACAGTATCCCCACCAGACCTATCTCATATTAACAGGTCAGCGTAAACAACAGTATCCCCACCAGACCTATCTCATATAAATAGGTCAGCGTAAACAACAGTATTCCCACCGGACATATCTCATATAAACAAGTAAGCGTCAACAACAGTATTCCCACCGGACATATCTCATATAAACAAGTAAGCGTCAACAATATTATCCACCCCAGACATATCTCATAGCAATACGACCGTATTAACTTGGTTATGGTGTAACACAGAAAAGTTCTGATATATTTATATGTATTATATATAAAATAAGTAAGTTATACCGTATGAATAACTCGTCTTATTAATGAGGGTTTACATTTAAATCCTTACCCACACCTTAACATCAACTTATATCGTTGTTTAAAAGCTATTGAAATAAATGTATACTTGACATAGATATCTTCTTCATGTTCTTGCAGGCTGTTGGCGATCTGCTGGACGGACAGCAAGACTTTCTATCGATCGGTTTTATCCACTCCAACGAAAGGATGATGCTTGCTCAATTGAGTGCACAATTCGATAAAACTAGAACCTTTTCTCCGGTATGCAACATATGTGTTATGTTACAATTAGTTTCTGAATTATAAACTTAAGGGTTTTTCTTAGCCAAATTGTCTAAATGTTAAATCTGATGAAGCCAACTATTAAATCTTGAAACAACGTGGTACAAAACCTTGGCGCAAGACAAAATGTTTTTGAGTTTGACAGACCCAGTAGTGATGTTCTGAAACAGACGTAACGGTAGTGATGTTGTGGAACAGACGTACCAGTAGTGACGTTGTTGAACAGACGTACCAGTAGTGACGTTGTTGAACAGACGTACCAGTAGTGACGTTGTGGAACAGACGTACCAATAGTGACGTTGTTGAACAGACGTACCATTTACTATTAAGATTAGTCAAAACTGTCATCCGTTTATATTTAAATGAGACATGATGTAAGTCATGTGATAATAGTATTGCTAGTAGATGCCTGCTCATTTGTGCAATATATGTAGCTATAACAAATGTAAAACCTGATAACATGGCACATTGAAGCAAAAAAAACATTATGGAAAAGAAAACAGCGGACTCGATTCTATTTAGTATGCTTATGCGAGACAGTTCTTAATGTAATACTGGTATCCTTGTCTTTGTTTTAAGCCACACTGAGTCAAAACACGTGGGAGAAGTTAAAATTCATTTGTTATTCAAAGTGAGGTGTGACGAGATTTGTTATATTGACGGTTTCCGTTGTTATAGATAGTCTGTTTAATGTAATAGAATTGATTTGTATTGCAGAGCCAACCACTATATTCCCATGTGAGCTGTAACACCTCATGCGACTTTATTCCTATCGGTATCGCGGCGTTATATACTATTATGTTAAAAGTACCACCTGGTGACACATACGATTTGTTAGTACGAGTAGGTGGACCTTCTGCACCGAGCATCGATATATGTACAGTGCGGATTGTGTATGCCGGATGGAATCTTCCATGTGTGACGGATGAACTCGTAACAAGGACATATACGAGGCGGGCAGACGGTAGTATACAAGAAGTCACAATGGGCATTGGGTTGGTGAATAACTTTGGTGAGTAGTATAAGTATACAGTATTGTGCCATAATGTATTTAGGACTCACACCACTATTATCTCCTTTGACCTACAGATGAAGGAGGTTTCTCTTATTTTTTTTTTTTTTCAGGGTTTGTTCTGTAATGATTTATTTTTTCCTAGAATGAGATAAATGGTCGGTATTTTAGAAATAAACACTGAAAATTTGATGCTGATACCAGCTTTCTGGACAAAGGCTGTGCAATATTTGAAATATGTGGTCGTTTTTAGTAGTTAGTTAACTGATAATTTATGAATTGTACAATAGGAAATCTCCGGTTTTATATGATACAAAATTTTAATAGCTAATAAAACTCAATTGTAGTTCCATTAGACCCAAGGTCCAAGGGAGTACAAATATCAAAGTGTCGATCTGAATGGGAGTAGAAGGTCGTGTATCTTTGAAGAGAGAACGCATATTTTGATTAATCTGTAGTTTTGGGAGAGAACTATTATTATATATGTTTAGAGATAGAGTAATTTATTCTTGAGCGAGTGAAATAACCGTAATTACCCGTTGGGGACAATATCGGAATACTTATTACATTAAGAAAACCCGAAACAACGAAACTACGATGTTAAAATGGTAAAATAATATCGAATCTACGAAACAACGGTGGTGAAAAGTAGAAACAACGATAATGAAAAGTACGTTTAACAACGTTTATAAAACAATAAAACTACGACGGTGAAAAGTCAAGCAACGCTGGTGAAAAGTAAAAACTACGACGGTGAGAAGTCAAACAATGATGGTGAAAAGTTAAACTACGATCGTGAAAAGTTGAAACTACGATGGTGAGTAAAGACAAACAACGATGGTGTTAAAATGAAACTACGATGGTGAGTAAAGACAAACAACGATGGTGTTAAAATGAAACTACGATGGTGAAAAGACGATGGTGCAAAGTCAAACAATAATAGTGAAAAGACAAACAATAATAGTGAAAAGACAAACAATAATAGTGAAAAGACAAACAACAATGGTGAAAAGACAAACAACGATGGTGAAAAGTTAAAACTACGATGGTGAGAGGTTGGAACTACGATTGTGAGAAGTCAAACAATGATGGTGAAAAGTTAAAACTACGATGGCCAAAAGTTGAAACTACGATGGTGAGAAGTTTGAACTACGATTGTGCGAAGTCAAACAATGATGGTGAAAAGTTAAAACTACGATGGTCAAAAGTTGAAACTACGATGGTGAGTAAAGTCATACAAAGGTGTTGAAAAATTGAAACTACGATGGTGAAAAGACGATGGTGCAAAGTCAAATAATAATGTTGAAAAGTCGAAATTACGATAGTGAAAAGTCAAACAACCATGGCGAAAAGTTGGAACTGCGATGGTGAGAAGTCAACATACGATGGTGAAAAGTTTAAACTACGATGGTGAAAAGTCAAACAACGAAGGCGAAAAGTTAGAACTACGATGGCGAAAAGTTGAAACTACGATGGTGAAAATTTAAAACTACGATTGTGAATAGTCAAACAACGATGGTGAAAAGTTGAAACCACGATGTTGAAAAGTTGGAACTACGATCGTGAGAAGTCAAACAACGATGGTGAAATGTTAAAACTACGATGTTGAAAAGTTAGTACTACGGTGGTGAGAAGTCAAACAACGATAGTAAAACGTTAGAACTATGATGGTGAAAAGTTGGAACTACGATGGTGAGAAGTCAACATACGATGGTGAAAAGTTTAAACTACGATGGTGAAAAGTCAAACAACGAAGGCGAAAAGTTAGAACTACGATGGCGAAAAGTTGAAACTACGATGGTGAAAATTTAAAACTACGATTGTGAATAGTCAAACAACGATGGTGAAAAGTTGAAACCACGATGTTGAAAAGTTGGAACTACGATCGTGAGAAGTCAAACAACGATGGTGAAATGTTAAAACTACGATGTTGAAAAGTTAGTACTACGGTGGTGAGAAGTCAAACAACGATAGTAAAACGTTAGAACTATGATGGTGAAAAGTTGGAACTACGATGGTGAGAAGTCAACATACGATGGTGAAAAGTTTAAACTACGATGGTGAAAAGTCAAACAACGAAGGCGAAAAGTTAGAACTACGATGGCGAAAAGTTGAAACTACGATGGTGAAAATTTAAAACTACGATTGTGAATAGTCAAACAACGATGGTGAAAAGTTGAAACCACGATGTTGAAAAGTTGGAACTACGATCGTGAGAAGTCAAACAACGATGGTGAAATGTTAAAACTACGATGTTGAAAAGTTAGTACTACGGTGGTGAGAAGTCAAACAACGATGGTGAAATGTCAAAACTATGATGGTGAAAAGTTGAAACTACGATGTTGAAAAATCAAACAACGATGGCGAAAAGTTGAACTAAGATGGTGAGAAGTCAAACAACGACGGTGAAAAGTTAGAACTACGATAGTAAAAAGCTGGAACTACGATTGTGAGAAGTCAAACTACGAAAATGAAAAGTTGAATCTACAATTGTGAAAAAGCAAACAAAGATGGCGAAAAGTTGAAACTACGATGTTGAAAATTCAAACAACGATGGAGACAACTTGAAACTATGATAGCGAAAAGATGATGGTGCAAAGTCAAACAATAATTGTGAAAGTTGAAACTTCGATGGTGTAAAGTTTAAAAGACGATGTTGAAAAGTCAAACAACGATGATGAAAAGTTGAAACTACGATGGTGAAAAGTTGAAATTAAGATGGTGAAAAGATGAAACAACGATAGTGAAAAGATGAAACTACGAAAGTGAAATGTCAAACTACGATGTTGAAAAGTCAAAACAACAATTGTGAAAAGTCTTAACAACGATGGTGTTAGTTGAAACTACGATGGTGAAAAGTTTAAACTATGGTGGTCAAAAGATGAAACAACGATAGTGAAAAGTCAGACTACGATGTAGGAAAATCAAACTACGATGTTGAAAAGTCAAAACAACGATGGTGAAAAGTTAAAACTACGATCGTGAAAAGTCAAACAACGATTGTTAAAAGTCTTAACAACGATGGTGCAAGTTGAAACAACGATTGTGAAAAGTCAAACAACGATGGTGAAAAGTTGAAACTATGGAAGTGAAAAGCTGAAACTACGATGATGAGAAAAGTCAAACAACGATGGTGAAAAGTTGAAACTACGATGGTGAAAAGTCAAACAACGACTGTGAAAGGTTGAAACTATAATGGTGAATTGTCAAACTATGATGGTAAAAAAACAAACAACTATGGTGGTAAGTTGAAACTCAATGATGGAAAGTTGAGCCAACAATTGTGAAAAGTCAAACTATGATGGTGAAAAGTGAAACAACGATTTTGAAAAGTTAAAACTATGTTGGTGAAGAGTTGAAACTACGATGAGGAAAACTTAAAATAACGATGATGGAAAGTTGAAACTACAATGGTGAAAAATTAAACTACGATGGTTAAAAGTCAAACAATGATGGCGAAAAATTGAAACTACAATGTTGAAAGGCTGAAATAACGATGATGAAATGTTAAAACTACGATAGTGAAATGGTTAAACTACGATGGTGAAAAGTCAAAACAACAAAAGAACGGAACAACTATGGTTACGATGGTGAAAATGTTCCCCATGGTTGTTTCGAAGTTTCGAATTTTCACCACCGTAGTTTCGTTGTTTTGACTTTACTTAAAGTAATAAATCTGTCGCGATGGAACAACTGGAAAACTGTCTAGAAAAACACGTACACTACAGCCAGTTTAACCGGTTATAAAACATGGTTAATCATTAAACTAGTCATGCATGAAATTTGTAAATATATCTAGAACTGTTTTAGTACGACCCTTTTCGAATATGTCGCTTGAATCATGTACCACTGCATTCAAAAGTGATTGGAAAACGTTCTGAAAAGTGGCAACAAATTCGATCATACATTCAAACTAGGCAAAAAATCAAATTTAGTGATATATATATATATATATATGTATATATATATATATATATATATATATATATACATTACTGTCGTGCATGATACACATGTATATACATTACTGTCGTGCATGTTATATACATAACTGTCGTGCATGTTATATACATTACTGCCGTGCATGTTATATACATTACTGTTGTGAATGTTATATACATTACTGTCGTGCATGTTATATACATTACTGTCGTGCATGTTACATACATTACTGTCGTGCATGTTATATACATTACTGTCGTGCATGTTACATACATTACTGTCGTGCATGTTACATACATTACTGTCGTGCTTGTTATATACATAACTGTCGTGCATGTTGCATACGTCACTGTCGTGCATGTTGCATACATCACTGTCGTGAATGTTATATACATAACTGTCGTGCATGTTATATACATTACTGCCGTGTATGTTATATACATTACTGTTGTGAATGTTATATGCATTACTCTCGCGGATGTTATATACATTACTCGCGTGAATGTCATATATATTACTGTCGTGCATGTATACACATTACTGTCGTGCATGTTACATACATTGCTGTCGTGCATGTTACATACATTACTGTCGTGCTTGTTATATACATTACTGTCGTGCATGTTATATACATAACTGTCGTGCATGTTGCATACGTCACTGTCGTGCATGTTGCATACATCACTGTCGTGCATGCTATATACATTACGGTAGTGCATGTTACATACATTACTGACGTGAATGTTACATACCTTACCGTCATGAGTGTTATATTCATAACTGTCGAGCGTGTTTTATACATTAGTGTTACTTACATTACTGTCGTGCGTGTTATTTACATTACTGTCGTTCGTGTTACATACATTCCTGACATGAATGTTATATACTTTACTATCTTGCATGTAATATACTTTACTGTCTTGCATGTTATATACATTACTGACGTGAATGTTATATACATTGCTGCTGCGTATGTTACATACATTACTGTCGCGCATGTTACATACATTACTGTCGCGTATGTTACATACATTACTGCCGTGAATGTTATATACATTACTGTCATGCTTGTTATATACATTACTGTCGAGCATGTTATACACATTACTGACGTGAATGTTATATACATTACTGTCGTGAATGTTTCATACAATACTGTCGTGCAGGTTACATCCATTTCTGTCATGCATGTTACATTCATTACTGTCGTGCATATTACATTACTGTCGTGCATGTTTTATACATAGCTGTCGTGCATGTTACATACATAACTGTCGCGAATGTTTATGCATAACTGTCGTGCATGTTATATACTTTACTGTCGCGGATGTTATAAACATTACTCACGTGAATGTGATATATATTACTGTCGTGCATGTAATATACATTACTGTCATGCATGTTATATACATTACTCTCGTGCATGTTATAAACATAACTGCCGTGCATGTTATATACATTACTGTCATGCATGTTACATACATTACTGTCGTGCATGTAATATACATTACTGTCGTGAATGTTATATACATTACTGTCGTGCATGTTATATACATCAATGACGTGAATGTTATATATATATATACATAACTGTATTTCATGTTATATACATTACTGTCGTGCATGTTACATACATTACTGTCGTGCATGTTATATACATAACTGTCGTGCATGTAATATACATTACTGTCGTGCATGCTACATACATTACTGTCGTGCATGTAATATACATTACTGTCGTGAATGTAATATACATTGCTGTCGTGCATGTTATATACATCAATGACGTGAATGTTATATACATTACTGTAGTCCATGTTACATACATTGCTGTCGTGCATGTTATATACCTTGTTGTCGTGAATGTTATATACATTACTGCCGTGCATGTTATATACATTACTGTCGTGCATCATATATATATATATGTCGTGAATGGTATATACATGACTGTTGTGCATGTTATATACATTACTAATGTAAATGTTATATACATTACTGTCGTGCATGTTATATACACATTACTGTCGTGCATGTTATATATATTACTGTCGTGCATGTTATATAATTATATTACTTTCGTGAATGTTATTTACATGACTGTTGTGCATGTTATATACATTACTAATGTGAATGTTAAATACATTACTGTCGTGCATGTTATATACATTACTGTCGTTCATGTTATATACATCATTGTCGTAAATGTTATAAACATAACTTTCGTGCATTTTATATAATTAACTGTCGTGCATGTTATATACATTATGTATAATTTACTACTAAAGTACATGCTATAAACATTAGAGTAGTACAGTTTACATGATTTACTGTAGTACATGTAATATATTTTATTTTACACCTTTTTCTAACATTTACGATTATCATCATAATTATATGTGTATAGTACTTATATTGTCAAAACTTAACGATTGATGGTTTTGTAGGTGTATTTTATAAAGTTGATCTGGTGTAGTTGTCTTTCTTTCTTTTTACGCCATACATTTATACATATTGCTGTAGCTGCAAAATATTAGTTTCCATGGGTAACTTTTAATCGCTGTCTCCTCTTATGATGTAGTGACGAAGGAAGCGCGTCACGGGCAGAGGGCAACTTGACCTGAAAATGGATACATTTGTGCAAAATTTGTTGGTGAAAACTCTGCATTCAAACCAAACTGTACATTCAAACAAATTATAGGGGTCGGAACTCTTCATTCAAACAAATTATTGGGGTTGAAACTTTACATTCAAACAAATTATAGGAGTCAAAACTTTATATTAACTTAAATAAAACTTTGTCTACATATTGCATAAGTTCTTGGATTTCATAAAGAATAAAATACATGGGTCTTGTGAACAGGCGGGGAGGGGGTGGGGTTGAACCCGGATTGAACAAAGGATCAAACGTCTACATTTTATGTCGTCCATAAGCTCTACATCGTATTATACAAAAGAAATAGGGGTCACAACTCTATATCATATGTCCAAAATGAGGAGTCAAAACGGCGACACATAATTATGTACTTATCAAGATAAAGGGCGTGCCCCCCCCCCCCCCCCACCCCGGGAAGCGCGAGTTTTTTATGCAACTGTCGACCGGGTTTAAATACTCCACCCCCACAAAATGACGCTGTATGCTACTGTTCCAGGGCCGTGACCCCTGCTGTTACTTCTTTTAGAGTTAACACTGTATACGTTAGGACTTGTATGATGTGAGCTGACAGATTATTAACATACTCAGGGTAATGTTTAGTTAACCGTGTAATTAATAGGTATGTGTTTATTGTCCAGGTTCATCCAACATCACCAGTTTGCCGTTCGCCGACGGAGACACTATCATGATAGAGACCATGGTTCAGGCAAATACTGCCGGCACGTACAACTTTGATGTCGATATCACATTAGATACAGCACAAAGCAACGTTGTCTCGCACAACGTTCCTAATGTGATAACCACTAACGATTTGTCAAGTATTAATTCGGTAAATGAAAGCCATTGTTTTTTTAAGGAAGTTGGTTACGTAAATGTTAAATTTTGGGTACATGATTTGAATCATATTATCATTAATAAATATATTGAGTACCAGGTGTATATACGTCTCAGAGAAATACAATGTCATGTAACTATATAAAAAAGTTATGTTATTATATTTTGTAAAAGTTCGACAATTTCAATAATATTCATCTAAACTGAGCTGAAAATGCCCTCTTTACTCATTTGAAGGAAGGCCGTCATAAAAAAAAATTGTTTCATCATGATCATTACTTTCATCAAGATCATAAGTGTCATTAAGATCATTACTTTCATCAAGATCATAAATGTCATTTAGATCATTACTTTCATCAAGATCATAAATGTCATTTAGATCATTACTTTCGCCAAGAGCATTAGTTTATTCAAGGTCATTAGTTTCATCAAGACAATTAGTTCCACCAAGATCAGTAGTGTCATCAAGATCATTACTTTCATCAAGATCATAAGTGTCATCAAGATCATTACTTTCATCAAGACCATAATTGTCATTAAGATCATTACTTTCGCAAGGAGCATTAATTTATCCAAGGTCATTAGTTTCATCAACACAATTAGTTTCACCAAGATCAGTAGTGTCATTAAGATCAATAGTTTTTTTAAGACCATTATTGTCATCAAAATCAGTAGTTTCATAAAAATCATAAGTTTCATCAAGGCCATTAGTTTTGTCAAGATCATTAGTGTCATCATGATCATAAGTGTCATCAAGATCATTAGTTTCATAAAGATCATTAGTGTCTTCATGATCAGAAGTTTCATCTAGAACATTAGTGTCATGACGATCTTTAGTGTCATCAAAATCATTAGTTTCATCAAAACATATAGTTTCATCAAGAGCATTTGTGTCATCAAGATCATTAGTGTCATAAAGACAACGAGTTTCATTAAGAACAGTTAGTTTCATCAGGCCAATTTGTTTCACCAAGACAATTAGTTTTATTAAGATCAAAAGTTTCATCTAGATCATTAGTGTCATCAAGATTATAGTCCATCAAGATCATTAATGTTATCAAGATCAGTAGTTTCATCAAGACAATTAGTTTCATTAAGATCAGTTAATTTCATCAAGACAATTAGCTTCATTAAGATCAGTTAATTTTCTCAAGCCAATTAGTTTCATCAAGACAATTAGTTTCATTAAGATCATAAGTTTCATCAAGATCATTAGTTTCATCAAGATCAGTTATTTTCATCTAGATCAGTAGTTACATCAAGACAATTAATTTCATTAAGATCAGTAAATGTCATCAAGCCAATTAATTTTCATCAAGACAATTACTTTATTAAGATCATTAGTTTCATCAAGATCATTAGTTTCATCAAGACAATTAGATTCATCAAGATCACTTAATTTTATAGAGCCAATTAGTTTTCATCAAGACAATTACTTTTCATCAATACAATTGCTTTCATTAAGATCATAAGTTTCATCAAGATCATTATTTTTTATCTAGTTCATTAGTGTCATCCAGACAATTAGCTTCATTAAGATCAGTTACTTTCATCAAGATCAGTAGTTACATCAAGACAATTAGTTTCATTAAGATCAGTTAATTTCATCAAGCCAATTAATTTTCATCAAGACAATTACTTTTATTAAGATCATTAGTTTCATCAAGATCATTAGTTTCATCAAGACAATTAGCTTCATCAAGATCAGTTAATTTCATAAAGCCAATTAGTTTTCATCAAGACAATTACTTTTCATGAAGACAATTGCTTTCATCAAGATCATTAGTTTCATCTAGTTCATTAGTGTCATCAAGACAATTAGTTTCATTACGATCATTAATGTCATCAAGATCAGAAGTTTCATCAAGACAATTAGTTTCATTAAGATCAGTTAATTTCTTCAAGCCAATTAGTTTCATCAAGACAATTCATCAAGACAATTAGTTTCACCAAGCCAATTGGTTTCATCAAGACAATTAGTTTCAATAAGATCACAAGTTTTATTTTAAGACAATTAGTTTCATCAAGATCATTAATGTCATCAAGATCTGTTGCTGTAGTTTCACCAAGACAATTAGTTTTATTGAGATCATCAATTTTATCAATTTCATTATTGTCATCAAGATCATTAGTGTCAAGACAATTAGTTTCATCATGATCATTAATGTCATCAAGATCAATTACTGTAGTTTCATCAAGACAATTAGTTTTATTGAGATCATTAGTTTCATTAAGATCAGTTAATTTCATTAAGGCAATTAGTTTTATTGGGATCATAAATTTCATCAAGTTCATTTTTGTCATCAAGATCTATTACTGTAGTTTCATCAAGACAATTAGTTTTATTGAGATCATAAATTTCATCAAGTTCTTTATTGTCATCAAGATCAGTTACTGTAGTTTCATCAAGACAATAAGTTTTATTGAGATCATTAGTTTCATTAAGATCAGTTAATTTCATCAAGGCAATTAGTGACATCATATTATAGTTTCATTAATATCATTAGTGTCATCAAGACTATTAGTTTCATTAATACCATTAGTGTCATCAAGCTAAATGTGTGTTATGGTGTTGAAAGTCCTCGCAATACGGATGAAACCCAATTTGAAAAGCCCTTTATAATTTGGATGAAAACCATTTGTATTTGACTCCACACGCAATTCTTCAATGATTGTATGTATTATTTTTCAGACTATATCAGACAGTGTAACAGTGAACATGAGCGTTGGTACATTTGGCAATTCCACGAGTCCCAGCGTCGCAATCGGTGCAGCGATTCCTATTCACGTGACTGTAGTAATACCGGAAGGAACATTTTACTACTTGGAGATCTCTTTTATTATTCCACTGGCTTCTATTGGCAAGATAGAGCTATTTGATGCGTCCATATATTCTGTAGGCGATAATCTTCCATGCGTTGACCTATTGTTAAATCCTGTAATCTCAAAGTCGTAAGTATATTTGTAATTTAGTACTTTATATAATATCAATATAAACAAAGGACACATAACGTTTAAATCTTAATGAAGTTTACCGATATTTTCAACACATCTCGAGTTATATTCAGTAGTTGTACTGTTGGAGCGAGACTTTATATTGAATCTGAACAGAATCACCGTCATTTCACAAGTAACTGGCAAGTTCACATAATGTTTTTAACTTAGCTGAACTCGAGCCCACGACATCAGCGACGAGAGGTAGATGGTCATCAGAATACACAACGCGTCAGACCTCCCGACTACGGAAGACCCAGAAAAAATATTTGGAATTAAAAAACAATTGACGGGAAATGAGTCAATCAGTTTTCCATATTTTCGACAAAAATATGTACATGTACATGTAAGAGTACGCTACATTTTTTTAACCCTAAAATGGATTTCCAATGCGTATGTCGTTATCAAACCCAAACACTGTAATACTCGTATATGTATACAATTTACAAAGGTAACAACATTTACTAGTTTACATTTATATGTATATAAAAGTTTTATTGATGAAAATGCCAATCCTAATACCAAAAATAAAAATTGCTTGTAATTTACGTCTTTAAAGGACTAAAAAAGTCGTATTTCGCATATTATGGGATTTTGCATTTGACAAATATTTCTTTCATAATTTACTTAGAAAGATAGTTTTGTTGTTCAGTCCACAAGTACACCATTCATAGCAAATAATCATAATGCATGTGATTCTGTCACAAAATTCACTTTACACTCAAAATTATCATGAAATTATTTGCATATTAATATATATTATTGAACATTCCTACAATCAAGGTGCTCCACACTGCACTGCATATGGTTTTGTTGCTCACTTGAGACATCGCGGCTTCAATCACAGACGCAGCCAAATTTCGTATCAAACACAATACCCCGTACTGGTTCCTCTTAGTCAGTGTCGTATCAAATCAATACCCAGTACTTGTTCTACCAAGCCAACGTCGTCTCAAAAACAGTACCCGTTACTGGTTCAGCCCAGCTTATGTCGTATTATAAACAATATCAAGTACTGGTTCTACGCAGTAAGAGTCGTATCGAAAACAATACCCAGTACTGGTTCTATTCAGCTAGTATCGTTTCATACAAATCCCCGTACTGATTCTACCCAGCTAATTACAATGTCGTCTTATTAAAATACTCATTACTGGCTTTACCCATCCAATGACGTTTCATAAACAATATCCCGTACTGGTTCTACCCAAGACATGTCGCCTCATACAAAATATCCTGCACTGGTTTTGCCTAGCCAGTGACGTCTTTTAAGCAATACTCATTTTTGGTTCTAGCCAGTCATTGTCGTCTCATAGACAATACCAAGTAAAGGTTCTACCTAGCCAATGTCGCATCATTCACAATACACGCACTGGTTCTATAAAGCAAATGTCGTCTTATAAACAATACCCCGTACTGGTTATACTCAGTCAATGTTATCTCATAAACGATACACAGTACTGGTTTTATCTAGCAAATGTCGCCTGATACACAATACCCCGTACTGGTTCTACCCACCCAATGTCGTCTCATAAACAATACCCAGTACTGGTTCTACCCAGCCAATATCGTCTCATAAACAATGCTCCTTACTGGTTCAACCCAGCCTATGCGGCTACATACACAATACCACGTTATCCAGTCCTGATTCTACCCAGCCAATGTAGCTCATAAACAAAACCCAGTAATGATACATGTACTAACCAACCAATGTCGCCTCTTGAACAATACCCCGTACTAGTTATAGTCAGCCAATGTCGTCTCATACACAATACCCAGTACTAGTTCTACCCAGTCAATGACGTCTCATAAGAAATACATAGTATTGGTTCCACTCAACCAATGTTGTTTCACAAAGTATACAAAGTTGATGAGACGGCATCGCCTGGTTAGAACCATTGGCTGGGTAGTACCAGTACGGAGTATTGTTTATGAGACGACAATGGCTTGCTAGAACACCCAACCAATGTCGCCTCTTTCACAATACCCGTACTAGTTCTACCCAGCCAATGAGATCTCATAAACAATATACAGTACAGGTTTTACCCAGCCTATGACGTCCTTTGAACGAAAGGATAAAGTAGGTAAAAATGGAGGTGGGATTCTGGTCTGAATAAACAATGATAATTCATATTGTCTATATGTGACCTTGAAAGTGATATATTACAATCGCTAACCCTACCAAACTCTAAATATTTTATGTTAAAATGTATATACAGACCACCTAATGCTTTACAAAATTGGATTGATATTTTTGAATGCCAGATTAATTCTTCCATTGATATTTTTCAAGAGACTTAAACATTAGGTAATTTTAATATAAACTATAAGACTGATATTGGTTACACTAGTTCTAATTGGGCTAGTTTAGTTTAGTATTGTTTAAATGGTTAATGTCACAAATTGAGTAGCACCTCAATTGACCATATCTATACAACCTTTCCGGAAACTATAACTGAGGTTCGCGTACCATGTAACAGTTTAAGTGATCACTATCCTGTTTTACCAGAAGCACCAAACAAAGCAGCAAAAATCTGCTTGCCACACACAAACATTTAAGGTACAGGTCTTTTAATATTTTAATGAAAAAGTTTTTAGATTTGATGTGATTAACTCGGATATAGATATTATAAATGAATCCCCAAATCGGACTACTGCCCTTGATTTATTTTATCGTGTGTAAAACAGTGATTCATTGAATATTAGAAAAAATACTGGTCCAGAAAATATCGGTCCACATATTTTAAAACTGTCCTCAGACACTGTTACACAAGCAATCTCAAACTTTATTAACAGTGGCATTAACCATGGTATGTTTTCCGATAAATTGAAAGAGGCCGTGTGTCTTACCAATTTATAAAGATGGACCTAAAGACGATCCTAGTAATTATAGTACTGGTTTTAGCCAGCCAATATCGCCTCATACACAATATTCAGTACTTGTTTTACCCAGCAAATGTCGCCTCAAATAAAATACCTCGTATGAGTTCTACCCAGTCAGTGACGTCTCATAAAGAATACCCCGTACAGGTTCTACTCAGTCAATATCGTCCCATAAACAATACCAAGTACTGGTTCTACCCAGTATATGTGTCTCACAAACAATACTTTGCACAGGTTCTACCCAATGTATGTCGTCTTATAAATAATACCCAGTACTTGTTCTATCCAGCCAATGTCGCCTGATACAGAATACCGAGTACTGGTTCTACCCAGTCAATGTCGTATCCTACACAATACCCAGTACTGGTTTTACCTAATATGTGTCGTCTCATAAAAAATACCCAGTACTGGTTATATCCAGCCAATGTTGTCTGATACAGAATACCCAGTACTGGTTCTACCCAGTCAATGTCGTATCCTACACAATACCCAGTACTGGTTTAACCTAATATATGTCGTCTCATAAAAAATACCCAGTACTGGTTATATCCAGCCAATGTTGTCTGATACAGAATACCCAGTACCGGTTCTACCCAGTCAATGTCGTCTCATACAGAAAACCTTGTACTGGTTCTACACAGCCAATGTTGTCTCATAAACAATACCATGTACTGGTACTAGCCAGCCAAAGTCGTCTCATAAACAATACCAAGTACTGGTACTAGCCAGCACTTGTCGTCTCATAAACAATACCAAGTACTGGTACTAGCCAGTCAATGTTGTCTCATAAACAATACCAAGAACTTGTTTTACCCAGAAAATGTCGCCTTATGCACAATACCAAGTACTGGTTCTACCCAGCTAATGTCGTTTCATAAATAATAGCCTGTACTTGTTCTACCCAGCCAGTGTCGCCTCATACACATTACCCCGTTACCCAGTGGTCTCATAAGCTATACCCCGTACTGTTTCTACCCAGAAAATGTCGCCTTATACACAATACCCAGGACTGATTCTACCCAGCCAATGTCGTCTCATAAACTATACCCCGTTGTGGTTATACCAAGAAAATTTCACCTCATACATATACCCCGTACCGTTTTACCCAGACAGCGTCGCCTCATACACAATACCCCGTTACCGAGTCGTCTCATAAGTTATAACTAGTACTGGTTCTACCAATAAATGTTCACCTCATACAAAATACCCTCTACTGCTTATGGTTATACCCAGCAAATGTCGTCTTATAAGCAACACGAAGAACTGTTTCTGGACAGCCAATGTCGTTTTATAAAAATACCCCGTACTGGTTCTACCCAGCAAATGTCGTCTCATAAACAATACCCAGTATTGGTTCCACCCAGCTAGTGTCGTTTCATACACAATACCCAGTACTGGTCCAACCCCGTACTAGTTCGACCAAGCCATAATGTCTCATAAACAATAGCCAGTACTAATGTCGTCTAATGAACGATTAGCATTACTTATTTTAGCAAACCAATGTCGTATCATAAAAATAGCCAGAACTGGTATGAGTCATCCAATGTCGCCTCAAACACAATACCTCGTACTAGTTCTACCCAACCAATGTCGTCTCATAAGCAACACCCCGTACTGGTTCTAGCCAGCCAATGTCGTCTCATAAGCAATACCCCGTACTGGTTCTAGCCAGCCAATGTCGTCTCATACACAAAATCCCGTACTGCTTCTACTTAGCAAATGTCGCCTCATGCACAATACCAAGTACTAGTTCTAGCAAGCCAATATCGTCTCATGCGCAATACCCTATACTGGTACTAGCCAGCAAATGTCGTCTCATACACGCTACCCAGTACTGGTTCGAGCAAGGTAATGTCGTCTAATACACATATGCAGTACTGGTTCTAGTCAGTCAATGTCGTCTCATACACAATACCAAGTACTGGTTCTAACCAGCCAATGTCGCCTCATACACAGTACTCAGTACTGGTTCTAGCTAGCTAATATCGTCTCATACACAATAACCCGTACTAGTTCTACTCAGCCAATGTCGTATCATACACAATACCCCGTTCTTGTTCCACCCAGCCAATGTCGTCTTATACAAAATACCTCGTTCTAGTTCTACCCAGCTAATGTCGTCTAATAAACAATACCCCGTGCTAGTTTTACACAGCCAATGTCGTCTCATACACAATACCCTGTATTCGTTCGAGCCAGCCAATGGAGTTGAGGTTCAAGGTCCATTCACATAATAAACGGGCTTATCGAATAAATTAGTGTAAAATTGAAGTGATGTTTATTTTGAAATATAAATATATGTTATTATTGCAGAGATGGAGTGTTCAAAGATGTAGCTGTCTTTAGTCTAAGATATGTTTGCAGCCATGTTATAAAGCCAGGTGACCCTGCTGCAAACTCGGTAAGCTACTGGTACAATTGGATCATACGTGGCATCAGTTGATCAGCTGATCTACAAGGTTTGGTCATGGAAGTGAGGAGAAACATGTTAGAGCTGATAAATGATCTCGACCTCATGTGTGTGATTGCCTCTTAAATCGTATTCAATTAAGAACTATGTCAGTGCAGACATAATTAAAAAGTTTATTGACGTCTGAAAACGAGGTTGATAATTAAATATGCATTCAGTGTAAGTTACACGGTTACGTTACGTTGTGAAGGTTCATATGAACTATTAATTAATATCATTCAAAATGAAAGTGGCGATTCAAAAGTAATTTTTCATAGATAAAACATTTGTGTCGGTCCTCATATTAACCTTGGACATTAACTGAGTGGTCAACCCTTATGGATGAGGCTAATGTAATTTTAACTTCGATCCCCAACTCCTCCAATTAAAGATATTTATCAGTATTTCGGATGAGGCCTAACAAAAATCGAGGTTCCATGTATCGGTTCGTTGCAGGTATGGAAAAGAGCCAGGGACGCCACTCTTCTGTATCTCTGTAAATTCTTCCAAAAATTTGAAATTACTAATTCTCTTCTTGGGGCGTCGACCATATGTGAAATCGGTGGCAACAATAAATAGAATTATCATCAAAAGATGAGATAATTGAGAGAAATAGCGTACCGAAGCCTATCAGCAATTAAATACATACGAATCATTTACATACTTACTGTATTCAATGTAGTAACACATTTAACATTTAACAAGTTTACATATGTACATAATTATGATGCAGAAGAGATTTATTGAAGTTTTTCAATTGAAAGAGAAATTATCATTAACGTAATCAAAAATGTTGATGCTTTTGAATACAGTCTTTTAATACTGGATACATGACTTTGTGTACCTACTGTTATTTATTTTTATTGACACTTCAAACAACCATTCATAGAATATGAAAAAGCGTTTTACCCAGAAATTAAAAGATTCCTTTTTGCAAAGTTTGGAGAAAACCAACTTAACAAATAGCGAATAAAATTATGTGACAAACGTAAATATCTACACTTATAACCATACCTTTTTCATCTTATTCTTTAATCTCAATGTTTTTTTAATATAATATTAATCCTAACACATTTTATTACGCTTATCATTTTTTTCATATTTTCCAAATAAATATATTAACTCAAATGTTGACCACAAAAAAAAGACCCGTATTCGTTTATTTATTGCACACTGTTTGTCGGTGAATATACATTCCGTTTGTAGTAACGTGATATTCAGGTATATGCTGTGTTTATAACTAGTGATAGAGTGTATATATGTATATATACTTTATTTTCCTTCTAATAAATTTAGAAAGATAACTGATATCGACATGTGTCCAAAGTGGTAACTGTGTTATCTCTGATACTCATATGGTTCCAATACAATTCCAAAATGAAATTAACATACGAGAATCGTATTGAAATCACATGAGTCTCAAATATGGTTCAATTACCAGCAGGGACGTATACTGACATAAATGATTTATTTCTAAATTTACCAAAAGGAAAAGCATATGAAATAATTGGCAAACGACTATCATATGAGTCTTATATAATGTGTGTATGCACTTAAGATACATAATTACTAAGGAATTATCAAAATGCATGAACCATGTTATCAAGTTGTAGATATAACGGTTCACCGATGGGGTCATCGCGACATATTTATTAAATTAAGTAAAGTCGAAACAAAAAAAACAAAAAACTAAACTACGATGATGAAAATTGGAAAGAATGATGGTGAAAAGTCAAAACTACGATGGTGAAAAGCCGAAACTTCGATGATGGAAATTCGAAACAAACTGATTTCGACTTTTTATCAGCGTTGTTTCAATTTTTCACCATTGTAGTTTCACCATCGTAATTTCGACTTTTCACCATCGTAGTTTCGACTTTTCATCTTTGTAGCTTCGACTTTTCATCATCGTTGTTTCGATTTTTTATCATTGTAGTTTCGACTTTTCACCATCGTTGTTTCGACTTTTCACCATTGTAGCTTTGACTTTTCACCATCCTTGTTTTTCTTCCTGTTGCTCATGCGCACTGATGTAAAACAAACACCCGACGTCTCATAAGCCACACTTGCAAAAACTGAAATTTTTTGTTCACAGTAATGCGGCGGATTATATCACAGTTCTGGTCATAGAGTGTTTACACATTATTGACACAAGATATATAAAAGAAATGAGAGCAAAGCCAGCGCCATGAATCAGAGTTGAGAACTAAACAGTTACCTCCGGGAACCAATCCATTGCATCTCTGCCATGACAAAATGACTATATAAAGGCACCATTTACTACACTTTTCATGTTCTATTATGTTCGTTATCTTAATAATTGTTTACTCATAGCTGTAACTAAGTATTATTTTTCTAACCAGTTTGAAGTATAATATATCCTGTTGAATATTGCAACCAATCCGGTAACCCGTCGAATTCCTGTGAACAAATCACTTCAGACTGTGACCTACTATACACCCCGTGGGTTGGGTCCAATAAATACACGTGTTCAGTAACGCTATATAGTTTAAGCATTGGATGCATTACGTGTGGTTATTCGTTGCCAAAATAGAATACTTTCCATGTTGACAATTTGCTTGATTCAAGATGTATTCTCAACATTTCATTCTAAAACTATAAAATTAATATAGATATAGAAGAGTAACACAGTCTTGTCATTCTACATTTTATTTTGGTAAACATTTATTAAAAAACTTCAACTTTACATTCAATGTAATTCTCAGTCAATTGTTCTCAAATCAGAAAGCGTAAGATAAAAATCGAGATTTTTTTTATTCATTTTTACTTTTGAATCGGTACAATCGTCCAATTAATTTTGTATAGGTTTATATTTCAACAAAGTTAGTCATTACGCATAATGTGGCGTAGAATACAAACTCAATTATCGCTGGATTAGTAGAAATATTCCATGATGTTTCCAATTATTTTGAGTGTTGCTATCTGACTCAGTCATATCCTTCTAAAACAAAGAAGGAACTGTACGAACACATGAGAGAGAGAGAGAGAGAGAGAGAGAGAGAGAGAGAGAGAGAGAGAGAGAGAGAGAGCGATGTTGGAAAATGGAAATAGATAAATTGAAAAGAATGATAGATATATTAGGGGTGTAGCAAGTTATATGAGAAATGTTTACAAATAAAATTAATTGTAAGCGGTTTTAAGGTTTGAATACATTTGTATTACACTGTTACATAAACATTAATTCACAAAATATTAAGTTGACATATATTTAATTTCGATTGCGCATATATTTAATTTCGATGTCACATAAACAGTAGGAAGGCGAAACAAAGATGGTGAACAATTGAAAAAACGATGGTGAAAAGTCGAAACTACGATGGTGAAAAGCTGAAACAACGTTGGTGTATAGTCGAAACAACGTTGGTGTAAAGTCGAGATTACGTTGGAAGTAATGATTTCGTGGTGTCGCATACGGGACGCCATATAAAGCGCTTTTAATACTAATTGTAAACCTGGTAATCTGTTTCCAGATCGTGGTTCGGAGTTGGGTCCGAGCCCTTCCAAATGGCCAGGGAATTGTCGGCGACAATGTTATCATATCCGCATCTGCCAAAATACAAAATACAGATGTCACTGTTGACTCGATCTCGATAGAACTAACTGATCCAGCAACATTTCAAAATACAGTTCAGTCAGTAAGTATTCAACCGTTTGAACAAAAAAAAGATAAATGTTGTTATCTTCCGATTATAAATTTAATTTAAATGTACAAAACAAAGTTAAATAAAGACAAAAAAAAACAGTTATAGATCCAAAGCCTCATGTATCTGATACGTTCTGGCTGGTTATATCACGACAGGGTTTGTATGATTCTAGACCAACAGACGATCCGTTAACCTTACCACTCTTCCTTCGAATCCTCAAAAGTTAACCATTGCTCAAGTCCTACCATCTCCGCAAGTAATGATAACTTTCGAACTTGAGTTAGCAATGACAAACAAATGACAATGAGATCTAATGTCATATATCAAACATCACGGAAGTTGTAAATGGGCGGGTATTTGAACTCATGACCCTTTGATTGATAGGCAACATTCTTGAAACGGCAAGTAACCACATTCTAATGGGGAAGTTAGGCATGGTTAACGGATGCATCGGTTCTCACGCTTTTCCGACGCCACATAAATTTATACAGAAGTGACAACACAGCGTCTGAATAGAAACTGAACATGACCTATTTTAAAAATACTTGCTTCGGTATAACTGTATTTTATTTTAAACATATAATTAACATTTTAACGGTCTAAGTATACAGTTCCTCGTGGAGAAGACGTAAGCGTTGAGGCTGCTTCAACGCATCCAACTGAAAGTATCTGTTTGAATGTAAATTCAAATAGATAAATCATTTACTATTTCGACAACTGACGTCACGTTGCGGTCAGTAAGTCGAGCTTTAACGCAATACACAGATGCGGCTGCGGCGAAACCCCGAAACCGACATTACATTATTACTCTCATTTAAAAGATATTCAAATCTTTACTTCGTATATATGGAAATATCATAGTTATGAATATTGAAATTAAGAGTACGAGAAGGTCTCACTTACCAACAACTACATCCCCTTGTTGGTGGTAGCAAGATTAGTGTGCCTGGAAATTAGAGCTTTTTGCAAATTGTTTCGTAATTATTTTTGTTGAAAATGCTTTAAATGGTTAATTTTCTTTGTACATATGAACACATTGGAATCTTTCCGTGAGTTCTGTCAAGTTTGGATGACATTGGATAGTGTTGGATGAAGATATAACAGTTAAAAGATGCGCTCTGGTACACTGCATCAAATGGGAACTTGACGGGGTGTCACCAAACCACCGAAATTGTTAAAAAGGAATCTGATTAACCCTGTGTTTTCCTGCCTATTTTAACTAACAGAGGAATATATATGGAAACAAGACAATTATAGAACCTTTGGCAATGTGTTCAGTGTTCCAGAAAGGGATGTTTCTATATATAAAATAGTACAAAATTAATTGGGGTGTGAGACGATAAGCAAGTATCGAGCAAGAGTCAAGTACCTTGTTCCGTTTACGGTTTTATGATGATATCGCTACTGATGTGTCCAACGTTATAACAGTTACATTGTATAACCGGAATATATAAATAAATTATGTTCATGTATTTTATTTTATTATTGTTGACCAGTCGGATTGGAATAGCTATTTTATGAATATTTTTTCATTGCATACCGTAATATATACGAATATAGCGCTGGTCTCGTGTCTAAAGGTATTCATAACAGTGTACAGAGTGATCTGAGGCGCTGTTTTCTATTGGCCGCTCTCTCCACTGAGCGCCGACGGATCGACCCCTTATTCGACAAATATTATTTGAGAAAGTTTGTAAGTGACTTGCTGCATGACAGTGGTTCTACTCAGATTCAGTCTGAGGTATTACTACACCAATAAAAATGGATTTAGCATATTTAACCTGCCTTATGATAAAAAATTCGCTTGACGCCATTTTTAAAGCCGCTGTTAAACCCATGTTTTCAATTACTGTGTGTTGAATGGTAGTTTATCGTTCAAAACGAATAATGTATTGAAGTATATATGCTGTTTGTTTTACATGCTTATTTGACTATACACTATTAACTCTTGTGTAAAACTTATCTTGACCTTTATAGAATTCGGATGGAATATCTAATGACACAGTCATCAGCGTAAGTGGTGATGATCCATTAGTAATGTCACCCTCACAAAATGTCACGCTCAATGTTACCGTCACCGTACCAAAACTGACGCAGTCATTAGCTGACTTTGACATTTCTCTGCCAGCGGACCAATCAGCATGTATGACAGTCAACGATGTTCGAGTAGTGGGTACGTTGGAAACTTTACTTTTTCTTCTCTTTAGTTTAAACATATTTTATTTCATAATTTTTACATGAAATGGGGTTGGGCCACAAGTTCTGCCAACATTAGATTCGGCCCTTCCCCTACAGATTACATAATCGTTTTTAACAATGGCATAAAATACATTACAAAACCAAAACAATTGACAAATATTATGGAAAAACGAAAAAAAACAAAAACAATATTTAGGTGAGTTTTTTTAAGAGAGAAAGAGAGAAAAGAAGAAGAAAGAGATAGAGCGAGTTAGTTGCTGCATAACAAAGTTTATATACAGTTATTTTGATAGTTCACTTCTCATCTGTTTGGCACCTCCCACTAACAGCCTGCGGCTCGTGATAAGTAATTTCAACAGAAACAGCAGTCAACTGGCATTGACAGGTTCTATTATTTTGCAAACTTAATAAAACCAAATATGTAGAACTTAATCATTATAATCGTTAAATCTTTTTGTTGTTTTAATAAAATTATGTACTGATTCAACAATTTTCTTATTTGCGTTTAAAGATAAACTCTTATCGCCAAATAATAGTTTTTTAACGTTAAGAGGGTGAAACAATCGAGTTGATTGAAAGAGTATTAGTCTTTGATTTCTATAAATGGATGGAACATTTAAGGAAAAAATGTTCTGCGTCCTCAATTGTATCGCTGCATTTACAGAATGGGCTGAATTTTAGATTGTTTATATATAGGTCATTATTTAAATAACTGCAGTTATTTCTTAACCTAGCATGTAAAACTGACAAATGCCGCTTGCCATGAGAAAAATGTAAAGGTATATTACTGTTTTTGTGATTTTTGTTGATTTGTTTTTTAAAAACCATAAGTGAAGGCGAGGTTCGAATTTCATTATCTAAAGAATTCCACAAAGAAATGGATGAAGGTATACATGATTTTTTCATCAAGTTTGTTCTACAGTGTGGGATAGTAAAATTGTTTATATTTCTAAGTGGGCATTATGTTGTCTCACCAACATACGATGGAATTAAATCATTAATATAGGAAGGGACATTATTATTACGAACTTTAAACATAAAATAATTCTTTCGGAGTTCACGTCTCCATTTAAGTTTCTCCCATCCGCATTCCTGGTATAACTTTTCTAATGATGCAGATCGTGTGAGACCAGTTATAATTCGCGCTGCCTCATTCTGAATTTTTTCTATGGAGTCTGAGAGGTGCACAGTGCAACCATCTCAAACTTCAGATGAATACTCTAAAATAGGACGCACATAGGAAAAATACATTTGATTAAGAGCATTTCTACCAACTTTAAATTTTAGTTTTCTCATGACTCCTATTGCCTTTGAGGCTGAAGAAAGAATGTTTTCAATATGTGTTTTCCACTTTCCATCATTATTAAAAGTTACACCTAAGTGTTTATGCGATTGAACAAATTCAAGAGGAATGCCATTAAAAAACAATTTAGGAAGTGAGTCACAACTCCTTAAGGTAAAAAACACAGCTTTTGTCTTGTTCGGATTAAAATTAACCAGCCACTTGTTGGCCCAACACGATATATGTAATAAATCATGATTGATAATACCTTCAATATCTTCAGCTGAAGAAGCAGAGTAGTATAATGAGCTATCATCTGCATAGAGTCTGGTCAAACTAAGGAAATTTTCAGCTATATCATTGACAGGTACACCTGCAGATAGTTTTTCAAATTTAGATTCTGATGATTGGATGACGACACGTTGAGATCTGTTATTCAAGTAATGAGAAATCCACTTAAGAAGATTACCACTTATACCGTTTTCTTTAAGTTTAAAAAGTTGTCCTCTATGCCACACTCGGTCAAAAGCTTTAGATATATCACAGAATACCATGCATGCAAATTGTTTATTATCAAATGTTTGACAAATATGATGGTAAATGTCAATGAGTTGGTATGTTGTTGAATGTTTAGGTAAAAAGCCTGATTGATATTTATACATTAAATTATTATCATACAGGAAATTATACATATTTTTAAAAATGATTCTCTCAAAAAGCTTGCCACAACAACTTAACAAAGACACAGGTCTATAATTTGAAACATCTGACTTGTCACCTTTTTTATATAACGGTGTGACATTGGCAATTTTCCATACTTTGGGGTATGTACATTCACTAAGAGAACGATTAAAAAGAATAGCCAGTGGTTTCGATATTGAGTGTGCAACTCTTTTTAACATTTTATGACTTATCAAATCATGGCCACAACCTTTGTTTACGTTCAGTATGGTGATAACATCAATTATTTCTTTTTCTGATATAATAATACTTGAAAGTGAATTTTCAGTTTTACGAGTAAAATAAGGCAGAGAAGCATTTTCATCATCTACCGTGGATGTAGTAACAAAGTATTTATTTAAGTAGTTTGCTTTCTCTTCGTTAGATATATAGAATGATTTATCACCATGCATGGTATTTTCAATAAGCAGTGGAATATTAGTCGAGGAACCGTTGTTTTTAACAAAATGTCTTATAATTTTCCAAAAGCCACGCCTGTCATTGCATTGCAGATTTGTAATATTCATTTCCAGATTATTAAAAAAGTTTTCTTTTGCATGTTTTTTTAAATTGTTAACTTTACTTCTAGCATTTTTATATTCATTCCAATCATTTAGTTTTTTTCGTCTGATTGCTATATTTTTAAGGCGATCTCTAATTCTTGAAAATTTTCTAAGCTCAGAATCGAACCAGGGTTTATCGTCTGGACGAACAGTAATAACTTTAGAGGGAATACATAATTTAACCATAGCCAAAAATATTTCAGTGAAATTACTGCATGCCTCGTCAAGTGTTAAATTGTTTAAATAAGTCCAGTCATGTGAAATAATTTTTTTCATTTAGTAACTGAAAATTGGCTTTGTTATATAACCATACTGTTCTTTCATAACTGGCATGTATCTGATAAGGAAAAGGCAAAACGATGTATGTAGCATTATGGTCACTTACAGTAGACGGAATTTTAATTATGCCTGAATCTGAATAAGGCATATCTTGTGGAATAATTATGGGGTCAAGAATGGCATTGATTCTTATGGGCTCGTGTATAGTATTGTGCATGGAGTTAATTAAAAGTACATTTTTTAAGTTATTAAAATTTTGATTTAGCAAATCTTCATTTAAATCTCCTAACAGAACTACGTTTTTTTGAGACTTCATACGCTTGTTCTATATTTTTGTTAAAATTATCAAAAAACTCTTTGTCAGCTGTTTTAGGGCTGTAGAATAACCCTAGTAAAAAAATGTCCGAATTTGTTTTGATGTGGACCCAAATTGATTCTTCACAAAATATTTCCAAATCCATTCGCCTTGAATGGATTATGTTTTTCGAGAAATAAGCCAAGAGACCCCCTCCATGAGTTGTACGATCCTTTCTGTATGATATATCGAGATTGTTACTGAAGTGTAAAAGATTGTCTGGAAAGTTTTGGTCTAGATGTGTTTCAGTAAAACATAAAATATCGAAGTCAGAAAAAGTATCTGCAATAAAGTTTAACTTATTCCTGATGCTCCTCATGCTACAGTGCATTATAGACAGGGTATGTTGTTCATTTGTAGGGCCGGGATTAGTCTCAATATCACCTGCTTGCAATAGTATACAAAACAAGATAATTTTAAATTCAATGTTTTCAATACAATCTTTGAGTATAAGTGGGAAAAATAATATTACTTTTGTCAACCATTTTAAAAATAAGCTAACATAATATATACAAGATCCAGATATCTTGAGTTTAAAACTGCCATGCACCAACATGCTGCAACCATTGAATAATCCTATAGCTGATCTCCAAGCACAAACGTCATTATCCATTGGGTAAAAGAAAAATATTCTTAAAAAAGTTGGAGACCACCATATCACCTATCCCTACCACAAGCTGAAACCCGGAAGTGCCCACATATGAGAAGGAAATGAAAGAAGAGAGAAAAAGGAATAAATGTAAAAAAATAGAAAAAAACTAAGCATATTTTAAAGAGTAAACTGTGTAAATAATACAGGTATTTCAATGACTGATAAGATATAGACTCATAAGACAAAGTTTATGATTGAATGCAATACATTTAAAGCAGACACAAACAACAACAACAAAAAATCAAACAAAAAAGCTATAAAATAATACTGTATGATTTGACGTAATTATATACATATGTGCGTATATTTTAGATAGAGTCTTGTGCTTATTGTATGTTATGACTAAAGCAGATATAAATATATATATTCACACATTGTCTATGTGTACTCACCTTAAACAGGTGAGCGCTTTACTTACGGTCCATTTTTTTACCCAAAAACAACAAAGTTTGAAATAACAATAGCCAAGTAGGAAAGATAGAACAATTTGTAACATGCCAATACAGGTTGTATTGAACGTATCTAAATTTCACGGAAATAATATACAAACGCATTAAAGCATATTTACAACTATAATAAAAAACAACAACAAAAGAAACAACAACAAAAAACAACATATGAAGACATATGTGTGCCAGCCTTAAATAAGTCAGTGCTATATATTTCATGTCTTTTCTTAACACACCATTAACAAACAGGCAAAATTTTATAGATGTACCGATATCTAAATAATCGTTATTCACACCAATTATGGAGAGAAAAACTGAAATCCTTTATAGAATATTCAAGAGTTTGCATGTTATGACATGGGCCAACTATAGAAAAGAAAAAAAAAAAGGTATAATTACACATTTTCTCTGTTTAGCTATATGGTTAACTGTTGTACACAAATCACAAAATAAGTGGTTTAACGAAAATATACTGATGTCACTGACAAGAGAAAAACAAAAACAACAGCCTTGTAGCATAGCTTTCTGTTCTTTCGTTTAGGCTCATATGCACAATATGTACACGCGCACATATATAGGTACAAACGTACACACATACATATGTACACACGCACATACATACATACACACACATTTACATGCATACGCACATACATACGCACACACGCACATACATATGTACACATGCACATACATACGCACACATGTACATACATACGTACACATGCACACACATACGTACACCTGCACATACATACGTACACATGCACTTACATACGTACGTACACATTCACATACATATGCACACAAGCACATACATACGCACACATGCACATACATACGAACACATGCACATACATACGGACACATGCACATACATACGCACACAAGTACACACATACGTACACATGCACATACATACGTACACAAGCCCATACATACGTACACATGCACATACATTAGTACACATGTGCATGCATACGTACACAAGTACTCACGCACATACATACGCTCATACGTACGCACATCCACACTCCCAGACGCTCACACACACCCACGTAAGTACGCACGCACGCTCGCTCGCATATTTACATATCCACTCGATAATAATGGTGTGCGTACATTATTGACACATAATAAACCGGTAAATATAAATATATATAAAAAAAAAAAAATTATATTTTAGCTCTTTTCTTTGTAACCAACACATCTAAATTAACATGCCGAACCTGACTGGCAAACAGGTTTGTTCTGGTTCTTTTACACCGACGAGTTCTATATTTAGTTAGGGTGCGTGTACATTCCAGCACGTGGTGAATTGTGCTAACAATTATAAGTATTTGTTAATTTACATGGACATGAGCAACTTTTATGCCTACACACCCACTCACACACAAAAACACACAAGTTACCATTCAATAACAAGTGCTGTCGTTAGTCAATTAATACAATTATCACTAAAGACAAACATTTTCATTTTATGATTATTACAATAAAGTCTACTATTTCGTGGCATATAATGTAAATGCAAGGCTACATGTTGACCTTACAGATATATTGAGATTAATTAAACTGAAATGAGTTGAATTACAAAATAGGCATTACAGTGAAAATAAGCGATAATATGACAGTATGTTTTGTAAACAGGATTTGAGTTGAACAGTGTTTCTTTTTGTGTTCGGTTGAAATTCAGATCAATATTTATGATTATTTTCAAATTTACAATATTTACCAAAAACATACAAATATGCTGTGCGCTTTATATGTAACATTACTCTCATATAATAAAGAATACACATACACAACGACAAAAAAAAACAAACAAATCAAACACTATAGATATATTTAACAATAGGTGAATAGGATAAATAGAGCAGATTTGTTATATTTACTTGTACTATTTAAATTATCTAGATTCGCACATAAGAAAAACGTATAGTCGAAATATCGCTACGTAGGTACACATTTCATAAACCGTACAAACCAACTGCTAGTACCCCAGTATTTAATTGTGAAAACGAGCAATGGTTACAGTTTTTAGAATCTTTTTCTGAATGTTTCACTAACACTGTGATCGGAATGTTTCACTAACACTGTGATCGGAATGATTCACTAACACTGTGATCGCTGTTATGTTGCTTCGAAATCTCCTCGATAACGTATGTTGTGGAGGGATGGTTCCTGTTCGTGTATGTTATTTTGTATAAAACATCGGTTATTAGATTAAAGCACTGAAACCAGCAAGAGGATCGATATTCGTATCGACGCTATAATAGCTTTGGGGAAAACACATGTAAACAAAATTTAACACCAACTACTATACATGTTTTGATTGGTGATGAGCTGTAGGTAAATAACCGTAACACGGGCGTACTTTTAAGTAAAAGTTAATTAGACAGTTCACACATACAAAAACAACATCTGCACATTTATGAGATTACTGTTGGTACATCGCCTGGTTTTCGGATGATAACTGGAGAACTGGTGGAGGTTTTCTTAACGAAGATTCTGCCGTTGTTTGTCCAAAAATTTGCGATTTTGCCATTTTTCTTCATAGGTATAAGATCTCTGATGATCGAGTGGTTTAACTTGGTTAAGTCCTCCAATATGAAGACTTTACCAGCGTTATGTTTCAGATTCTTTTTAGCATAGAAAACCTTGGATTTGCTATTGTAGTCCTTGAACTTAATCAAGATTTGCGGGTTGTCGCCTTTGGATGATGGGTGACATCTGTCTATGTCTCGTACCTGTATGTTGTCGGATTCTGATTTTAGTACAGGTTTATTTATAAATGAGATGACAAAGTCTGTCAGTTCTGCCTCTGATGATGATTTAGGTACCTTCAGGTTCGAAATACGAAGAGAATTTCGTCTACCATACTGTTCCAGATCATTATGTGATAATTTGACAGAGTTCATGTCTTCCCTGAGGGATTCAATGGTTTTGTTTAGGTCAGCTATCTGTTTATCCTTTTTTGTGATGATATCTGCTTGTGTAGTGAGTAGTTCACATTGCTTTTCAACCTTTTCCTGAAGCTGTTTGTTAGATTCTGTTAACGAAACCATGGATGCTGTGATATTTGCTATAGCACACTCAACCACTGGGTTAATGAAGGCTGCCAGGACCGGAGCTGCTTCTTTTTGAAAAGTTCCATCTTTGAAAGTTTTTATAAGCATATCTGAGAAGGAAACAGTTTTCTTTGGAAATAAGGATGTAGCCATAGTTTGTCGTTTATTATCAGTTTTGAATTTAGGAGACCCTTTCCGCTTGATAGACGGACTTGGTTTGGAACTTTCTGCGTCAGCATAATCCGAATTATCACTATCAGCCATTTTATATTTGAAAGTGTAAATTTAATAGGTAGATAATGTGCTTCTCAGGTAATAAATAATATGTACTCACTGGTCAATACACTACACACAATACACTGTCCATCTTTGTCCGATAAACTGACCAGGTAAGTTTTACATAATAGTTTACACAACAAGCCGCCTTTGTCCAATTAACACAAGTAGAAATTCTTCATAAACACACTTTTTTGAACTTTTTATAAACATTTTTATACACTGTAAATAAACACCGTATTAATGTATCCCATTTCAATGTTCATGAGTCGTCAAGTTTTTAAAAAACATAGTTTGTCATAGAAATAACCCGAGAGCGCTTTTTCACGTCTTTTTCGTTTCGCGCCATTCACCTGTCTGTCATCTGTCTGTCATCTGTCTGTCATTTTATTCTCTTTGTCTTAATATTTCCACCAGGAGACGCAGAATTTGAAATAATCATAATTAGGACATGTACAACTAATATATGCCAAAGAAAATGATAACACTTCTATTCCATTTCTAGTTTTTAAGGATTTTGAATTGAGATTTGATTTTGCCGGAACACTTGTGTGATATATATAGTATTTAAATAAATAACCAAAAAAGATTTTTAGAAGTGTAACACATGTATGTACATTGCACGTTTAGAAATATGCAATGTTGCGTGTTGTTTCGCATATCATACACTTATGTAGTTATGTAACGCCTTCACTTAAACTGGTTAATACAACATAAATATATAGTATAAGTTCCATTCTCTCATACGGTTACAGAACCTGTGTCTACGTGTTTGCATATTTAGATAGTTACTGAGAAATTGCGATGACCTATAGTTGATGTTTCTAATATGATAAATGAGAATACTTGTTGTGTCTTATTTACGAGTAATCTACAACGGTTTTCGAACGAATTTAAAAAAAAACATCATTTAGATATCAACAAATTGAACAAGTTAAATGTCGATGAGTATCGTTTACCTCCCATGTGCTATACCATCCTTTGTGCCACTCTTGTACACCAAGAAATCACACTCTTTATCAATCATATTAAAACTTCCAAATATATTCCAAATTTTAATGTAAACCAAAGTAAAGAAATTTCAACAAAAAGTATTAACCTTAACAATATGAAAAAAGTATATATAACAGGACTAACGGTTTACAGGTTAATTTCACTACTATATCACAAACACAATTACAGACAGACGAAATGACATGGAGCACTGCCCTGGATCGCTCTTGTTATTATCAGAAATTTTTATTTTGCAGGTAATATTGGCAGGAACGTACACGTTTCCCCATCTGAAAATGATTTAGGCATCCAGTATGATCCCAAATGCAATGATTCAACTCAAACTGGCCAATGCGACTATGCGTTCGTTTCATTAGGAATAATTGCAAATACAGGTACAGTAAATTGAAGCAATACAGTATTTATTGTGGTATCCATAGCTACCAGTGTCAGTCGACGGAAACTTGCTAATGAAAATAATTCGATTTTCGTATTTGAACTGAGGTTTCACTATTTTAACACTGATTTATCTAAAATAATCTTTGTAATTCATCAAGAAACTTAAATAAGATTGCGTAAATCAGATCATATAACGTACGGAAGCATTGAACCTCATATTATTTTATGGCTAAGACAAATAAAACCTTTTACGACAGAGGAGACGTCATGGCTATGGATAACGCACACTAACATAATGTTAAGATAATTGCTGTTGAAAACACAACCAATGTTAAACTCGACACGGTATAAGTAATATTGAAATACTTGGTATCGTTTATCTAAAAGGGACATCCTATCACTTGGATAATTTTGCTGACGGTGATGACGATTTCCTTATTCAAGTTGATATTCAAATGGCCGATTGCCCAGCATCTGTGCACGACTGGACAACTAAAATGAGTTTTGGAATCAGAGTTGCGGGCATTATCGTTATTGTCGAGAGAGATGTAAAAATGTCCAGGAGTCAAAACGAATTACCAGACTTATTTCTTGAGGCATCCCTGGGATCCGCATCCACAAGGTTTGTAAAAAAATGAATACTTGTAGTCAAATGTATCACTTTGGGGCCTTAACATGCCCAAGATCCACATATGAGTTGTAAACATGTCAAGATTTCCAAATGATATACTTTTTTAAAGCAGAAAGTGATGAGCTCTATAACATAACCTTTAAAGAATGTCTTTCACCGGAGGAATTAATGATTACTTTCTTTATAATTAACGTATTTTAAAAGTATAGTGAAGAAACAAATTATATTGATTAATAATTGAATGATAATTGTAAAATACGATATTTATTCCCCTCAACTGGTTATGCCTCATAATTTATATTTATATACTCTTTCTTAATCAACTCAGGACCAAAATCATAATTGAAAATAAAAGGACATTAATATTTCTATCTGCAAAATTACACACTGAGCACGTTGAGTCTACATCAAGACATGACCCCTTGTACTACACACTGAGCACGTTGAGTCTACATCCAGACATGACCTCTTGCACTACACACTGAGCACGTTGAGTCTACATCCAGACATGACCTCTTGTACTACACACTGAGCACGTTGAGTCTACATCCAGACATGACCCCTTGTACTACACACTGAGCACGTTGAGTCTAAAATTCAGACATGACCTCTTGTACTACAGACTGAGCACGTTGAGTCTGCATCCAGACATGACCTCATGCACTACACACTGAGCACGTTGAGTCTACATCCAGACATGACCTCTTATACTACACACTGAGTACGTTGAGTTTACATCCAGACAAGACTTCTTGTACTACACACTGAGCACGTTGAGTCTGCATCCAGACATGACTTCTTGTACTACACACTGAGCACGTTGAGTCTACATCCAGACATGACCTCTTGTACTACACACTGAGCACGTTGAGTCTGCATCCAGACATGACCTCTTGTACTACACACTGAGCACGTTGAGTCTACATCCAGACATGACCTTCTTGTACTACACACTGAGCACGTTGAGTCTGCATCCAGACATGATCTTTTGTACTACACACTGAGCACGTTGAGTCTACATTCAGACATGACCTCTTGTACTACAGACTGAGCACGTCGAGTCTACATCCAGACATGACCTCTTGTACTACACACTGAGCACGTTGAGTCTACATCCAGACATGACCTCTTGTACTTCACACTGAGCACGTTGAGTCTAAAATTCAGACATGACCTCTTGTACTACACACTGAGCACGTTGAGTCTAAAATTCAGACATGACCTCTTGTACTACACGCTGGGCACGTTGAACCTAAATTCCAACATGACTTCTTGTACTATAAACTGAGCACGTTGAGTCTATATCTAGATATTACATCTTACCTTAAACACTGAGTACATTGAGTCTACATCCAAACATTATCTCTTTTACAACACACTTTGCACGTTGAGTCTACATCCAGGCATGACATATTGTACTACACACTGAGAACGCTGAGTCTACATCCAGACATGACCTCTTGTACAACACACTGAACATGTCGAGTCTGCATCCAGACATGACCTCATGTATAACACACTGAGCACGTTGAGTCAACATCCAGACATGACCTCTTGTACTGCACACTGAGCGCGTTGAGTCTACATCCAGACATGACCTCTTGTACTGCACACTGAGCACGTTGAGTCTACATCCAGACATGACCTCTTGTACTGCACACTGAGCGCGTTGAGTCTACATCCAGACATGACCTCTTGTACTGCACACTGAGCGCGTTGAGTCTACATCCAGACATGACCTCTTGTACTGCACACTGAGTGCGTTGAGTCTACATCAAGACATGACCTCTTGTACTGCACACTGAGCGCGTTGAGTCTACATCAAGACATGACCTCTTGTACTACACACTGAGCACGTTGTGTCTTCAACCAGACGTGACCTCTTTTACTTCACACTGAGCGCGTTGAGTCTACATCCTGACATGACCTCTTGTACTACACACTGAGCGCGTTGAGTCTACATCCAGACATGACCTCTTGTACTGCACACTGAGCGCGTTGAGTCTACATCCAGACATGACCTCTTGTACTGCACACTGAGCGCGTTGAGTCTACATCCTGACATGACCTCTTGTGCTACACACTGAGCGCGTTGAGTCTACATCCAGACATGACCTCTTGTACTGCACACTGAGCGCGTTGAGTCTACATCCTGACATGACCTCTTGTACTACACACTGAGCGCGTTGAGTCTACATCCTGACATGACCTCTTGTACAACACACTGAGCGCGTTGAGTCTACATCCAGACATGACCTCTTGTACTACACACTGAGCGCGTTGAGTCTACATCCAGACATGACCTCTTGTACTGTACACTGAGCGCGTTGAGTCTACATCCACACTTGACCTCTTGTACTACACACTGAGCACGTTGAGTCTACATCCTGACATGACCTCTTGTACTGCACACTGAGCGCGTTGAGTCTACATCCAGACATGACCTCTTGTACTGCACACTGAGCGCGTTGAGTCTACATCCTGACATGACCTCTTGTACTGCACACTGAGCGCGTTGAGTCTACATCCAGACATGACCTCTTGTACTGCACACTGAGCGCGTTGAGTCTACATCCTGACATGACCTCTTGTACTGCACACTGAGCGCGTTGAGTCTACATCCAGACATGACCTCTTGTACTGCACACTGAGTGCGTTGAGTCTACATCCAGACATGACCTCTTGTACTACACACTGAGCACGTTGAGTCTACATCCAGACATGACCTCTTTTACTACACACTGAGCACGTTGAGTCTACATCCAGACATGACCTCTTGTACTACACACTGAGCACGTTGAGTCTACATCCAGACATGACCTCTTGTACTACACACTGAGCACGTTGAGTCTACATCCAGACATGACCTCTTGTACTGCACACTGAGTGCGTTGAGTCTGCATCCAGACATGACCTCTTGTATAACACACTGAGCACGTTGAGTCAACATCCAGACATGACCTCTTGTACTGCACACTGAGCGCGTTGAGTCTACATCCAGACATGACCTCTTGTACTGCACACTGAGCGCGTTGAGTCTACATCCAGACATGACCTCTTGTACTGCACACTGAGTGCGTTGAGTCTACATCCAGACATGACCTCTTGTACAACACACTGAGCACGTTGAGTCAACATCCAGACATGACCTCTTGTACTGCACACTGAGCGCGTTGAGTCTACATCCAGACATGACCTCTTGTACTGCACACTGAGCGCGTTGAGTCTACATCCAGGCATGACCTCTTGTACTGCACACTGAGCACGTTGAGTCTACATCCTGACATGACTTCTTGTACTACACACTGAGTGCGTTGAGTCTACATCCAGACATGACCTCTTGTACTGCACACTGAGCGCGTTGAGTCTACATCCAGACATGACCTCTTGTACTGCACACTGAGCGCGTTGAGTCTACATCCAGACATGACCTCTTGTACTGCACACTGAGTGCGTTGAGTCTACATCCAGACATGACCTCTTGTACAACACACTGAGCACGTTGAGTCAACATCCAGACATGACCTCTTGCACTGCACACTGAGCGCGTTGAGTCTACATCCAGACATGACCTCTTGTACTGCACACTGAGCGCGTTGAGTCTACATCCAGGCATGACCTCTTGTACTACATACTGAGCACGTTGTGTCTTCAACCAGACATGACCTCTTTTACTTCACACTGAGCACGTTGAGTCTACATCCTGACATGACCTCTTGTACTACACACTGAGCGCGTTGAGTCTACATCCTGACATGACCTCTTGTACTACACACTGAGCGCGTTGAGTCTACATCCTGACATGACTTCTTGTACTACACAATGTTACATAAAATATTACAGACAGAACACGTTGTCTAAATGAAGACACACTGACACGAACAGAAAAGACAAACCGACACAAAGTGAAAATACACACTGTGCACGTTGAAATCACCTTCCACCAGACCCGGCGTGTTTTACTACACGGCTTGCACAAAATATTTCCCGCCGGGCATTGACACTTCGTACGTAAGCACATATTTTATATGCACACAATGTAACTTTACCTTTTCCACGTTTACAGTAGCGCTACTTTCTTCAAGTTAGTCCTGTACCATAGCAACAATTCTACAGCAGAAGCAAGGAACACTACCGTAGCCGTATATCTACCTGTGTATCAGATCGCACCACCAAACTGTGAAGAGTCCGGAAATAAATCTCATACTGTCATTCCGAGTGAAGGTTCTGGCTTTGGATTGTTTGTAAGATAACTTTAGTATCACGTTTCGTCTGAACACGTTGTTTACGATCACTTTATAACTGTTATCACTAACTGGAAACATACAGCACATTTTACACTTCATGATTATTGTGAATCGCTTTACATCAATATGTGCCGAATTATACATTTGCCCATATATTTCGACAGTCGCAGATTGGTGTCCAAGAACGACAGTCATCACCATATACTGATGCTATTACACAGGTTAATTATACGTAATATTTAACTCAACATGCAATAAGAAAATATAATTGTTTGTATTAAAGTTCCTATTAAAATTGCGTTAATGATATATCTGTAAACGACTTTTATCATTCGTAGTAAATGGAAGACTGGCCTCTCTGACTTTAGAATAAGTTAATACAGCACAAGCACGTTGTTGTTATTATTCGTGATGTTCATCATTATTGTTTTTATTATCAAAATGATTATCATTATTATCATTATAATTATAATTATTATCATTAACATAATTATTATTATTATCATTAACATAATTATTATTATGATTATTATTTTATCATTATTATTATGCTTATTATTCTTATCATAATTTTCATTTATATTATTATGATTATTATTAATTATTATTATTTTATTATTATTATTTTTAATATTATCATTATAAAAATTATTGTTAAATTTATTATTATCATTAAGGGTTTTCTATCATTGGTACTATTATTTGTATTATTTTCAATATGTTGCTGCTATTTTTTTTAGTTTGAAGATTTCTACTTTGTCGACGTATTTACATGTACTATAAAAGCCACGGTGAACTCCTCCGTCGTATTACCGAGCGGGTTTTCTGCTAGTGATTCGGTCGCCTTCTTTGAAGTTCACACTGATTATCTCAGTCAAAACAATGTCACTTACGGCCTTGAGGACTGGTATCCATATATGACAACCAGTCAACAGTCAGTAGAATACTCGGTCAATGCTGGAACTGCCCAAGGTACAATTAATATCTAAAATACAAAAATAAGATAATGACCATGCCCTTTATACATTCTACTGGACTAAAATTCAAACTGAGGACAAACCCAGAAATGGTTATTGAAAACGGGTTTCTGAACATATCTTTAACGAATTTTTAAATATATTTTTTGAAAAAAAAGAGGTTTTAACCCCAAAAAAGGTTTTATTGTACTGGAGTAATACATTGATTTTATGTCAATAAATATATACAATTTAACAATAATCTTATCTAAGATGTTAGATTAAGAAAAATTTAAAACAACGGTTTATCGTTTTTTCAGACTCTTGAAAATGAATTTGTTTTATTTTGGAGGTTTTTGAAAATTTTAGGATGACACAGGGTATTGTGAAAACAGTTTTTACAATTAAGTTTGATATTAAAAGAACATTGCTTTATATAATGTCAGGAATAAGAACTCTCAAAAATAATACAGAGTGTTATTTGATATTTCGAATACGTAATTATAATATTCAATACTGTGAGTTGGTGTATCAGTTTTGAAAATTTAGAAAAAACTGATGTATTGTTTTTGAGGATTTCCGTACGATAATGTTTTTATTCATACTCTACTTTTAAAATGTTTTTGACGTACTAGTAATTAGAGGTGAAAGTAGACTTTTACTGCATATAGACAATTAGGTAGTAAATCACACCAGCACGTATTGTGCCTTATACAAGATGGTTATTCAACCTGTAATAACAGTGTCAGTATAACGACTTCTCAGAGATAAATAATTTCAAAATCTCCCTTACAATTCGTGATCTATAACAACATATCGACTGGTGTTTAAATAGTGAAGTAAGATACCGAATCTAAGTTTATGTTGCTATTCCTTGGCTCGGTAGTGTTGGTATAAGACATGTATTATAAAAAAGTTTCTAAGAGGGCAATAGAGAGATATTTTAACATAATAATTTGTACATACTCGATCGTCGAACGACTCTTCAAATATTAATAACTATTGCATTATACTTTCTGACAGAGTGCTCCTCTCCGCTTGGTTTGGGAGATAACAGCATAGCGGACTGTCAGATCACAGGCTCAACCAACTCGGATCCATCTCATCCACCGTCACACGCTCGACTAAACCAGGCAACATGTAAATCCGTTGATACAGCAACTTTGTATTATTCTTCTTAATGATTATTACATTCCATCCAATACCGTCTCACCAGCCCCACTTACTATATATGCTGAGTATCGTCTCACCTGTTCCACTGTCTTGCGATGACATTATTCGTACATGTCGAGTATCGTCTCTCCTATTCAACTGTTTTGCGATGACATTATATGTATATGCCGAGTATCGTCTCACCTATTCTACTGTCTTGCGATGACATTATTTGTACATGCTGATATCGTCTCACCTATGTAACTGTCTTGTGATAACATTATCTGTACATGCCGAGTATCGTCTCACCTATTCCACTGTCTTGCAATGACATTATCTGTGAATGCCGAGTGTTGTCTCATCTACGCAACTGTGTTGCGATGGCATTATCTGTGTAGGCCGAATGTTGTCTCACCTATGCAACTGTCTTGCGAGGACACTATCTGTGTATGCCGAGTATTGTCTCACCTATGCAACTGTCTTGCGATGACATTATCTAGATGTGCCGAGTATCGTCTCAACTATGCAACTGTCTTGCGATGACATTATCTAGATGTGCCGAGTATCGTCTCACCTATGCACCTGGCTTGCGGTGACATATCTAGATGTGCCGTGTATCGTCTCACCTATGCAACTGTCTTGCGGTGACATTATCTAGATGTTCCGAGTATCGTCTCACTAATGCAACTTTCTTGCGGTGACATTATCTAGATATGCCGAGTATCGTCTCACCTATGCAACTGTTTTGCGTCGACATTATCTAGATGTGCTGAGAATCGTCTCACCTATGCAACTGTCTTACGGTGACATTATCTAGATGTGTCGAGTATCGTCTTACCTATGCAACTGTCTTGCGGTGACATTATCTAGATATGCCGAGTATTGTCTCACCTATGCAACTGTCTTGCGGTGACATTATCTAGATATGCTGAGTATTGTCTCACCTATGCAACTGGCATGTGGTAACACTATCTAGATGTGCCGAATATCGTCTCACCTATGCAACTGTCTTGCGGTGACATTATCTAGATGTGCCGAGTATCGTCTCACCTATGCAACTGTCTTACGGTGACATTATCTAGATATTCGTATTGATAATAAATTATATACCATCGACAGGAGTTTGGAGAATTTTTTTTTTTATTTGATAAAATTGATCTTTTTAAAACAAATTTGCGCAGACAGACGTCTATTTGCCCTTCGGAATGTTTACTGATTTAGGGCGTCCGTCAGTGTATAATTTTATGAGTTGATCATCTTTATTTAACTGCTGGTAGTTTATTAACTTATTACACTGGTTAATGACCATTCTTTTAAAGATACTTCAAATGCTGTACTTCTGAAATAATATTATACAACAAAATTTGACAAATGTGATATTTTTCATTATTTTTTAAATCATTTCGATTTCGCACACAATATTTACTAATGTCAAGAGGTTTCAGATACATTAATGAAAATGGATTTAACCCAATTTTAACAAATATTTAAATCTCAAATTATTTGATGAATTACATCTTCCATTATTTTAACTTGTAAACATGACGGTTCAATCACTCTTCCTACCTCAATATTGTTCTCTCTTTAAGGGTGGACACCATATATAAGACGAAATGGCAATCCATTTGATCCCTCGAGATATATAGAAGTATATTTTGGCAACATGACTCGTTTTACCAAGGCTGACGTCCAACAAGATGCCTCGGCTACAGCAACTATAACAGAAATCACAATTAAGTACAGTAATGATCGGATTGCATGGTTTGGCGATGACGTGGTTAGTATCCTGCTTTGTGCTTTTCATTTAACATAGCAGGACCGGACTCTGCCGAGCAGTTATTGTGGTTTGTTTGTGCCAAATGGGAAAAGGCACTACTTTCAATAGAGGATTAAATTAATTTTTTCTGGTTGTTATGGACGTGTAAAGGACGCCAGACAAATTAAACTTAAAACCAGAAACAATGAATTTAATTTTATAATCCTGACGATGACATTGTTGTACATATCTTTCATGTAGAATGAAACTCATCATGTAACCAGCTGTAAAGTAAACGTGTATGAATTCATAACATCTGATATTAAATTCACTAATATTCATTACCGTAACGGTTATTGTTTCTTTTATCAGCAGTAGGGATTGATGTTTTGTAAAATGACGATTAATTTAGGTGAAACAATTTAACACCCGCCTTTTATCTCCCGATTTGGACAAAACAATGAAGTACCAGCACAGTGTAGCTTGCATTGCATACAGGGTCAATTAAGCTGACATCATTGTTTAGGTTTTTATGTACATATGGCTTGCGTTGTTCCTATCAAAATTTGATTTTTTGACTTCTAGAGTATGTTATTAAACATTGGTATACAATGTGCAATGAAGTATGAGCTTTTCTTTCAGCTTTGTTTTTTTTTTAAATCTTTTACCGCAGTTTCTCATTAACAGCGCCATTATACCTCCACCCACGCCATGCCCCTCGCCCCCTTCTACTTGCTTTACGCAATTTTTCGGGGGATTTTCGCCGGGGGTTTTTATTTCCTGTAATAAGAGTATAACTTTTATACAGATAAAACACTCACTGTGTTATATTTGTCCTTAAATACGCTCATGATTGAGAATCCGAATTTGGATCGTTTCAAACTTGATAGGTTTGTTTATTTACATTTTTTTCTCTTTTTTTTTACTGACTGTGGGAAACACTTGAGTCAACAACTAGCATTGACGTTTGACAAACCAGGATTATTCAGTGATACAAGATCGTGTATCGATGCATCCCAAAAATTAACATTCTCTGCCTTATTTCAATGTGTGTCGAAACAACTTATGTTCTGATTGTGACGCCGGTTAAAATCACCAGACAAAATAAATTAATAACTAAAACAGTAAACCAAAATAAAACTCTATTTAGGTTGTATTTATATCGATGCTTCTTTGTTTATATGAGAAATGTAAAGAAAGTGTAGGCCTACTTAAGAGGTTATATAGAACAATAAGTCTTTAAGAGTTGGCGGTGTTCAATGAAAATGCTTTAAATACATATACGTATAAAAGTGAGATTTGAATTACCAAAAGTACAATAATGTTGTTTAGACTTATGCTATTATGTCTAAGGCATTACTACACGTATTCCAAATGTTTTTTTCTGCTACCTGCCGAATAAAATTAGATTTATTCAGTGTTCGATTTATTACATCAAACGACAATTTGATATACGATAAGTTGTTTTTGTTAGTACGTACACAAGTGACTTAAATCCATTTATTAAAAAAGTATCGTTTATATCCCTTTATCACATATCCTGGAGTGGTCAGTTATAGTTTCGGACATATTTTACGATATAATCTGATTCTAGGTTACAAACAATGTCTGCAGCAGTTGATATTATCGATTACACAAAATACTAGTTATCCATAACTATTGAAAGTAACACTTTTTTCAAACATAATGAATGTGTCTTTTACAGTACACCATAACAAATGTGCCTTTGGAATCGGTAATGTTACTTGGACAGGAGGCCAGAAGCATTCGAATCTACGTCACCAAAGATAGCCAAAATGGGGTCAGGTCACAAATTGCCGCAAAGTTTGAACTTTACGGTTGTCCTGTCTCCAGTGATGTTACATCCGCAGGTAATACTATAATCTAAGCAGGTAACTAAACATGTATAATCTCAGCATATTACTACATATACAATGACAGTGCAAACTATTGTAATTTGATAAGAAACTGTACAATAGTTACAACTATGCCAATATGTTGTATATGATGCATCAGGATACAACAAAGGTCTCATTTTACAGCTACCTTTTTTTGTTCTATATAATATTATTCTGATTGGCCAGAATGATCCCTCATTGAACAAAATAATATATGATAATTAACATAGTTTACTTTAGGATTTGCAAAGCTGTGCATAATTTACGATATAACACGATTACTATAAATAGCTTGCGGGAATTCCAAGTGTTAGCCCAATGCAACGATGAAAGCTGAGATGTTCCGAATGCGGCGTTTGTTTTCAAATGGCAGTAAACAAGACAATCGCGTCCGATTTCAGCAAAATTATCGAAAATAAAGAAGTCGATACGACATTAAAGGCTACTGTTCATTCAGTGTATATATTTCGCCACTATTTACGAGAGAATCAATTGAATGATCAGTTTATATTTAAAAATAACAAAATGCATCCGTGGCCGAGTGTTTATGACTTTGAACTTAAGTTGAATCTAAGCTTTTTTCCGCCATTGTTCGAATCCCACACCTTTTATTTATAGTTTATATAATTTAACGGCTATGGACTTTGCAGCTGTGCAATATAATGTACTATGCACCAGAAAAACATAAATATTGACCTCGGCTGCCACCTCGGTCAATATTATTTTTTCACATGACGTTGTACAGTTGAAAAGTCCATAATTGTATTACATATAGATCATTATACATTTGTTTTCTACACATTTTTTTAAAAGGTTTACTTTAATAGCAACAATGTATCTGCTCTAAAAATATCCACAGTACAGATTTGTTGACCAGATTTTTAAAAGGATTGCATCGAAAATATTCCAAACACCTTTCGACCACCTATATCGACATGGAAACACAAGACTAATAACACTTTTTTTTAACAATTGCATTTTATTACATAAAAAATTAATGTTAATGATAGATATTCCACGGTGTGAATTCCAGTATACCATAAAGTACTACTGATAATATAACTATAAACTGTTCGACACCGTTCGTATCAAATGTACGTGATAACATTATACAAAAATCAAATATTGCGGTTTATTATTAAATATTGTTGTTTTGTTTTCAGAAGTGTGCTCCAATACTGGCGTTACCCCACCCTCAGGTACGTCTGAAGAATATTTTTAACCAAATAAATAAATAAAATAGTTAAATTGCTAATTTTGTAAATTAAATATTTTCCCAACATCTACATTTTTCGGATATCGAAAATTCAACATTCTTTATTCAGACCTACAATCATAAAATCTAAGCAACATGAAACAGGATTCGGAGGTCACATTCGCTTAAACAGCTTCCAAAACTAGTTGTTATCATACAGTCTTATGTTTCAGATTGGTATTACAGAAGTTTCCTTGTTGATAATATTGGCCATGTTTACGTCTGTGACAGGAAAGCGTACACGTAAGTTTACAAATCATAACAACGGTCGCAACACGGGATTTTCAGTTAAATTGTGTTTAAGTAACCGTAATTCGGGTAGGGGTCCTCCGTGGCCGATTGGTCCAATGTCACGTCTTTATATCACTCATCTCTCATTAACCAAGGTTCGAATCTCTCTCGGTCTAACACAACGCCATGTTGTAAAGTTTGTCAATAACTTGATGAATATTCTACTCCGATGGCATCCGCAATAAAAAAAAAGCTGGATATGACAGGTATAACCTGAAATGTTTAAAAGATGGCACTGAATCTTACTAAAAGATAATAATTTGGGTACGTAATAATGTTGACATTGTATTGATATAGAACCAATTTATGATTTTTTTTGTAATGAGAAACATTTATATATATATAAGCAGTGTTCATTCAATTTTGTTTAAAGAGACTTGCTGCTGACGTCACTTCCTCTCTATATGTATGTTGTACACAAGTGGCGTTTCTCTGTTTACATCACTGCCTCTCGGTATATATGTTGTACCGTCATACTTATTATATGTAAAACCTAAGGGGGCTTAAACCCAGCTAACGGGAGCACCCATTAAAACTATGATACATCGTAAATATGTTATACCGTAAGATAGTCGAAATAAAATATGTTTAAACCAAACTATGATAGGATTATGTAAGTTGATCTCTGTATGATATATTGCAGGGACGAGTATGAAGGAAGTTGTCAGTACAGTCCAGATGATGGCGTCACTTGGATATGTAAGATAACATGCTTGTATTTCCACCTCGGTTATGATACTTTTTTATATTATGTATAATATACTTCATATTTTGGTAATTTCTGCAGACAAAGTTAACCAATACAGAAAACGAAACGTGGTCATTTACTTGTATTTACCCCTTATAAACCCCTTATGTTACAGTATAATGATTACTGCGCAATTTGGTTTGAAATATCTTTAAAGTAGTTCATACGGGCTGTGATTTCTTTCTGCATATGCGTAACCAAATTCTGGCACAATATTTACTGTAGTAAGACATCATTGGTGTTAAACTGTGACTTTTATAGGATTTTTACGGATGAATGTATTTTATGAGCATTTTAGGACTTTTTTTGTTTAAAAAGGGGGTTTTGTTACTGCACGGTCTTATAAAACCAATAACAAGCTGGTAAACCCTCCAGTTATTATGCATTTTAATATACGTAGCGGATACAATCCTGCTATTGAAAAAATACTTTTACCAAATATTATGTTTATAATTTCTATTTACTGTGGAAATCCGAGACCTTATTTCAAATAAAACAAAGAACAAACTTCATATGTGTGGTGAGACCTAAAAAAAAAAAAGCAATTATGTAAAAAGATAACAATTTCGAAACTATTCAGAAGAATATTGTCAGTATTAAAATGAATCATGAGATGAAGTTCATATTCAAGTTAATTTTTTTTATACTACTTTGAATGTATTTGCTTGTTTTGAGTATAATCTATTCTATAAATACATGTTCTATATATAACCTGTCTTCCACCCCGACACGCCTTATCTATTCTGTAACTTGATACATGTACTATATATAACCTGTCTTCCGACCCGACACACCTTATCTATTCTGTAAATACATGTTCTGTATAAATCCTGTCTTCCACCACGACACATCTTATTTATTCTATAAATACATGTACTATATATAAACTGTCTTCCACCCCGACACACTTTATCTATTCTATAAATACATGTACTATATATAACCTGTCTTCCACCCCGACACACCTTCTCTATTCTATAAATACATGTACTATATATAACCTGTCTTCCACCCCGACACACCTTATCTATTCTGTAAATACATGTTCTATATATAACCTGTCTTCCACCCCGACACTCCTTATCTATTCTGTAAATACATGTTCTATATATAACCTGTCTTCCACCCCGACACTCCTTATCTATTCTATAAATACATGTACTATATATAACCTGTCTTTAACCCCGACATACTTTATCTATTCTGTAAATACATGTTTTATATATAATCTGTCTTCAACCCCGACACACTTTATCTATTATGTAAATACATGTTATAAATATAACCTGTCTTCAACCCCGACACACTTTATCTATTATGTAAATACATGTTCTATATATAACCTGTCTTCCACCCCGACACTCCTTATTTATTCTGTAAATACATGTTATAAATATAACCTGTCTTCAACCCCGACATGCTTTATCTATTATGTAAATACATGTTCTATATATAACTTGTCTTCAACCCCGACACACTTTATCTATTCTCTAAATACATGTTCTATATATAACCTGTCTTCAACCATCTCCGTTTGCCTTCTTAAAAGAAGCGATATAGTAATAGGGATACTTTATTTGGAGGGATTTGTGTATTAACCTGGTTCCGTTATTGATTTCAAAGACTTTTGCAGGAGCTTTAAGTCACACAAACTTTCAGTTTATATGTCTTTGTCTGTATGACCAGAGTTAAGTTCTCCTACTTCTTCCATTGAAAACGTGATATACCTTCGTTTTGTTTGCGTCTGTTGTGATGCGATAACGGTCTCCGGTACAAATGCTAGTCTCTCCGCTTTCAATTAAATTTCAATGTATCGGGTATTCGTAATACATGTTCAAGTACTGAATTACCGATACACGATTTTAATCACAAGCTGAGGTATTAACCATCTCTTTGCGCCGAATCACCGATTTTAATAAAAAGTTCATCCATGTTTATTTTGATTTGTTGCAGCGCGTATGAATACATCTGTTTAGTGAAACTGTAATGCACTAGGTAAAAGTTATGTCAATCATTTCAATCATGACATTTATCACTGTTTCTAAAATCATTTGAAGCATTTTCGAGAATCTTTTCCTACCGACGTATATTTGTTAGCACATTATCAACCTAAATCATCTAATAAAGGTTTTTTATTGATGCAATAAATAAATTTATTTCCCAAAATGATTGCTGCATATAAAAACGATGCCTACATAACGAATAATGAAGTTTATTTTACATACCGTAAAGCGCGCCTCTGGTACTTTAGAAACTCAATACATACCTAATATGTTTGGTAAAATTTTATAATTATCCAAAGGCTCACATATTTATAGACATTTTGTCTACAGAAATAGAAGAATTTATTATCAGTTAACATTTTACCAACCATGCTCATATTGCTTAACCTTTTCAAAATATGTGTTGATAAAACTTATTAAAATATTTCTAAATCCAGAAAAGCCAAAACAGTTTATTCTTTGAGTGTTTGTCTGGTACATGTATCTATGATATCGTCAATGAATACGTAAGATCGTTTTTAATTGAGCTTTGCTAGACCGGTTAATGACAACGTCAATCATATTTAGCTGATATAAACACACACACATACACACACACGCACACACACACACACACACACGCACACACGCACACACGCACGCACGCACGCACGCACGCGCACACGCACACACACACACACACACACACACACTATTGCTCCATAAAATGTTATTTATAGTTATGTGAATATTATTTATGTAAGTTATTTGTCTGAGACGTTAATGTCATTTGTGTTCTCCATGCCACTTAATCCATTGTTTCAGTGACAGGGTCAAGCCTGGCAAGCATGATAGGGTGCGATATGTTAGAAGGCCGCGTTTACGGGTATGGCGATGATATGGAGACGGTGATGCTCTCTACAGACAACGGACTTACTTGGAGTGCGACGAACAGCAATGAGTTTACCAAATTTAAACAATCTTCAACATGGAGAGATGCGATCCCTGTTCCTGAGACTCTTGCTGGGGACATTGATGCAGCATTGCCAAGTATATCATATATGCAAGGTCTATGCGGAGGTACATATACACTGTTTTTTAATGCTTATGTACATCTTTGCAGTAACTGGAAATGCAATTGAAAGTTTAATCCGATATACAAGTTTTATTCAAATTACGTTACATATTACACAACAAATACAATTTACATGAAAACAATACAAAATGTATAGTCATATTAAGGATTCAGGAAGAAGTGTTAACGTTTGTAATCATTTCCGAAATAGTAATTCTTTGCAGTATGGGGCATACGTTTGGCCGGATTGAAGTAAGTTTGATATATGTATTTCGTCTTCTGATATCCAACATGGAACTATAGGTAACTTTCCTGGCATCCAACATTGAAGATTTACGCTCTTAAATGGCGAAAAACGAAAAACTAATAGAATATCAAACTAGCGTCTGTTGAACCGTAAATTCAAAGACACCTGTGAGGAATTCGTGCGATTCCTTTACATTTTTGTTACAAATACGTGCGAACATGTCACACATTTGTGAAATTTACGTTTGGTATGCATACCCCTAGTCGAGCAATGGTTCTGTTCTCGGCCCATTAATTTGTCTTATCTTCATTAAAGATATTGGTGATAATCTATTAAGCGTTACTCGCGTTACTCGTATTTTTGCTGATGATGCTCACTTTATTTCACCTCTAATATAGTGGGTATTTTAAATCACGACTTAAATATGATTGCTGACAGGTCGAGACAGTGGTAAGTCGATTTCAATCCCAATAAAACAGAAGCTTTACTTTTTACACTTAAAAGGAATGTCACTAATCCATCGTTGACTTTTAATTATACTTCTATTAATTTTGTTCAACGTCACAAACATATATGCTTAACACATAGGCATGACGCGAAATGGCATAAGCATGTGACCTCTGTTACATGTTTTGCATTTGAAATATTAGGAATGGTGAGTAAAATTAAGTTTTCTTTAAACAGAAGTTCTTTGAATCAAACACATATATCATTTTTAAGACCCATTCTTGAATATGCCTCTGTTGTTTGGTACAGCTGTACTCAGTACGAGAAAGATAGTCTTGAAAAATTACAACATGAGGAAGCTTGAATAGTTACAGGGTTAATTTGAAAATTTATATAAAGAAGAAGATAGAAGAAGAAAAAAAACTAGTTATTGCTTTTACAACTAAATTGGGTCTTACGAAATTTTGAAGTACGAATGATTTCACAATAATTAACACGAGAACGCAAACATTCAAAAATGCATTTATTCCATCATGTATCTCTTTGTGGAACAGCATACCACAATATGTACGTAAAGCAGAAACAGTTATATCTTTAATACGTCATATTTTTAAGTACCTAGTTAAATATGTGTTTATCATTTTTTCATGCACGTAAACGAAACAGATGCAGTAACTTAAACTGTGATCTTTACATGAATCACTTGTTTCAGCCTGTGAGTTGTGTGGGTACGAAAGAGAAGAGGCTGAACATTATTTTATGCAATGTCCCTATTATCGAAAAGAAAGAGACTCCTTCTCTATCGTACCACGACTCCTTCTCTATCGTACCAAGACCCCTTCTCTATCGTGCCTCACGCTCGTATCACCACCCTCTCGGTGTTAATGTAGTTTTATTTGACAAAGATACACTTACAGAACAAGATAATGTCACATTATTTCATCATGTTCAGAATTTTATTAAGGACACCAAACAGATTTAATAATTAATCATAGCTTGTTATGCATATCTCCCTGAAGTTAGACGCTTCCGTCGATCTTCCTCTCCTTAATAGTTACTCTATCTTTACGTTCATCAATTAGTTCTTACATGTTCATTTACTTCAAATATGTTAAATGTATTGCATTTCTTCTTGATCAATATCTGTATATACATATTTTGTCGTCGAAAAGGGCCTTACTTAATGTTGTTAGAACTTGTGAACCAACCCTTTTGCTTATTTGTAATATATAAAGCAATGATATATACTAAAACTATAAAAAAGCAAAAAAGTATTTTTCACATGTAAGAAAATACGAAAATAATGCAATGAATGATTGTTTCTACAAAAACATAAATATAAAATAGAAAAAAAAAATACCACACAACACGACAGAATAGAATAGAACAGAATATAATTGAATGATAGAGTAATATAGAATTCCCAGTAGGTATGTGCAGTTTTAACGGTAACAAACATGTATTAAGCTGGCATATGTACAACTGTACGGTAAATGTTCTTGTTTCCTCTTATAGGACAGATCTCTAAGACTAGTATACTGGCTATGATTAAAACATGACATCGTGTTTCCAGAATTCCACAATTACTTTTGTGATTAAACTTGTTCCAGTTGTACATTATAAAACAGGCTATTACGGCGTATGCTTATTCGGTCACAGTAGTGACTTACCTTCCATGGTCCATTGATTTTAACGTATATCTTCAAAGCGATTAGTTCGATTTTGATATATTAAACTTGGTTCAGTGGTATAGAATAAAACAGGCTATTGCGGCTTATGGAAATTAGGTCAGGGTTGCCTTTATAAAGTCTGGTCTTTTTGATTGATATCGCCAGTGCTATTGATCCTGTTTGATAAAGCCTGTTATAAAAGCACATGTATATGAACACAACATACAATGTCGAATATTAATAACGCCTCAGTCCCCTAGCTACAGTTTATGCTTCAGTGATTTTGCCTGAATTATTTCCATAAATGCTGTTACCGCTTTTGATAAAAATTGGTTCAGCGGTACAAAAATATACAGGTTATAAAGGCTAGTTTATTAGCATTGTGACCTACTTTCAATAAACGGCGATGGCAGGCCATCTTATATTTCTAGTTATCCCCGCACTTTTCGGAGAAAGTGGGGACATTGCGATAGACTTGTTTGTACGTCTAACGTACGTTCGTACGTCCGTAATGTCTGTAAATTCCTCCTAGACCATACGGTTTAAGCTTTGAAACCTTTACACAGACGAGGAGTGTGTCAGCAGTTTCGGAATTTTAATCCGACTGCCCAGACACCCGGGGCAACTGACCTAGATTTCATGTTCTAGTGCGGTGCACGTCCAGGGTGTATTTTGTGTTTGCATGACATTAAAACCACGCGCACATGTACAATGCAGTGTCATACACTCATTAGCTCAAAGTACATTTTCTAAGAAGGGTACATTTACAGTACCAGGGCAGACTACGGGTATTCTCAAATCGATCTGTTACTACACTAAATATGTTACATTTTCATATATAGACATCATGTACATGTAATCACAGTATTTAAAGCGAGTGCGCATGTGCATTACAGACGGGAAGGAGAAATACGACAGCGATAAAAAAAAAAAGCCGATAGCGATATTACACGAAGGCGACAGCGATGTTGCGATAGTACAGTGCTTATACTACGATGCTGATAATACAATAGTACTATGATGATTGTACAATATCATATCGCGGTATCACCATCGTATTATTGTAGTAACACCATCGTATCATCGTTGTCGCCTCAGAGTAGATTTTAAGAGAGTGTGCATGTGCATATCAGACAGGAAGGCGATACCCGATAGCGATAAAGTAAAGTCCACAATGATATTATGCGAAGGCGACGACAGCGACGGTGTAATGGTACAAGGATGATACTACGATATTACATACGTACCGTCGCTATCGTCTCAGAGTATTTTAAAGCGAGTGCGCACGTGCATGTCTTACAGGAAAGCGATATACTTCAACGATAAAATTAAATCGACATAATATTCTCTAGTTTTGCTCCGACCGTATGACTAAATCAGGGGCATATAACTATGTTTATAATGATCCGATCTAAGCAAAAGTTCATTTTAACCAAATCCAATATTACACGTTTGCTAAATCGATGGCAATAACAACATAATCGATATTGTAAAGTCATACACATTCTTTCCGAATATCATTTATACTCATTTTGAAATAAAGCCACTAGAGTGTTCAAAAGATCAAATACAGTTTCTTGTAAAATTGATGGAAATATCACTGGTGTTACGAAGTTGATCTGACCAAAATTCCAACTTGGCCAACATTCTAAAAACAATCACATTATATCTAAATATGAAGGGTTACAATTGTGGTCATACTGGTGCAATCTTGCCCATAATTGAACTTGACCGAGATATTTTAGTCATTCATGTATATATTTGTTATACAGCATGTCAATAATTCTTGAAAATTGTGGCCGCTAGACTGTAATATACCATTGATATAAGCGATAAATTGTATTCTGTAAACTGACTTTGAAAAAATACGTTCGTGACAAAAAGTGAAAAAAAGTCAAACGTTCGATTTTGAAATCCGATGTCCGATTTGTGACATAGTCGCACGTATTTGTAACAAAAGTGTGAAGGATTCGCACGAATTCGTGTGAAGAATTCGTTTCTGTGAAATTTATGGTTCAACAAACGTCTAAACGTCAATCTCTGCAATACATGTGAAAATAATGTGCTTATACAGTTTCCTAAAATGTAAAAATGGGAATATTTTCAAAATTATTTGTCTAAAAGCACAATGGGTTTTAACATTTTTTACATTATGTTTAAATATAGTGAGTGCATTTTAAGGAGTACATGCTTAAATCATTGTTCTTTCCTTTTTAAATTAATTCTTCTGTGAATTCATCTACATCTGACATAGGTGTTTTAGTGTTTTAAGAAATTTCACTCTTGGCGAGCGTTCAATAAATCCATTTTGGGGGCAAAAACCATTTTGTAGAGCATATTGAATAACGGAAATGCTGTTATAAGGATAAAACTAATAATACGTTACCATTCACTTTAAACCGGTTTAACCTTTGTAGTACAAAATATAGTTATTAAGATAAAATGTCATGCATATTTATAATCAGTTTTATTGGAAATGTTAAACCACAACCACCTCTTGATTATCTTTACTTTGCACAATATCTTCAACTGTTCCATTATTCATAATCAAGTACTATTATACCATTATTATATTCAAATGTGTCTTGCAAAACTTGCATAGTTGAAACAAGACCAAAAGTAGGTTGAAATTTGGTTGTGTTGTATTGATACATTATTATTATGTATAATAATTTATACAAAAATCGGAGGTCAGTAGTGATGGCGGTTTGAGTAGGCTACTTGGTATTCCTTAAAAAGGAAACCAAACCTGCTTGATTAGGTTACCAACATACTCAAACATAGCATAACGAACGCTTGTACAAAACAACTGGCGTTAAAACATTTAACGTTTTCTTAAATAGTTCTAATTTACACCTGTAGTTACTTTTTACTAATATAATTCTGACAAAAAAAGAACGCCAAAACATAGCGCTTTTAATGAGAGAAACTTCGATAAAACAAACAAAATAGGAACTTACTCAATGTTAAACTTCTGTTTAGAATAACCACAGTTACTTATGATATCGTCATTCTAAACTCTGATATGCAAATGAAGCGTCCCACTTTAGTATAGTTCTACCATTATATGTATATACAATATTTGAGCTCATAATGTACATGTATTTATATATGTACGGAGTGATCAATATCCAACCATTAAATTATGATTAAACTCAAAATAAAGCAATCATTAATTCGCCGAAACCAGTGTTCGAACATATTAATTCATACATAATTTGCACATTGACGCAATCGGTAGAAGATAAGGTTGAGCACAAAGACGTCGTAATCTTTTGTTGTTCTCATGTGACTTTGCTTTGCTGTAGATGTTAGTGTTATGTGTTACTTTTATATTCTTAGGTTGTAGATTTTACTTTTATTTTTTTACAGCGACCAATGAGGCTATATTCTGTAATGGCGTACAGAAGTTACGATGGGCACCCTAAAATCGAGTTTACATATGACGACCGCGTTGAACTATCAACACTGGAATAAGAATACACTTCACAAGTGTCATACTATGTATGTGTTGGCATTTGAGGATGCACATTGACAATATACGGACCTCTTGTGACCGTTTAGAATATTTTTATATGACATATGACATATGTGTATTAATTAGAAATGTACGTTATACATATAATCAACGGACGATGATACTGATGTGTGTGTGTGTGTGTGTGTGTGTGTGTGTGTGTGTGTGTTGTGTGTGTGTGTGTGTGTGTGCACGCGCGGGTGTGTGGACCACCTTCAATTTATAAAATTGATTTTAAATGTATAGCTGAAACATAGCTATTACTGGAAGCAGAAAACGCACCCAAGCATTGAAAGAGCAGTCTAGATGTTCTTGTGTCTGTCTACCCCTCACACCACCCAGAGTTTAGTAGTCGTTGTATTATTAAGACCGCACCGGGTGTGGTCTGTTATTCCGAGGAACCAAAGATAATAACACCACTAAGTCAAAGTAGTCTTATACTCATTCATTCCATTTGTTTAAGACAAATATTGTAAACACTCAGAAATGTCTCAAACAATAATAATAAAACCGGGCAGGGTACTCGCTACATTGTTATATTGTTTTAGAAATTGGAAACCATGTTGGTGTCTTTTTACAGGAACTTTTTTCAGGATTTTTTAATCTTTTAAAATTGGGTAAAACATACTTTCCCAATATATCATCCCTTTATATACTAATTGACCCCGTATTGCCAAAAGGATAGCTATTTAAACATGCTAAAATAGTATATTAAAAAGTGATTTCCTAACTTGGGCTACGCCCATAGGTTAAATTAAAATAGATCCCGTTTATTCCCGTTTAAAAGTGCAACATATTTGATGACGTATTAAATGATTTATATGATTTCATTTTGGTTCTATTTGATCTCTTATATACAGAGGTGGATCCAGGATTTCAGTTTAGAGCGGCTCAACACAAATATGAACGGGCACACATATTTTTTCACTAAAAATATAGAGAATTTAAATAAAATGTATGAGTTTATGGGGTGGCGTATGCCGTTTCTTTTAAAAGTAGATCCGCCATTGATACAGACTTACACGTGGTAAAATATGTTTGATCTTAGAAAGAGTCTGAGTATTTAAGTGCTCTCTACTTTAAAAATGTTGATTTCGTGTCAAGTTTACAACTCCACGTTAAATATCAATTTTGTAGCGCTTTGGTGGATTTGACATACCAAACCATTCGGATTTTATTTATTAATGATAAGGAGGTGCTTTTATCCATTATAATAATCATTTTATTTTCTAAGACATTTATAGCGGAATTTTCCTGATATTTTCCCTTTAAAGACCGGTCAAGGATTGTATGTTGTGTTTGTTCAATCAAATCGAATTTTAAAGCCAATTCATTTCGTACGGAATTATCTCGGTTCATTATTAACTTTAACCCATGCTTCATAAGCACCGTGGATATTTTAACATCTTTAGAAAGTAATAATTTCACATTCAAATTTCCGAGGGTGCTTATCCTAGTTTCCAGGTGTACATGTAACTAACCTGGTTATCAAATTATTTCCTTGCATTCCATAAAACATATTGGAAATTGAATATCTGCGGAGGGGTTTGAGAACGAGTCGAATAATTTTATCTTAATATTATTCATTGATTTGCTGTGTTTCAATGTTTCCTTTGGATGTAGCGTCTTCTGTTGGACACATATTTGATTATCTAAAATAAAAATCATCAATTCGCCATAAACTATTTTATTTTGCAGTACTACGGATCAGAATCACAAATATGTTTTAGTAACAATCTATTTTTTAAAAATTCATATTAAATACTTGCACAACGAATCCAAATGCCTTTTCTTCAGCTATACTTGTAAGTGTCCAAGAGGAGACGTCATGCCCAGTGGTCGCATCAACGACAACTGCTGGATCACAAACAATGTATAGAAACATTACCTTATGGGAAATTGACAGAAATGTGAATCAATAATTGCCGCTTTGGGCCAGTTATCGCTTTGTGTCAACCTATCAAGGATATCAACGACCGATTCGCTACACTAACAGTTTGCTTATCGTTAACCCATAATTCAATTGGCATTTTATAAGTGTATTTTGTTAGTATTCACAGACATGATGTGTTTATACGTAGAAATATACCTTCTATGAAACTCGTGAAATTAGATATTTAAAGACACTTTTGGTTGAAACTAAGAAATTGGAGACAAGAGTAAAACGAAAACTTCCATTAAATGTATACTATTTCTCTGTCAGCATCCTGACTCTTCAAACTCATGTGATTTTCTGCTAAATTCAAAAGTTAGGAAAGTAAATAGTACAGAGTTTGATGTCTTGTAGTTCAAGTGTACTTAGCTGTCAGACCATTTAATGCTTATTGTCGATATTCGTCTCATTGGTGTGATGACGGTAGAGGAAAGAGGTAAAATAAACTCAATGGCCAGCGTTACGCTCCAATGGCCTGTTGTTTTTCACCTGACCGTCATATCCCATGTTGACGATGTGTCTGTATGTTTGTATTGTTGTCGTCATTATATGTATTGCTTATGCGGATATATATCCATACATGTTTTCTATCTGTTAGATTTGTATATTTTCCGATTCATAAATATCTTAAAACAGATATACATAAATCCTGTTGCATTTCATTTAATACATACGCTATGGTATCAATGTTATGGAAGACTGTGATAGTTTGATTGTTTTAGAGTTAATATAATAGTAAAAAAAACTACAAAACTAACGAAAAATATTTTTTGTAAATAATGTTACTTTGTTATTATTGTTAATTTATCAAATTCATATATGTATCTTTATTTAAACCCAGTTTAAATGATATATGGATGAGAAGAATGCTTTCAGTGTAATGTTTAACTAAAGGGTATGTATTCTTAAAAGAAAATAATGCGGTAAGTATTAACTGCCTCCAGAATTTCTCATTTCCTCAACGTAAATTACATGTATATTATACTATGCTACCAACATTTATATTTTGCATCACGTATTTTCTATATTCATAATTTGTGACGATTTACAAATTTGTTAGAATTACTATTTCTCGTTCCTAGATTACTTATCAGAAAATCGATTTCAAACAACATGTATTCAAAAACTGACTGCGTTTGGTTCACAGTTTGGGCATGGGCATGGTATTTATTGTATGACAGTCATTTGTTATGCTAAAATTAATAATGCTAGAAATAATTAACTTAAGGATGTACTCAATAGTCGTCTGTCATAGAAATATAGCAGAATATGCAATAAGAAGGCCAATTGCAATTTTGATAAGTGTTTGGCGACACTATCTTTGAAAAACTATTTACATGAATCTCGACGTGATGCAAATATGATATGTTAACACCGTAGTATGTATTCAGACTATTAATTTTGCCGTATTTTGGAAAGGGATATAACTTATCTTAATGTGTGAATGACATCCATTTTTGCAATAGGTGGTCATTTGTGGTAATAGTTATAAAGATTTTATCGTTATGATAAAATTTCAAGAAATTATCCATTTGTATGTTAAAGATTTTTTACTCCTTTTCCAAAACTAGCATCGCATCGCCATTTCAAAACAACCTACTAATACGTACTTAAAAAGGACATTTAAGACAGTATAACTTGGATGTTTATTTGATGTCTTATCATTGGTTAATTCTACTTCAAAATTGCTTTGTTCGAAAGTTATTGAATGAAGTTGGTAGGGTTATGGCATGTCTGTGTTCAACACTTTTGATTCTCACCCTTCTTATTTAATTCACATTTAGATATAGACTAAATGAATAATGAAGATGTTTACTTTTAGTGACATTGTTGCCATTCTAGTTGCTGCACAAGTTTACTTTGTTGTAATTCTATGTCCAAAATCAACGAAAATGAAAAATGAAAAAATAATTTCTATATTATTAAAAAAATGATCGTCTAATTATACAAATTCTGCCTCGAAATTATCTTGTTTGTTTTAGAAATAAAATTGATATATTTCAGTCGTTTTCTGTTTTTTTTGTTTTTAATTATATCCAGCGTAGTAGTATTAAAAGAAAAAGGGAAACAATGTCATTCAACTATTCACCTGTGGTATAGGACATATTTCCATAACAAGTAAATTGTGAAAACTCAAGCGCGAAATTCAAATTTAATTATAAGGGCTGATCATGTGTTTGTGACAAAGCTTTGTTCCAGCCTAAGCAGTTATCCCTTGGGATGGAGTTTCCTACCTAAACAGTTATCCCTCGGGACGGAGTTTCCTGTTTCCTACCTAAACAGTTATCCCTCGGGACGGACGGAGTTTCCTACATAAACAGTTATCCCTCGGGACGGAGTTTCCTACCTAAACAGTTATCCCTCGGAACGGAGTTTCCTGTTTCCTACATAAACAGTTATCCCTCGGGCAGACGGAGTTTCCTACATAAACAGTTATCCCTTGGGACGGACGGAGTTTCCTACATAAGCAGTTATCCCTTGGGACGGACGGAGTTTCCTACATAAGCAGTTATCCCTTGGGACAGAGTTTCCTACATAAACAGTTATCCCTCGGGACGGAGTTTCCTACCTAAACAGTTATCCCTTGGGACAGAGTTTCCTACATAAACAGTTATCCCTCGGGACGGAGTTTCCTACCTAAACAGTTATCCCTCGGGACGGACGGAGTTTCCTACATAAACAGTTATCCCTTGGGACGGACGGAGTTTCCTACATAAACAGTTATCCCTTGGGACAGAGTTTCCTACATAAACAGTTATCCCTTGGGACGGACGGAGTTTCCTACATAAGCAGTTATCCCTTGGGACGGAGTTTCCTACATAAACAGTTATCCCTCAGGACGGAGTTTCCTACATAAACAGTTATCCCTCGGGACGGAGTTTCCTACTTAAATAGTTATCCCTTGGGACGCGGTTTCCTACATAAACAGTTATCCCTCTGGATGGGATTGCCTATCTAAACAGTAATCCCTCGGGACGGAGTTTCCTATCTGAACAGTTATCTCTCGGGATCGAGTTTCCTACCTAAACAGTTATCCCTCGGGATGAAGTTTCCTATCTAAACAGTTATCCCTCGTGACGGGGTTTCCTACCTAAACAGTTATCCCTAGGGATGGGGTTTCCTGTCTAAACAGTTATCCCTCGGGATGGAGTTTCCTGTCTAAACAGTTATCCCTCGGGACGGAGTTTCCTATCTAACCAGTTATCCCTCGGGACGGAGTTTCTTGCATTAACCCTCGGGATGGGGGTTTCTATCTAAACAGTTATCCCTCGGGACAGGGTACCTGACTAAAACGTTATCCCTTGGAACGGGGTTTCCTATCTAAACAGTTATCCCTCGGGACGGAGTTTACTATCATTAACCCCCCTCGTGACGGAGTTTGCTATCTAAACAGTTATCCCTCGGGACGGGTTTCCTATCTTAACAGTTTTCCGTCGGGACGGAGTTTACTATCATTAACCCCCTCGGGACGGGGTTTGCTATCTAAACAGTTATCCCTCGGGACGGGATTTCCTATTTTAACAGTTTTCCATTGGGACGGGATTTCTTATCATAACAGTTATCCCTCGGAACGGGGTTTGCTATCTAAACAGTTATCCCACGCCTCGGGACGGAGTTTCCTATCTTAACAGTTATCCCTCGGGACAGGGTACCTGACTAAAACGTTATCCCTTGGGACCGGGTTTCCTATCTAAACAGTTATCCCTTGAGACGGAGTTTACTATCATTAACCCCCCTCGGTACGGAGTTTGCTATCTAAACAGTTAACCCTTGGGACGGGTTTCCTATCTTAACAGTTTTCCGTCGGGACGGAGTTTACTATCATTAACCCCCTTCGGGACGGGGTTTGCTATCTAAACAGTTATCCCTCGGGACGGGGTTTCCTATCATAACAGTTATCCCTCGGAACGGGGTTTGCTATCTAAACAGTTATCCCACGCCTCGGGACGGAGTTTCCTATCTTAACAGTTATCCCTCGGGACAGGGTACCTGACTTAAACGTTATCCCTTGGGACGGGGTTTACAATCTAAACAGTTATCCCTCGAGACGGAGTTTACTATCATTAACCCCCCTCGGGACGGAGTTTGCTATCTAAACAGTTATCCCTTGGGACGGGTTTCCTTACTTAACAGTTTTCCATCGGGACGGAGTTTACTATCATTAACCCCCTCGGGACGGGGTTTGCTATCTTAACAGTTATCCCTCGGGACAGGGTACCTGACTAAAACGTTATCCCTTGGGACAGGGTTTCCTATCTAAACAGTTATCCCTCGGGACGGAGTTGCCTATCTAAACTGAAAAGTAAACATGATTTTTCTTGCATACCAAACACATTGAAAAATAATCTTGCATACCAAACACATTGAACAATTATATTGTATACCAAACACATTATTCATGACATTTTTTCCTCAGAGATCAAGTTTGAGGCGTCTGGTAGATCTATATAATTAGTAACGTTATATATTTCAATATGTCACGTCGTGGGTCGTTCCAATGTCACATTGCTAAACTGAGCATGTGAAGAGGTCAGTGGTGATATGTCGTACTATAAATTTCTAATAATTGATTCGTTCCAAATGCAGGTATGGTGGCATTAAAGCTACACCTTTAGGAATTGGTATCTAGGTAATTTATAGTTGCTATAGGGACAAGTTAAATCTTTCACACATAGTTTCTGGAAATGTCATGGCATGTTTCCTATCACGCTATGTATGTATATAATAAGTATGTATTTATTTGTTGTTTTTATGCGTTTAAAAATATCACGGGTAACACGCATACTGTATGTAGGACTGACTAGTGCATTTTAGATGAACTCATAACAAAACTTTCGACTTGCAGCATATTTCACGTATTCATTCTTCACAAGGAGAGTAGTATACAACGAGGTTACTCCAGTTCCTCATCCCGGTTGAATGACGACTGTCATTGTTTGATCTCTCCTTGTGTTATGTGATCATTCTACGTTATGTACTACTAAGCATAACTGGCCCAGGACTAAGCTTATGATGAACAGAACAGAACAGAACATATATCTTATTAAGATTTGTACAAAGTACATCCTCATAAATAATACAATATACAATTAATAGAAACGTATAGTCACATAACAGCAATAATAAAATTATTATAGCAACAGTACTAGTGTATATGATTTATAGTTTAGAGTACGTAACAAAATATTAAATAGTGGTTAATAAGTGAAATGAAGATGAACGCTATATTTCTAATTTCAAATGTTTGTTTTATATATCTTGACATGTCGAATAATATGGTTTTATTATGTGAATTAAGTAATTCTAAAAACTTTAACACAGTTGTCTTGGATATTAATATATTTTCAAATACCTTTGTCGTCGTAGAATGTTGAAATACGGACATATACATAAAAAGTGAAACACATCTTCCATATCTGTCGAATCGCAACATAATCAATATCTTTCATTTGTGTTGATTTGTTTCTCTCATACCGTCCGGTTTGTATTATTAGAGGATTAACATATAGTCTTAATCAAGGGTAAAATAATCTAGGATTACGAAGTAACATATCATTGACAAGATAACTCTCACATTTAGACTGAATATTGACAAGTTTATAGTTGTCAAGGACTGAATCTTTTTCTATTGAACCAAATCACTGTTGAATGAAATTGTCGATAACCGTTTGTTTAAAAATAATTGGAAAGACTTTGGGATTTAAAAGACGATTATTCTCAAATGCGTAACTGAATCTATAATGATAATTCAACATGGTTTAAATATATGATAACCAGTTCTTACAACATCTATTACAGTCATTTAACCCTTGTTCGTATAGTGTTTTAATCAATATATTATCAGTATTGATAAGTTTGCACCAATAGCCTATGATCATTACATATCGTGAAGTATATAAAGTATATCTACCGAGCTCTCCATACACGCCCACTGTACAAGTATTCAATCTTACATTCAATAAACGTTTACAACATTTTAAGTGTATTCTTTCTATTACTTTTGACTTGATATATCCCCAAATTTCACTTGCATATCCTGGAATAGAACCAACGAATGCATCAAACAACGGACATATAATATTTGGCTTAAACTGGATTTTTTTGCAATTAAATAAGAGGGCATTAAATCTTGCAAAGCATTGCCTATTAAATATTCTTCGTTGAAATTAAAATTACCAGTATAATTAAGATTGTTCCAGATAATTAAAATCATCAACAATTTCAATAATGTGTTCGTTGGTCCATTTAGTAACCATCCACCACGTTTTCTAAATAACATTATTATTGATTTCATTGTATATACTTTTAAGCCCTTATTATCACAGTAATTTTGTAAACAAATTAGATTATCTTGTAAATCAGAAGGAGATCTTCCTAAAATAGCCATGTCACCCAAAAAAAGTAACATAATCAAAACAATGTCATCAATATTTAATCCTGAATCAACGCTGTTTTGTAAATATATCTCTAAGTCTTCTACAATCATAGAAAAAAGTATAGGCGATATAACCTCCCCTTGTCTCAATCCCAAAGCACATTCAAAATAGTTAGAATAATTAATACAACTTTTTACACATGGCTTGATCTTCTGATACACGTCTTTAATAATACGTAACAGTTTACCTCTAATACCAAACTTATATAATTTTAGCCAAAGGACATTTCTATATATACTAGCAAAGCACTTAATCGTGTCAACGAAAACAACATACAAACGCTTATTATCGAATAAATAATGCTGGATTATTGATATAAATACAAATATAGCATCAACTGTTGACCGTTCTTTCCGAAATTCAAATTGCGCATCTGAAATTATATCCTTTATTTTTATTTATTATTACAAAATATTTAAATCCTTTTATTGAGTATGGTGATAAACAATTTAGATAAACAACGTACCAAGGTTATGCCTCGGTAATTAATAACACCGCTCATACTACCTTTTATGTGAATATGGATAATCACCCCCTCTGTCCACTTATCAGGACAAATTCGAGCCTAATATATCAATACTTTCAATAAAATACTAATTTAATAAGAAATCGCTCCCAATCGATTTTCCAACTTTCAAACATTTGCTGGCGCTCAATACTTCAGAGACAGTAATTGGCTGGTGTAATATCCTCAATATTTCAGAGACAGTAATTGGCTGGTGTAATATCCTCAATATTTCAGAGACAGTAATTGGCTGGTGTAATTCTTCAATATTTCAGAGAAAGTAATTGGCTGGTGTAATTCCTCAATATTTTTTTTAATTCAAAACATCGTTTCTTTTTCTTTACAGTAGCTTTATATTCTGTTTTATACATATACGTAATGTTTCTGAATATTTGTTATTAGCAATAGCGCAATCTTTATCAAACCATTCCGCATGCTTTACAAATGACTGGTCAGAAAAAATGATATTGTTTGTATGCATATATCTTTTTGAAAACAGAGGATCCGACACAGCACGAACTTTAATCATTCATAACATCATTGACAGATTCTTCATTTAAAAAATCGATATTATTCGTCAGCTTGTTCAAATCAGACTATGTATTTATTAAACCTGAGCGAAAACGCTGATGAAACAAAATATACCATTTATAATTTACGTCGCGTACATCTACAGGTGTGGGTGAAAATCTATTTTAACATAAGAAAACTTAATTGGTAAGTGGTATGAAGAGAGCGAAACAGTCGAAATATACTGCAATAAGATCGTGTTGGTCTGAGTAATAAACTATAATAATCGAAGATGTCAAATTCAGAACAAGAGAATAACATATATTGTAATAAGTGCACTTTTAGCATCATACATATAAGCAAGTTTATTACATAGCCCGTCATTATCGCACAAACACATAATATAAGCATTTAATAAATATAATCAAAATATGGTAAAAACCGAACCTTCAAACATAACATAGCCATCGCTGGTAGAGGCATATTTATGAGCAATGTGATCATGACTATAATAGCTTGTAAAGTGTTCCTGTGAAGGTAATAACGGAACAAAAAAAAACATAGCCTCTGCTTAATTAGGTCTATCTATAAGATAGGCAACTATACTTGACTGTAGTTGAGCCTGCAGAAAGCGTTTGTCCCAGTGGCAACAGAAATAGCTTCTAGATTGTCGATTTAGATAAAAAATATATCAAATCAATAATATGAAATATAATAACTTCCGGCGCCTTTATCTGTCTCACTCCATGATCCTTACCTGGGTATACTGGCGCCATGATTTGTATATTCTGATATTATTACATAGACAAATATGAATTCTATGGAATGGATTGGAAGTCTTTATTTAAAGAGGGTAGCCCAATTAGTTTGAAATTTATCTTCATTGGGGCCCTCTACTGATACATTTACATGTTATTTACAAAATACACTACAAAACAAATAAAACATTTTAAGCATTGCAAGCAAATTGATTGTATCTGAAATATGATAACTTCATATATATCTTTTTTTTTAGTTTTTTAAGCAATCCTTTGAAAGTCTCTTTGATAAAAAAAACAACAACAGAACAAATATTCACACGCACGCATGCACGCACGCACGCATACATATACATACACACACACACACACACATATATATATATATATTATTTGATTTCTTTAATCAAAGAGACAATATATACAAAATTAATCAAGAAAGTGAATATCTCTACATTTGTTACAACAAAAAAATAAGCAACAACAACATCAACAACAACAACAACAAAAACAAAAAATATTTATATGTGTGTACATTGGAGGTGGTGACTTATTTGTAGCATTTGTGATAATAATTGTTTATATATTACCAAATATTGTCTTCGGGACATATGAAGTAGCTCATTCTGTTTGTAGCCATTTAACACAATTTGTTGTAAAGCTTTTGACTAGTTTCTGATATTAAATGGTATACTATTCCAGATTAATGTTCCAGAGTAGGACAAACTACCTTTGAATATTTTCCTGTTGGGTTTTGGTGTGATAAAGTTTAATTCATTTGTTGAACGTAGAATTGTATGAACGTTATCATGGGTATTAAACATATCTGTTATATATGAAGGTGCATTGTTTTTTGAAACTCTGTACATACAATTTGCTTTTTAAAGAAATATTCTTTGATCAATGTGTAGTGCATTTATAAATTTCATAGTGAAGAATTGTTTTGTATATACATGACCTTGGCGTTCAGAAGTGGTGGTTCGGCAAGAATTCGCCATCAGTTTTGAATTAAGAATCGTAGTTAATAGGCTATTGAACTGTAGTTTTCCAGTATTGAACACTAATTCCTTTGTCATTCGAGAACAGTAAACGTCACTTGTGACATCCAATTCGCGAAAAACTCTTTAAACTTCGAGCTATAACGTGAAACAACAGTTAACATCATTAAACCCGTGAAGTCTCCGGAAGGCTGCATACTTGTACTAGAATTAAAAGTGCATGATTGAACGGAAGTATGGTGTGACGATAGCGACATTATTTTTCATGCACAATTTTCGCCTTTAGCGATAAATAAAATAATAATTGCTTAATTATTAATCTCATGGAGATATTCGATATCAATTCTAAATCGTTATCAGGCATAACAATTTTTTTTATGCCATGCACTTATCCGAAGAACATAACTTAGGAAAAGGAATATAAACGATAAGTGATATAACTAACATACGAGAGACGGTCAGAAAATATGCCGACTATTGCTCCTGCTCGGAAAGTGTTATACATTGTACTTAATTCTTTATTCTTTTTTACGCAGAACTTACCATATGCATCTAAAAAGTATACACTTTGCCATATTAAAAGTAAAATGTAAGGTGTCTATTTATTATAGTGTCACCCCTATTGAAAGGACAAATCACGTTGGGCTTATGAGAAACCTGTATGTTGTACACAGTTACTTCCCGAAAGCTATCATTGCCAGGCGTCAGGCTGATGGATATTCGGTAGCCCTCAATTAAACTAGCAGCTGGGTGAGCAATCGGACGCATCCGAAATCTATACACTTTGCCATAGAGCTTTTATATCTCCTCTGAAAACCGTGAAACATGCTTATGTTTAAGGTACTTAACGACAGCGAAATCAAAGATGATTCCGAGTAGTATTTGGTCTCTAGATCTGGAAACAAATAAAGTCACTTGGGTTTGACATGAGGCGCATGACTTTGTCATGAAGCAGAGTGGGAGGGGACACTGTCATGAAGCAGAGTGGGAGGGAACGTTGTCTTAAAGTTGAGTGCGACGGGACTTTGTCATGAAGCTTAGTTGGAGGGGACTTTGTCAAGAAGCGGAGTGTCAGAGGACATTGTCAAGAAGCGGAGTGTAAGGGGACATTGTCATGAAGCGGAGTGTAAGGGGACATTGTCATGAAACGGAGTGTAAGGGGACATTGTCATGAAACGGAGTCGGAGGGAATGTTGTCTTAAAACTGAGTGGGAGGAGATTTTATCAGGAAGCGGAGTGTCAGGGGACTTTGTTATGAAGCTGTGTGGGGGAACTTTGTTATTATGCTGAGTGGGAGGGGACTTGTCACCTGGCGGAGTGAGAGGGATTTTGTCATAAATTTAGTGGAAGAGGGCCTTATCATGAAGCGGTGTGGGAGGGGACTTTGTCATAAAGCGGACGGACGGGACATTGTCAAGTAGCGGAGTGGGGGACTTTGTCTTGAAGCGGAGTGAGTGGTGACTTTGTCATGAAGCGGAGTGGGAGGGGACTTTTTCATAAAGCGGAGTGTCAGGGGACTTTGTTATGAAGTTAAGTGGGGGAACTTTGTTATTATGCTGAGTGGGAGGGGACTTGTCACCTGGCGGAGTGAGAGGGATTTTGTCATCAAGCTGAGTTAGAGGGGATTTTGTCATAAAGCTTTGTTGAGCCGTAATGTCACAGATCGAATATGTAACACGAGTGAAAATTCACACGCGCATCAAACGAATATGGTACATAAAATGTGATGTATTCGTGTGGCTTAAGTTTTTATTTACACACCAAAACGAATGTGTCACACGCAAATAGTGGACACAGGAAAACGAAATTGGCAACGAATACACCACATTTGTCATCAGTTTTGAAAGAAAAACGTATTTTTTAAACAATCACATTTTATTGAACATCTTATTTATGCCACAAAGTTTTTATGGCTGACATAATGATCAACACGATCATCATCATCATCATCATCATCATTATCATCATCGTCATCACCACCACCATCATCATCACCACCATCATCATCATCACCACAATCATCATAACGACCATCATCATCACAACCAGCACACAATCACCACAACCATCATCATCATCATCATCATCATCATTACGACGAGCATCACGATCGTCATCATCATCACGACGAGCATAATGATATATTCATTCTTTCACTGGAAAAAATCACTAGATATTATATATGTTTTATTTTCATGTATACGTGCGACAAATGAACATAAGGTGTCTCATATGGGTAAAGAAATAGGAAGTCAGTAAATATAATTATTTTAGTAGCGTGTTTTATTATCATGACGTCACTGTTTAGAACGGCGGAATAATCGGCAGCATTAAACAGAATTTGCAAAGGCTGGTTAAAGTCTTTGAAGTTCTTCATTTTCTTTGATGAGTCGCCGACTTTCTTAAAGACGGGAAATTTGCACGAGTCAAACTTCAGATGTGACGGGACAGCCAAGGAGCGAAGGAACCAGGGAATTTCTGTGACTTTCGATGAGATATAAATGTATTAACAGTAAGAAGTTTTAAATATTTCGGTATTATTTTAAACATTTACGGTATATCATTATTTCCTATATCGCGTAGCATAGTCAGTTATATTAATGACATCTACTTTTCCAAAAAAGTGGTTCATTTGTCAGGTCCTGTCGCCGACGTTTGCGTTAACTTTCGCATTATTTTAATTTTTCGGTTGTTGTAAACTTCATTTACATCTTTACTTGGATACTGCTTAAATCAAACAACGTATGTCTATATTTCCACGTAGAACCTGCAAGACTGGTGCCTTTAAATGACCAAACTGTGTTAGAACGGCGTAAAACCCAAAAGCAAACAAACAAACAAATATTATCGTTCTAAATTTGAAATAAGTGTTATCGAATTTGCTACCCCGTCTGTAACGGGGTAATCTGGCGGCCAGTCATTATAAGGTGTTAGTCTCCGTCTGACAAAGTAGTTCCGAAATGTTTATAACCCGGTTGGAGGGGCATTTACGTGTTACTCTGCCCTTCTTTCCGTGCGTCCGTCCATGCATCCGTGTGTCCGCCCGTCCTTTATGGAAGTTACCGCACTATTACTTGTGAACAATTTAACGAACTCTGTTCATACTTAGCATAAATATTTATTCTGAGAAACAACAGGCCAAGTTCTATTTCGGTTACAATGCACCAAAATTTTAAAGAGTTATGACACTTTAAACTGTTGTAAATTCGGTTTTTAGTGTAACACATCCTAAATAATTGAATCAATTTCATTATTACTTAGCACAAATGTTGACTGTGATTCGGTACAGGTTAAGTTTAATTTACAGTGTGAACCCATTTAATAAAGGTAATATTTAATTTGTATTAATTTGCCGCGCAAATATTCACATACATATTTATTGGCACTACACGGGCGATATACTGGACAATTGTGTATGTTTTAATAATCATTTAAACTGGTTCTTCAGTTAAATCAATGTTATGTTATGCTACATTATAAACAAGTTATAGTTGAGGAGGACCTTCCTAAATTTGTTGATAACACATTCAAGAATAATCAAGGATGTGGACCTAGGGTACTTTACAATAAACTTAAAGAAAGTTACACAGGTTTTACTGAACAGGCTATCATCAAAATTCTCTACAACAGCAAGTATTACCATAAGCAGTATCCTAGGTTCACAAACAAAGCCAAAGACAATAGCGGAAGATGAACCGGGCAAAAGATGGCAAATCGACATCATCATTATGATGGCTTAGAGTGTCAATTTCAAGAGATCGACATACAATTACATATTGCAAATAGTCGACGTTTACTCGAGATATATTATGCCGAAACCACTCAAAACAAAGAGCGCACGTGAAGTTGCAAAAACGTTAGAGGATGTGCTTGTGAACAATCTTGCTCCAGATATTATTCAGTGCGATAATGGACTAGAATTCAAAGGCAATCCTGTGAAACGTTTATTGAATAAATATAAAATCAAAATGATAAATAGCCGACCATACCATCCTCAGTCTCAAGGAAAGTGCGAGAGGTCAAATCAAGTTATCAAGAAGAAGATCCTTTTTGCAACACGCAGAAAACGTGGATTCAATTGGGTGAATGGGCTTCAAGACATCGCATATTCAATCAATACTAGTGTCAAGAGGGTGCTGGGAGATCTCACACCTTTTGCAGCTTACTATAGGAGAAGCCAAGTCTTCACAAACGAAAGACGTACACCTCGTGAAATCAAGAAAACAATAAAGAGAGCAAATAGGATATTTTATAGAAGACCGATAAGAAATGCAAAACCACCAAGCAAGTATGAAGTCGGCGAGAGAGTACTGGTTCGTTATCCATTTTGAAAAGCGAGAGTTCCAACTAAAAGATATATTCTTAAAGGAAGAGTTTTGGAAGCAAAACGTAGTGGAAATTATCTGGTTGCATTTAAATTACCAAACCAACCGGAACAAGTAATTGTAAGAAGGTGGATTGGAGTCGAAAATATAACCAGTCTTACAATAGAGTTAGAAAAACAACGAAAGAAGAGGGCCTTGCACAACGCAGACAATATTAAATTAAAAAATGTCAGTGAAAAGCAACAGCATAGAAAGAAGTTTTACGAGGTTTTAACCCATGACGACATTTTAAAAATGCTAGGTGAATCAGAATCTGTTGAAGGTGTAACAATTGCGCATGATCGTGACCCGGATGGCAATTGTCAGTTTGCCGCTGTGGCACATCAATTAAGTAATATCGGTTTATACAGAGACATGTCTACATTACGTGAAGAAGCAGTTGCGCACCTAAGGGATAACAGATGGTTTAATGAAACGTTTGTGCATAATGTATCATTTGATGCATACCTTGACAATATGTCTAAAGAATGAACATACGGCGACAACATGACGCTGATCGCCCTTATGCGGGAATATAACCTACAGTGTCTAGTAGTTTCAAGCCGCGGATTAGACCAGTCTGCACTTACAGTATCAACGGATGGGAGTTTTGATAGGAATGTCCGAACAATTGCATTGGGCTACTTCGATTTCAGAATGTCAGTATCAATATTGATATAATGGTGTCTGATCAGCTGATATCAACCTTAGATCGTACACGCGATGCTGATAATACAAGCGACACAACAACACAAAGAACTGCCGTAAGTGACCCTAAAAACAGAAGAGGTCATGTACGCGATGTTGATGATTCAAGCGACACAACAACACAAAGTACTACCGTAAGTGACCCTAAAAACAGAAGAGGCCATGTACACGATGCTGATGATTCAAGCGATACAGCCACTGAAAGTACTGCCCTAAAAGATCTTAAGAATATGATAAACAATAGAAGAGCACAAAGGCGAAAGACAGCATTTCCGTTTCTCTTGCTGCCAGTTCACATACAGAAAGACATCTTGAAAACTTGCATTAACTCAAACCCAGTGATGCAGTTTGTAATTGCCAAGATCAGTGAACACTTCAGAGAATTAATTCGGTTAATGGGTATTCAAAGGCCAAGGATCTATATAGCACCAGATATTCAATTGAATAATCGAAATCCGGTCAGCGTTCGTTTTCTGCTTATGAAGGCAGGTAGAAACAGTGGTCTTATTCTAGCAATTAAACAAGTAATAACAGACCCAAGATGGCCAAATGCCTGGCTCCGTTTGCGTATGAGTGGTATTAACTGGTATGATGTTATCGACACTACATATTTGCGGCAGTGATGTTAAAATGACACAGCGTATGAGTGGCATTCACCGGTATGATGTTATGGACATTATATATTTGGGGCAGTGACGTTAAAATGACAAAAAGTGTTGTCAAGTGAAACAGTGCAGATACAATACATGCTTAAAATGATTATGACATCGTTATTGTAATTGTAATTGTAATTATATGTATGACAATGCTGTTAAGTTCTTTGAAATCACTTTTTCAGAGTTGTATCAGTTTCTTGTTTATTACATTTATGAAACGTTCATTTGTTCTCTTAAATTAGATACCCCTTTACATATGGAGAGTCAAATAGTCTGAAAGTCACCTTCAATTATGAACAAAAACAAACAAGAAAGTTTAATAAAATGGTTATGAGTTGAATATGACGAAGATGACAATCAACACGATGATGTTGTTGTTGATGATGATGGTCGTACTGATGATGATGTTGTTGTTGATGATGATGATCGTGATGCTGGTTGTGATGATAATATTGATGAGGATGATGATAATGATCGCGATTCTGGTCGCAATGATGATGATCATGAGGCTGGTCGTAATGATGATGATGACAACGATGATGCTGATTATAATAATTATGATCGTGATGATGTAGATGCTGCTGATGATGATCTTGATGATGATAGTCATAATGGTCGTGATGATGATGACAATAATGATGGTCGTCATGATATAAAATATTGAAGATGATTATGGTAGTGGTGGTCATGATGATGATGATGATGATGACGATGGTGATGACGGTGACATTAAAAATGATGATCCTGATGATGATGATGATGATGGTCGTCATGCTACTGCTCCTCATGATGATGATGGTCGCCTTGATAATTGAAATAATTATGTTGTTGATGATGGTGATGATGAGCAGAAGTACGTTGATTGCGATGATGATGATGATGATGATGATGATGATCGTGATGATGTTTCTGATGATGTTATAATTTGTAGTTCCATTATTTTATATCACAAAGTATGTGACATATTCGTTTATGTTTTTGACTGTCAAATTGAGCAGACGAATATGTCACATAGGACAGATGTCATTTTTACGGTCGAATATATCACACACGTGTTACATATTCGATCTGTGAAATATACGGAACAAAGCTTATTTGAAGAGGGCTTTGTCATGAAACGGAGTGGAAGGAGACTTTGTCATAAAGCGGAGTGGACGGGACATTGTCGAGTAGCGGAGTGGGGGACTTTGTCTTTAAGCGGAGTGGATGGTGACTTTGTCATGAAGCGGAATGGGAGGGACATTGTCATGAAGCGGAGTATCAGGGGACAGTGTCATGAAGCTGAGTGGAATGGAACTGTGCCACCAAGCTGAGTGGGAAGGGACTTTGTCATGAAGCTGGGTGAGAGGGGATTTTTTCGTTAAGCGAAGTGGGTGGGGACTTTGTCATGAAGTGGAATGGGAGGGACATTGTCATGAAGTGGTGTCTCAGGGGACATTGTCATGAATCTGAGTGGGAGGGGACTTTGTAATAAAGCGGAGTGGGGGACTTTGTCATGAAGACGAGTGTGAGCAGACTTTTTCTTAAAGCGGAGTGGGAGGGGACTTTATCATGTAGCGGAGTGCGTGGTGACTTTGTCATTTAGCTGAGTGGAAGGGAACTGTGTCAACAAGCAAGCTGAGTGAGAGAGGATTTTGTCATGAAGCTGAGTGAGAGAGGATTTTGTCATGAAGCGGAGTGGGATTGGACTTTGTCATGAAGCGGAGTGAGATGGGATTTAGTCATGAAGCTGAGTGGGATAAGTCTTTGTCATGAGGCTGAGTGGGATTAGACTTTGCCATGAAGCGGAGTGAGATGGGACTTTGTCATGAAGCGGAGTGGGAGGGGACTTTGTCATGAAGCGGAGTGGGAGGGGACTTCGTCATGAAGCGGAGTGCGAGGGGACTTTGTCATGAAGCGGGGACTTTGTCATGAAGCGGAGTGGGAGGGGACTTTGTCATGAAGCGGAGTGGGAGGGGACTTTGTCATGAAGCGGAGTGGGAGGGGACTTTGTCATGAAGCGGGGTGGAAGGGACATTGTTATCTGGCAGAGTGGGGGGGACTTTGTTATGAAGCGAGGTGGAAGGGGACTTTGTCGTAAAGCGGAGTGGGAGGGGACTTTGTCATGAAGCGGATTCGGTGGTGACTTTGTCATGGCACCGGGCGGGAGGGACATTGTCATGAAGCGGAGTGGGGGGACTTTGTCATGAAGCGGGGTGTGGACGAGGACTTTGTAATGAATCGGAGTGGGAGGGGACTTTGATATGAAGCTCAGTGGAATGGGAATTTGTCACCAAGCGGAATGGGAAGGGACTTTTTCATTAAGCGGGGTGTGGACGAAGACTTTGTAATGAATTGGACTGGGAGGGGACTTTGTCATGAAGCTGAGTAGGAAAGGGCTTTGTCAAGAACTAGAGGAAGTGGGAGGGGACTTTATTATGAATCTAAGTCGGAGGGGACTTTGTAATGAAGCGGAGTGGAAGGGACATTGTCATTTAGCGGAATGTGGTGGGACTTTGTCATGAAGCGGGGTGGGAGGGGATTTTGTCGCAAAGCGGAGTGGAAGGGGAATTGTCACGAAGCGGAGTGTGTGTTTACTTTGTCATTAAGCGGAATGGAAGATGACTTTGTCATTATGCGGGGTGGGTGGCGATTTTGTCATGAAGCGGAGTTGGAGGGACATTGTCATGATTCGGGGTGGAAAGGGACTGTGTCATGAATCGAATTAGGAGGGGACTTTGTCATGAAGCGGATTGGGAGGGAGCTTAGTCACGAAGCGGAGTGGGAGATGACTTAGTCATGAAGCGGAGTAGTTGGAAGGGACATTGTCATGAAGTTAAATGGGAGACAGGATTTTGTCATGGATCTCAATTGAAGAAGACTTTGTCATGAAGCGGAGTTGTAGGGGAAATTGTCATGAAACGGAGTGTCAGGAGACTTTGACATGAAGCGGAGTGTCGGGGGATTTTGTTATAAGGCGGAGTTGGAGAGGACCTTGTCATTTATCCTGTGCCAGCATCGGACAGTATGAGTGTTTCACGGAGTTTCGTTATATTATTTCATTATAGTACTTGGCAGTAACAGTTCTACCTTTTTACATAGATTAAGTTAATATGATGCCATATGTAACCCCGAGAACAACAACCAGGACCTTCAACAGAAAAGGACACTTTAGTTGAAACTAGCTCGTTACCACTATTCCGACTGGGCTTTTGTCTCGGGTTCGGCATGATGCACTCATGTTTCATCACCATTAGTAAAGTGATTCAAAAACGCATTGCCCTCCCGATTCAACCGACTGAAGTGATCTTAGATATGGTCGCTCTATTAGAAGTGTGGCCGTCAATCTTTTTGGTACGCGCCTTGCACTAAACTTGCTCATCGCCATTTGTTTCTGTACAATTATGATACTTTGCCAAAGCTAAACTTATCAGCTACCGTCTGCATTGTTTTTCGCCGATCTCCAATAACTAAAAGTTCAACATATTTAACTATGTCTTAGGTCACTGCTACATCGGACCTCCCAGACCTATGGATGCCACAAACGCTGGTTTGGTCGTTGCGTAAGTGAGAAACCCAATTATTAAATTATAAACGTGTCATGCGTACATAGCCAAAGTAGTCTTTGAAAGAAGTCTTTAAAAAGGACTTACATCGTCCGCGAGCAAAACTTATAGCTCTTCTTTTCTTCTAACTTGGATATAGTGATCAAAACGCTTTTCATGTTTAAAAGACAAATACTTCCTTTATTAACGCTTTTATTGAAATTATCTAAACCGAATGATAAAGAGGGACTGTTGTTTCAGTATATATATATCATGAAGTGACGCCATAAATCAGTGAGGACAGGATTTTAAAAATGTGGATTAATAATGAAATACGCAGTAGTGAAAGAGTGGCCAAACAGTGAGTAGAAAAACCAGTAGGAAAAGCAAACAAAAGCAAATACAGTCCAATGTGTACTATAAGGAATCTGAAGAAAGTATTTACAGCTCTGTATCTGCACAGACAAACTCATCAGTTACGTCATTTAACCAGCAGCAACACTTAAAAATGTAACAGCAACAGCAGCAGTAGCAGTTCAACTCCACACTAATGCAGAACCAAAACTCGCCTTACCCGTATCCCAATATGTCCTCCAAAAGTTTACAGAATCTGATATATACGTATCAGGTAACATTAAATGCAATCCCGCCCAACTGGGTAATACAGCTATGGGAAGAGGTTAATCAAATGAAGCCACCGGAGGGACAATAGACAAAAACAGTTATGCCCATTCCTAAGTGCAGCAAGTGTCAGTCAAAGGAATTATCTGCAGTCCGCAATATCCGAAAATAAAAAGTTGTAAAATGTCTGTCAAATCGGAAAATACTGTAAAATTAAAGTAGAGTTGCAAATCGAATCTTTGAATTTAAGATTAACAAATGTTGAGGCAATATCGATGGGCGCAAACATGTTATTCTATGGAATACAGGAAGTGGGGGAGAAAATGAAACTATATCTCACAGGGCAACAAGAGAAGCACAAGGGAAACACCGATAAACTGATTCGGGACAATTACTGCGTAAATGGTTGTGACTACATGTCTCGGCCAGCAGTGTCGGGCAGAAATAGAGAGGTCATGAGAACCACATCGGAGTGGTATCATGGGATATACATGGACTATATAAAAATTTAACGGACTCTAAATAAATTTCCTTGAATTTATAAAATCTTATGACAGTATATTTCTTCCAGAAACATTGTTAAATAAAAATAATAACCACAATCTAGCAATAAAAGTTTAAATATGTGATTTTATATTTGGGAACAATTTGCCAAATGTTAGAAAAGACGATATAGCGGTGGTATATCCATTAATTATTAATAGAAATTGAAGGACAAAATAACAATAACTGTGGTATTATGTGAGTTAAACTATCACATGATTTTTTTCCTTTGATTGTGATGTGTATTTATGTAACATGTATATATTGTCAGCAACTCCAAAGTTAGAAAAAATATGAAGACATTAATTTTTTCGAACGTTACAGCTTGAGCAATATATTGAGAAATATAATAATTTTGGTAAAATTATCACAACTGGTGATCTAAATAACAAAGTTCGAATTCTAGATTTTTATAAATACTTTGACGATGATAGCAACGTAGTAAATAACGAAAATATATGAATGGTAGGCGCATATATGAGTATGTCAAACTACTGTACTGGTTATTGCGAATGGACGTTTACTCTCAGATGGTAACTTGGGAGAATCAAACAAGGGTGGTACTGTAGACTGCTTACTCTTTAATTTCTCAGATTAAAAAAAAGTATATATCAGATTTTAAAGTAATTGAATTTAACGAATTTAATGACCATGTACCATTGTGTTTTTAAACAAAAGTCGGTAGAAATAGCGCGAATCCGCATACCGAGGATATAAACGAGAAAAAAGACATACGATAGGATCACGTGGGACAAAAGTCCAATGTCGAATCGTTCGAATACTTGCTTATGAATAATAATGAGCAACTACAAAGCATATTCAACAATGTCGATATAAACGATACACATATTGACGACACAGTCAAGTCAGTCACTACGTACATGTATCGCTCTGCTGTCAGTGCATACGGAAGAAGAACGTAAACGAAATTAATGCAAGTGATAAGAACATCAGTAATACAGTATGATTTGACGAAGAAATGTAATTCTGCAAAACGAAATTTCAAAAGAGAGAGAAAAGCATTCATAAAAGAAAAGAAAACAATAGCAAAAACATACAGAATTATATGTCAATGTGCTATGTATATGCTCGCACGAAACGGAATGCTAAAATTAAATACAAAATAAATGAGAGCTAAAATGCTTCAAGCATCAGCAAAAAAGAACAACCTTGGAAATTTTTGAAAGCAGTCAAAAAGAAAAAGAAAAAGAAATTATCATTATTCTTTTTTTATATATAACTGATTTATTCAATTATTTTAAAAATATTTACAATACCGGCCCTGAATTAGAACGAACATACTCCCTGATACAAACTGCGCATTTGATGCAGAATTAGACTCGAATATACCAATCGTGGTAAACTTAAAACCGCATATTTTCACCTGAAGAATTATAATTCCTGTGGCATATATAATTTGAATAGCAAAACGTTTAAATCATGTTATATGGGCAACAGAGAAAAATAAATATGAAACTGTATTTGCTAAAAACTACTGAAATTAAAAGATAACAATACTGTTAACAAAATTTATGAAATACAAACAATTGACGACGATAATAATAACTCGTATTATGGATCGAACGGGGCTTTTAAAATTTAATCAATATAAGAAAACTTAAGTAATGTATATATGACTGTTTCCGAAAAATAAGCTTTAAACACATAAAACAGAATGTTAGACATATATCTGGTATGCAGAAATAAATAATTCTTAAATAAACTTATTGTCGCTTCAAGTATGTTTTTTCACTTATTAAGATATCGATATGGGGAAAGAAATTAAAATAGCCCTCAATAGATTAAGATTATCCTCTACGTCCAGTGTTAGAGCCTAGTGGTTTCGATCCTATGTGACACAACTGTTAGATGGTATTTCTGATAACAGTAGGTCTTAAACTAACGAAACGTCTCAGATTTTTGCACACTTTTATAACAAACATACATCATAGAAATATTAGATAAACATAATTAAGCAAATACTATTTAATTTAAGCACATCCAACTTAACAAAAATATAGTAATTATATCAAAAGAAATTTCTGCTTATAATTTAACAATTGTGCATTGCTACAAAATATGTGAATCTTTAACTTTACTATATTTAACATTTACGATAACACTACCTTTTTCAAAAAGGTGTTATAGTTAAATACTGAATCTGAGCCCGTTTGTTGACCTTGTTAATGGGTTTTTTCAAGAATGTTTCACTTGTCATTTTTCATAAAAAATGTTTTAATTAATAGCAATCTCTGAAATAGGTGAAATATCTCACAAAATGTTTTGGCCTCCGGGCAGTATGTAAATATATTATAAATGCATACACTTTATATAAATACTACGTAATAAAATATGTATGCTAATATGCATGTTTTTACAAATGTAACTTTCATAACTATATATTTAACACATTGCCTTACGTTCAAGATATGTATTTCTTCTAATCGCCATTAGCTGCAATACGCTTTGTAACACCTACCCCACGGCTATGTGTGGTGTCCTTGAACGATACTATTTTGCCGCATATGCTTAGTCCTGGCTCTACCCAGGAAGACTTCGAGCGTGGTTTGTTATAAGAAATTGTTTCACAATCGAAGTAAAATAAATTAACGCCCATAATCTCACAATAGAAAATGATAGATACGACAATATTCAAAGAAATGAAGATAATTTCAATTTTTATTACAAATGTATACCACTTCTTACTTCTCAGGGCCTCCTCTGGTATTTTCCATCAGTAAATCTACTTTTCCCACTTTGAAAAAGATGGAGCGAAAATATAAAAATGTATAAACCATATGTGTTGTCAGCTTCATTCAATTAGCAACATTATCTACTATTTAAAATAAGTCACTTCGTTCAACAACTATGTTCTATAAGTATTTGTAGCTTTTGAATCATACTCCTCCGATGTTTATGAACATGACTTGAATTAAAAATAATGTGTCTGGTAAATGTTTTAATTATATATATAATGGTGCGTTGATGACAGGTGTATGAGAGGAGAAAAAAAGGAGTAAAAGTGATGATTACTAAACCCCCATCAGAAATTACGCCATGCGAGTATTTTAAAGTTAAATATTAATTGCATTCATCAAAACTTCAATGTTGTCTATATCAATCTGCTCATGACATTAAATGCTGAAATAGAATGTCTTCAAAGTATATCAGCTATTCTCATTCAAATATCCCATACCGCAAAACTACCAACTGTCGCCGGTGTATAACTCAACCTCATATGTGGCTCGGGTGACAATATCAATAAAGCCAATTGTTCTAATCTATCTTCATTTATTTAACTGAAATCTGATATAATTCTCTTTCTCTCTTTCTTTGATCTGATTTGATCTGGAAAACAAACAATACATTCAATCAATAACAATACATACATATTTAAACATTATATATACACGTGATGGTATGTAATGAGCATATTAAAAATGTAAACAATGCTGAAATTTACAATGATATCCTATTTATTTATTTATTAAGTAATAATTAGCTTGATATAATATTTAAAAATATAACAATTATGAAAATAAATGTGTATTACATGCAGGTATATTTATATATATATATATATCCTGTAAAAATGGTTTATAATCTTACACATACAAATAACGTCTCCAATATTCCAATATGGCCGACAAATGTGTCGTGCAGCGATGTTACACTTGAGCAGGTTAATGGGAGATTACTTATTATAAATTGTGTACACTACACTGATATACAAACTACTAACTTATGCTATAATATAGGACTTAATGAATTGTTTATTTCAAATGACAAGAACACAATTACGACATGGCTTTAAAGTTTATGTTATTTCATTCTATGACATAAGCTAATATTTTCACCATCAAGTTGATAACAATAAATGTGAAAGACAACTGTTATTGTCACATGAGCCACGGGTATCGATACATTCTTATAAAATATTGGCCAGAGTGAAATGAAAACTCTCTTAAGGGCCCTATGAAGTTCCTATATAGTTTTCATTTTTCATCTCATCATGATATAGGGTTCATCATCATATCAGTTACATCAGCTACACTTAGTATAGTTCAGAAAAAGGTATATGAGTAATATTTATAAAACTAATCTAAATACATAGTACATTGAAATAAGATGCATAGCTATTGTTCTTAATTTACATATAGTGGTATATGTGCATGTGTCATTATTTGTTTTATAAAACAACTTTATGTATCTGATTTTACTATGCTTAAAATTATTTTTAAATTGAAATACTTTTGATATGTTAAAATAAACTAGGTCATTCGAAGTATGGGTTTTATTCATATATACGCTCCCAATTTGTTTAACTTCTTTTTTTCACAAGGATACCTTTTTTCGAATAGCGTGCCTAATTATCTTAATTAAACGAAAGCGGACACTATAAAACAAGTACCAAATGTCTTACTTTCTTCCGGGAATTAAAACTTCACATTATATTAGGCGAAAATCCAACACTATATGTTAGAGGTTTTGCGTGATGTTTGTGGTTAAGAAGCATCTATACCATTTGAATAATTTGCCTCCTATCTGACATGTACTTAAACTTGATAGGTATCTAACCATAAGTGCATCGACAAGAGTAGAAACTGGTAGCTGGCCATTTAAACAAAAATACAATTTTTTTATATTGTGTAACGTTATATTTCAGGGACAATGACGAAGAAATTACGTTTTTGTTTAAATCTGTAGTCTGTAACGTTGTATTATTATTTTATAGTCTTTCATATTTCATAATTGAGAAGTCACATCTAAATTATTCTAAAATTTATACATGCTTTTGATAGTTCAAAGTTTTTATTTAGAATACCTATTTAAAAATGAAATAGTCTTTACATAAAATTAACACCTGTCTATAAACTGTATATTAGATACTTAGTAATTTAACATAAAGCTATTGATACTTTCTAATAATATTTAATCTTCAGCACACATTTCAACAAAAATCAATTCATATTATATAATGTCACATAATTTACAATAGCGATAGTGATCAAACAGCGTCCAATTCTACCGAACAATGTTAGAGCTAAAATAAAACCAATTCAAACATGATTTCAAAGAGTTAAAATGGCGGTATGCCAATTTTTGTATAGTTTGATTGAGTTGATGCCGGTGCGATAAGTCTGGGATATAATGGTAAATTATTGATTCATATACGTAGCAGCCATCGATTTCCGTTTTACCAATATCCGTAACGGTTAATAATTCCAGGTGACAGGTTCTGAAATGATATCCAAAATGGCGGATTAACAGATACATTCAGAATTTAGAAACAATGAATTGAATAAAAAGAAACGTAATATGTCTGATTTATACGGAATTTTACAGATCGCGTTAGTGCTAAACATTTTAGAAGGTAAGATTTGTGTGAAGTGATTACATTTGTAACTTGAATAGTGTTACTTCGAAGACATATACTTGTTAAAATACAAAAATAATGTAATATTTCAATTTGAAATAATTTGATAGTTTTATTAAAATGTCAAATAATACAGTAATTACATGCAATTAAAATAAGTAAGTATCCCCCTATTGCCATTGCTTTTATGATTATGTTTGTATTTTCCTTCTTTAATCCTACTTTAATTAAAGGTACTGTATGCTCTATATTAGTGAAGTTGTGGTAGGTGTGTCCTTGGAATCCTTCAACTCCTAATGGTTTGAATTATTGTTTTAAATTTTTTTCATCAGTGGAAGATTAGTTTAAACCAGTCGTCAATAGTTTTTGATAAATTTCAATATTAAGGTATATGTCACTTTACTGTATACCGGATAAGGATATCTGTATTTATTACCGAGGTTATATTATATTTCTTTCTTGCATATCTGCATATTTTACTGGGTGTGGATATTTCATCCTACTCCCCCGTCACGCGCTTATACTACCTTGATTTATATGACGTAGTGTTTTAAAATGTCTGACGATACACATCATATGTAATGTCTTAAAAGCCATGGTGTATATATATTAATGAAAACTAATCTAACATGGTTTTTCGGTTCAGATAAAACAGTTCCCGCAAAAACAGATTATCCCTCTATCCGAATCTTAAACCCAATCTTAAAGATTCTTATTACCTCACGCTAGGACCGAGATTTAGTTCTCGCACTCTGACGTTTGAATCATCTATGACACAATATATAAGATATATGACGTAAATCACATAAGTTAATGTTTTTAAAGTGATTGTTGTAAAACATATACATGAATTAAGTTTAATAATTATTCAATGTGTTTGATATGCAAGAAAAAGAAGCATTCGTGGCTCTTTCGGTTCACTTGGGAAAACCAGGCATAGCCTCGTTCCCGCCAAAACAGTTGTCCCTCGAGACATAATTTCTTATCCGAACCTCATACTCATGTAATACAGTTATAGTATACTGCTACTAGTGTAAAACATGTTTTCATAACAGAAAATCTTGTTTTGTTATTTCAAAATGTTGTACAAATGTAAGATATATCTAGTTTGTATAAGAGGACTTTTAAATTAAAACATAAAATCGATTTTTTTCTGATGTTTCTAAGTTTATCAAAAATATTTTGTTTTTAAAGAAGCACACACTAAATAACACTATTTAAGGCAACTCGACAATTATTTTTTTTAATGTGTACGACAATATATGATTTTTTATAAAATAATGCTAAATTCGATATATAAAACTAAAATTCAAAAAAAAAAATCTAATTATCCCAAATTATATTTTAATGAGTTATGATGGTTCAGTTAACAAATTGGTGGCATAAAGCTGAATTTTTTTTTGAGAAAAAAAAACATTTTATTAAAGATTAAAGTATTTTTTTTTTTTTTTATACGATGCTTATTTTAATTTCAGTTTCATAGGTACAACAGAATGATACATTAGTGGCCTCAATTTCTGAAATTTTGACTTAGGTATCATCTTAAAAATGAATAAGCACAAAATGAACACGGCACCCTTTTCACTATGAATTTCATCTTAAATAAAATGATGAATTTTTTTTAACAGAATTTAAAATTCTAATTATTTTCATTTTGACGAGCCAACATCCTTAAGTTCTTGACAAATGAAATGAAAATTGCATTCATTACTCGCTTTCTCAGCCTTAAAGGTCAAACTATGTATATATATATATTATTTTGTATTTTTCAGTTGTACTTGGTCGCGAGTGTTATAATTTTCGTGAAGAGCCGAGGATAAGACAATGCGAATACGGTTGCTGTGGCAACGATTACGAGGAATACTGCTGTAATGCTACACTGCAAATAATTGGTTCTGCTATAGGTACTTTCTTATGTGTATCAATGGGCTATTTAGAAAGTTCATGCCTATCAAAAAGAATCAATAGTTACTTATATTTCTATGTATGAATCTCATGACAACTGAAAACATCCCCTAGTCCATTATCTATAACATAATTTTGCAGCTATTGTCAATATGACACACGTTAAGATGTATATATAGAGAATAATAAGTTAGTGCCTTTCCTTACAGTCATTAAAGAGACATTTTCAAACTTTAAAATTGGCTAAAAGCATTTTGGTACAATATATATCATGCCTATACATAATCACTGACCCTGTAATATCAAAAGGATATCTATTTAAACGTGTCAATGGTATTTCCTAACTTAGGCTACGTGTAAGACTAAAATAGATTTCCCGTTAAAAATTCCAACATAGTTTGTGATGTATGGTATTAAATGAGACACACGATTTTATATTGATTTCAGTTTGATATTGTTTCATTTTAGAAAGAGGTCAAATGACGATGCTTATGACGTAAATTAGTATTTAAGTGCTGTTTATCTTTAGAACTGGGATTTCGTTTCATGTTTATTTATGCAATGTTAAACAATGAATTAAAGATAAATGTGCACAAAATTGGTCTGGCAGACTCACCGATTCTAGCTAAGCTATTTTGTTATAATTTCACATCACACTTTATATTTTAGCCATATTTAGATACATCCAATTTAGAAAAATGCAGCACTTGTTTTACTAAATTAAGAGTCACGTCTCATAGACTTGCTAATTAAACCCGTAGATGGGTACAGCCTGCAAGTACATTTATCAGAGAAAAGGCAGTTTTTGCAATATTCTAGGGGATGAATTTCAATTTATGTTAGAGTGTAATTTATATAATGACTTCAGAAAAAGTTTTATTACTGGAAAAGAACGAATATGTAAGTTTGACTGTTTAATTATGTTAACGTTAAGGTAATAAAAAGTCTAGGAGTACTTATACATAAAGCCTTTGACCTTAGAATCAGTATTTTGTACAATAATGTGTGTAACGAATAATATGAACTACTAAAACAAATGCCACTTGGTTGCAGAATTTAACCAAGCAAATGTACTATGTTTAGAATGTAACATGTTCCTTAACATTGGTCTTGTTACAGCCAGTGACAAAATCAACTACATGTAAATATGAACTTATTCATGAAATCTAAATGTATATGTTCCATTGTTTGATATTGTTATTTATTCAAACTCATTTTCCGCGACTTGTATGTTAATTTTGTCATTGTTTTATTATCTTTGTAAAATGTCGTATATCTTTAGTTTAACAAAGCCTGAAACTCAAATCTGCATATTTGTTTATCATATTAGAATTAAGTGCTTTATAATATTTCCTCGTGGGTCTAATTCCTTCTGGAAATAATGAACATTAACTATCAAAGAATGCCTGGTGATAGGATAAATACATAATTATATGGCAAATCTCTAAGTGTCCTGATATGTAGAATATTAGTTCATGATATATGTGTTTGGAACACAGTTATAACATTAAACGTTAAACAATGTTTTTGTCTTTTAATTCTACTGTTTTCCATTATGCGTTGCTTTGACATGGTATTTTCATTCGTCTCTCACCACTGATTTAAGTGGGAAAGTTATCAGTTACTTGCGGAGATGGAGTGTACTCGAGTAATGGTTAATCCCAGGAAACAGTGGTTAGGTTAACTGATCGTCTGTTAGCCGTCGATGGCATAAAACTGACGCTAAATATTCAATCAATCTATCAATCAATTCGACATGGTAACACTTACAAGCGTACCTGTAGTATACAATACATTGCACGTCATGTATTTGTTGATCATTCAGTAAATTGATATCCCCGAAAAGATAAAAAAAATGTTTTCTTAGAAACATGCTCATGCTATTTAACTTATTACCACTGGAACATCATAAAGTCTGAGATTAAATGATACAAACACTTGGCTTTATAGTAGATTACAGGAATTGTATTGATAACGTATTTATATTATAGTATAGATTTTAATTTCAATCTTCAAATTATGAAATGGAAAGGAAACATGTCCAACCTGAGTTTCAGTGAAATATCAACGTTTCTTCATTTCTTTGGTTAAGTGTAAAATAAGTGAATCTATATTCTTAGTACGATTACGTCACTTCCACAAGAATATAATATAGAACAATCATAATGAAAGTTTGCGCATTCAGCCTTTGGAATCCTGTCACATGACAGAGCACAATGATATGAGGCCTGTCTCAATATGTATGTGCATATCATGACTCGTGAGATAGGTAGTGCTATAACACCTTATCTAATTTCTAAGTATGTATATTAGAGTACATTATTCTAACAATACAAGTAATGTTATGGCACGTGTCCCATTAAATGAGTTCCACATAGTATTTCAGATGCACTTTTTCTCATGTCTTGTAATATATTGAACACACATATTCTAGCTTAGTGCTGCTTGGTAACATAAACCAATGTCAGTACTGTAGGCTTTTTAGTATGTAAATTAATAACAAATGAAAGCATGTGCGATAAAACCCATATCACACACATAAAGAATAAAGAAATGTTGGGTGCATTTCAGAGCCACATTATCAAACTATTGTAAGCGATGTAAGTTTTAGAATATGCATGGAAAGGTAATACGTCATTAATGTTTTATGTCAATACATTAACTATTAACTGAATCATTAATAAAAACCTTTACATACATATTCTAAAACTACACATCGCTGACAATAGTTTGATAATGTTATTTCTTTATCCCTTCGGTATGTACATTACAACACTATAACAATTATACAATAGTGTAATTATTGGCAATCATAGACGTCGATCTCAAAACTGCATGTACTCAGCATGTACTATGTACATTTCTGCAACTACACAATAGTCTAGCTGATTCAATAATAAATAATAATCAATTAAAATATACCCTTTTGACGCAAAAACGTAGTACTTGTATGCCAACTGTTAGTCCAAAGAACTATGCCTAAAGTCATTTTATAGTGATCTCAATGTACTCATAATTTCTAAAGATAAGAATAGTCAACTTACTGTGAATCAAATAATTGATTTTTCAAGGAAGTAATACAGAAATGGGCTATTGTGATAAAACGTGACGTAAGCAGGGTATAAGATTACATACACTTAGTGGTCCCTCGTGATATATTCGATACTAGATAGATATGAATAAAACAACACATGTTGCTTCATTAAAACGAAGCAGTAAATGATTAACTGATCTGGTAATTAAAATAAAGTATTTACCAACGAAAAAAAACCCCAGCAAAATGTGGATACGTAAGTATGAAGGAGTGATGAAATAAATTAGAACGGCACAATCATATTATGTGATATATGTCATCCAGTTCCATTGGATCTAGCTCCTTCATAAAAAACGGACACTTTCTTCGTTGTGCGTTCAAAATTTGATCGACATTTAATGTAATTGTATTTCGAGAAACTATATAAGTTTCACGCATGATTTGAGACTTGAAGTACATTTGGATGCATATATATATATATATGTATGAATCTTTATAGAGCCATCGTTCTTCTGCAAATGTATGTAACTATCGGACGCTATCGCATAAAACACTGTGACCAGGCTGGGCCTGAAGCCTAGTATACAGCGGATGAGACAGGAGCATAGACTAGACCACTCGACAACGTGGACCTTCCCATTCTTTTTTGAGAGTTGTTAAAGAATATATGTTTAATGCTAAACTTTTTATGCAGTATGCAGTTGATCTTTACTATCCTATTAGAACATTTAAACTGCTCTGGTAATCTACAATCTAAAAGCTTTATATTTACCCACACAGTTTTGTATCATGGGAGTATTTAGTTTGAAGATGAATATGAAACTGAATATGTCTTTAAACCAAAATTATTTACATTAATCATTATTACGGACAATACTATTCACCTAAAGTAAATAAAGAATCTTATAATAATACGTAACCCAGTATGCAGATCCTTAATTTTATTTCTAATTTATAAAGGGACATACCTTTTGAGAATGATAAAAGAGCATCCTATTTCGAACGTGTGCGGCCAGTATTGACTTAATGTCATAAATATTATATATATTTCAAGTTGTTTTTGCATGAATTAAAACTTGAAGATAATATCAATCTCTGTGCTTTTAAAAATCTTTTCAAAAGCGTGATATAACCAAGTTTACAAAACCGATTAATTATTTCTAAACATGAAGTTTCAATACATCACTGATTACCAGTTTTGTTGCACAAATGCTTTATTTGATACGGCATGTACTTAACCGTGTCATCCTTTAACATAGACAAAGTGTTATTCAAACCAGCCCACTGACAGTGTTTGTTCAAGTCTCCGTAGCATAGATAATATCATAGAAAGCCATTTATTCCTTAGAGGGAAAACAGTTGGGTGGTTAAAACGAAAGCCGCGTCGTCATTATAAGTAATCAATAAGTTTTCAATTTAGTAGGGCCTAATTCATTTTCCAATTCTGACAGCCATCGATTGTAATTTCTATCTGGAATGGCATTAAGAGTCAGAAAAAATGTGCATTTTTGCTTCAATGAAACGATTTAAACTTTTTTTGCATGGCATCTTGTTAAAGTGTCATATAATATTCATATGTATGTCTGTATATAAATATATAATACAATGATGTAACGACATACAGGCTTAGTTTGTTTCAAATGACTCCGTTGAATGTGTTTTAAGTGGGTATTTATATAAATTTATTGCATGAAGCGATATTTTTAAGGGAAGAGATTATCTTTTTATTGCTTTTATATTCATATTTGCATTTTTATTGTCATTATGCCCGAATAAGGAATACTGTTCAAACCACCAGTGCTAGGAGGCTAGTGTTGTGATAAATATTTAATAGCTCTTAATAAACAGACTAAAGAAGGCTTTTCACTTTTATTCACTGCGTTCTTTGTTTTCAAAGCGGTCCTTTTACCAAGAATTTATTTTTGTTTATTATATATGCAAGGTCCGTTATCTCAGGTTAGTACATGATCATTATATGTAACTCAGCAACTGTCATTGTAATATCTGTAATTTATTACAGTCGATTTAGGTTTCATTTTAACACGTAGTTAGCTCAATGTCAGTTCAAGCTACTTGAACAAACACTTTTATCATCAATCAATATATCTAATACAAACAGGGAATAGTGGTTACCTGAATATAAGTGAACGGTACTGTGCAGAGCGTCACTTCAACATTGTCTAAATGGAACAGTGCATCTAGTCACTGAGAAGGGATGTTGGTGCACATGTAGACGAATTTGAAGTTCATAAGTGACTGCTATTTCATTGACAGTTTTAAAGTGTTAACTTACATCGACACCTCGTATATATGCGAATATTCCCGTAATTGTATTTTTCCTTGACTGATATTGGTTGTTGTTATGTGTCATGGGTTGTGGCATTCTCAGTACTGGCTACATTTTTTGTTGAACATGTATTAACCTGTTCCGGGTTTTATCACGTCTATGTGATATGTGCTTAATTCAGTGAGCTTTTGCTTTTACATGTATTATATTGTTTTGATTTTAGTTGAAATCATTAAATTCCGCGTATAATGTAGGGTTCCTATTGTACAATGGCTTTCTTACTATTTAGTGTATATTTCATGAGGGTCAATATTGGTCAATGCCATTATCATAGGCCGGTCACCGTTGCCAATGCATTCATTTTGAATGTCTTGGTTTAAAACTCAGCATTCATTACCAAGATGGTTAAAAATGGCGTTTACCGAAAAGTAATAATTTTGAATATGGGTTTTATTTTAAATACACACTATTTTATTCCATTAAGAATGTGTTTTAAAGACTGTATTACCTACAAGAAACTCGTACACTTTCAGGAGGCCTGATAGTGATATCTATAATAATCGGTGTGGCCTACTACTGTTATAGAAAAAAAGCAAAAAAGAACAGACAGCAGGACGTTCGTCCGAGAAACGGAATTTTGGGTCGACTTGGAATGAGGTCGAATGTGACAACTGTTTCGAACATTAGACAAAGTATGTAATCTATGTTTATCAGTAAACTCCGTTTAAAAGCAGAAACAATAGTTTAGTTAAATTATCTATTTTACGTAGATGGTGAAAAAAGTACTCGCCAATAAAACTTAATATTTTACGGAATAGAATCATTACAAAACATAAAACAAAAAATATAAACAGGTGTGATTTCTCTCCTTTAAGACGTAATTTCGTTTATAATTTCATCGACTTATAACAGAAAAATTTACATACTGAAAAAAGTAATCATACCTAATGTAGATTTGTCATGTTTTGCAACTTATATTTTAACATTGAAAGACACTGATAAAGCAAAGTATTATGTTAAGAGCTGATCACATGGTATATACATTTTGGTAAACAACAATCGATATTATGTACTATTATATTTGTAGCTGGACTCCATTATCGTTCACAGCAACGTGTACTACAGCCGCATGCCGGTCCGTTGGATCCCCGCAACAGTGGACAGTACAACCCTGCATATATAGAATCGTTGCAGGCTCCTGGGGTTCCTCAAAATGGATATTTGTATCCAGCTAATTCTACGACAGGACCACCACTAGCTCCAACAGCCCCAATGCCACCGCCTTACTCAATGACGATGGCCCCGCCTCCGTATACACAGAATAAACCGGTACCGCCCCCTCCTGAATATAACTCGATCGTGAGTCACGTGGGGCCCAGATTTAAATATGGCGGCTACAGTGATACAATGCCGCCTGCCAACTAAATACAACGTTTCGTGGATTTTAATGTAAAACTATTGTTATCAAATAGATACGATAGTTTTACGTTTAACCATCGTTGTATATATAATATATAAAGTATGTTCTGTCTAAAAAGCGCGGCTTATATATATATATTTGGCTGTCCACCATCTGTTTTATCGAATGGCATTATTATATTCCCAATACATCTGAATCGTAGTCATCAGATAAAACTTGAACTTTGAAAATATATTCAACGTTATCCGATGTGTTTGTTATCCAGACATGTCACTTTTTAGAGACTTGAACAATGGAGAACGATGCAAAATTGTATTTCATTTACTATATAGTTTTCAAATTAAATATAAAAAAAACACGTTTTCTATGTGTGAGCACAGTTAAACTTTAAATTTTATATAATATATTTTTTAATTCATTTTAATTAAACAAACATTTAGAATATTACTGTTTAATCTTAAAGACTTAATATTTGATCAAATCTACAGTGTATTTGCCGTACTTAAGCATCTTTATCATATTAATACAGTATACAGGAGAAACTACAACATGCCTAGTATATAGTATATTCCATTTCATTCACTCTTACTAGTTAAATGTTGTCCTACTTTTTCAGCCAATTAAATCGCTCAGATTTTTTCAAAATCAAACATTCCATTTGACAAAGAATGTCATTACCATTAGTAGATGTTGACCTATTTTCCAAACCAATGAAATTGCTCCAGGAACGAGCGAGTAGATCAACATCGAAGCCGTCAGTAGAAGATGTCATGTAACTTCTAACCTATACTTAATTTACAAAAGTGGGGAGCTTATTCAAAACAGTTAATATACAGAACATTAAACAAAACGTTTAATATATCATGTATGTTTTCTTTTATCTGTGATATAAAACATAATTATATAATTTACCATAATTATTGATATTCTATTGTGTCTCTTTAATGATGATAAATACTACACTATATGTCTCATATGTAACATTAGGTTGAATGTGTTATGTTTCGTATTCTTAATACCGTCCCATTTATTATTTACTCGATAAGATAAGTTTTAGGTATTATATAATGATATTTTGATATATTGCATTTAAATTTCTGATTGGCCTTCACTTTTGACAAGGTACTCGTTAGATGGAACTTTTTCATTGTACAAAACTTGATGGCATAGGATTTAGTTCCTTTGTGTCCGGATGGTCAAAGGCGCCGTCTAAAGATCACTTAGGCCCAGTTCTCAGCACTGAGGCCGTTGGTTCGAGGTCAGCTCGATCTCGGACGTCATAGTGAGAAATATTGTATTGACAGCTACTCTGGGGATTGGGGGAGGACGGTGGATATACTCAGACTCATCCTTTCTTTAATGTATCGGTACTGGATATGCCTGATATAAACTGCAACTGTGTTGAAAAACTCTTTAACTTGAAAGTGCGATTCATGGTCATCTCAGAGATCATGACCATATTAACTAATACATGTTGAAAAAAGTAAAACCTTCCATGACGATAATATCTGCTTACTCTTTGACATATGCCCTCGCAAGAAAATAAGTGCTCATATTGTTATGACTTATTATGATAATGGTCAAAACTGGGTCAGTGCAGCTTTTTAACCAATCAGATCAATGATTTTTTCAATTTAATTATTTCATAAAACTTTGAGATATATATGTATTGATCCGATTGTATGATTTGCAATACCTTGTAATCCGGTGCCTTGTTACATTGGAATTGTTCGTGATTGTATTTGAGTGTTTTACTATTTAAAGTTTCCATAATTTTAGTTGAATGGTCAATAGTTGTTTCATAATATTATCTTTAATTTTTTGTTTTTTGAAATCTCTATAATTTTATAAAATAATGTTCTATGATTTTATTCAAAAGTACTACCACATTATTCGTATTTTATATCAGTTTTATTCGAATGGGTTTCCAAAATGTCTACAAGTTTATTCATATGTTTATTTCTATTTGAACGTACTATATCTTATTAGAATATCATTTAATTATTTTTATTCGAATATTATAATTTAAGTGATACATTTTGAGAACAAGTTCAACATTTGTGAGACACATCTGTATGTACGTTTTTTAGTATTATGAATTGATAAAAAATAAAATATATTTAGATATAATATTGTAATTTGTTTGCATACCCATTTATTTTTCTATTCTCCAGTCAATTCAACTGTAAAAGTAGGGAAGGTGTTAAAGATCAATAGTTATATACAGTACAAACAAGAAATATGTGTCTGCACACATTGTCCATTGTATGTAGATGTCATCAAGGTCACATATGGAACTATATTGGTGTTAATGTATGTACGAGGGGTTATCCAGAAGTTCGTAGACAAATTTTATAAAATCAATATTCTTGCAAGTACATCGCTATATTTTGCACAGCTTATGTATTGGTGTATTTGTCGTCGATGTACAGTATTTTAATGCATTTTTTATGTTAATAGTAATGTTATGGTCTCCCTAGCAACATGCATACATGTTTAGTGCCGCAGCTCAAAATGTTGAACCATTTGACAGATAAATATTTGAAAAAAAAAATTATTTACCTGGAAAACTCGTGGTAAATCATATGTTATTGAAGACACGTCATTAATGTCAACATTTGTCATTCCAGTATTAGTATGGTGTGCAAGGAGTTTAAACAAACTTACAAAAAAGGCAAACTCGTTCATAAGCAAATCTTCCGTCTGAGGAAAAGGTGGAACAACGAGCGGATATACAGTTTTGTGTCAATATTAGCAAAACACTGATTCAGGCAATATATATGCTTAGTAAAGCTCCAAGAAAGTTATTTGTATTGCATTTTGTAGTCTACAGATGACACAAACGATACGGTGAGGAACGAGGAACAACAATGGATGATCACATGTGTGGTCGCCCTGTGTCAAAATCGCATCAACGTTTTTATGAAAATGTGAAGTACTTTTGATGGTTCACGTACATTCCTGGATTGATGGCAATCTATGTATTTGAAGCAACTACAGTTAGAATGAGGCAATATGTGTATTTATGGGTATGTGTGGCATGACTGGTAGAAATATGTATATGGCAATATGTGTATTTATGGGTATGTGTAGCATGACTGGTAGAAATATGTCTATGTTTATACGTGTATTTATGGATATGAGGGGCACGCCTGGTGGAAATATATCTATGGCAATTTGTGTATTCATTAGGTATGTGTGGCATGACTGGAAGAAATATGTCCATGGCAATGTGTGTGTTTATAGGTATGTTGGGCACGACTGGTAGAAATATGTCTATGGCAATACGTGTATTTATGGATAAGAGGGGCACGCCTGGTCGAACTATGTCTATGGCAATGTGTGTATTTATGGATATGTGTGGCATGACTGGTAGAAATATGTATATGGCAATATGTGTATTGATGGGTATGTGTGGCATGACTGGTAGAAATATGTCTATGGTAATATGTGTATTTATGGGTATGTGTGGCATGACTGGTAGAAATATGTATATGGTAATATGTGTATTTATTGATATACGGGGCACGCCTGGTAGAAAAATGTCCATGGCAATGTGTGTGTTTATGGGTATGTGGGGCACGACTTGTGGGAAAATGTCTATGGCAATATGTGTATTTATGGGTATGTGGGGCACGACTGATGGAAAAATGTCTATGGCAATATGGGTATTTATGGGTATGTGGGGCACGACTGATGGAAAAATGTCTATGGCAATATGGGTATTTATGGGTATGTGGGAAATATGTCTATGGCAATGTGTGTATTTATGGGTATGTTTGGCACGGTTGGTGGAAATATGTCTATGACAATGTGTGTATTTATGAGCATGCGGGGTACGACTGATGGTAATATGTCTATGGCAATGTGTGTATTAATGTGTATGCGGGGCACGACTGGTGGAAATATGTCTATGGCAATGTGTGTATTTATGTGTATGCGGGGCACGACTGGTGGAAAAATGTCTATGGCAATAAGGGTATTTATGGGTATGTGGGGCACGATTGGTGGAAATATGTCTATGGCAATGTGTGTATTTATGTGTATGCGGGGCACGACTGGTGGAAAAATGTCTATGGCAATATGGGTATTTATGGGTATGTGGGGCACGATTGGTGGAAATATGTCTATGGCAATGTGTGTATTTATGGGTATGTTGGGCACTGTTGGTGGAAATATGTCTATGGCAATGTATGTATTTATGAGCATGCGGGGTACGACTGATGGAAATATGTCTATGGCAATGTGTGTATTAATGTGTATGCGGGGCACGACTGGTGGAAATATGTCTATGGCAATGTGTGTATTTATGGATATGCGGGGCACGACTGGTGGAAAAATGTCTATGTCAATATGGGTATTTATGGGTATGTGGGGCACGATTGGTGGAAATATGTCTATGGCAATATGTGTATTTATGGGTATGTTGGGAACGGTTGGTGGAAATATGTCTATGGCAATGTATGTATTTATGAGAATGCGGGGTACGACTGATGGAAATATGTTTATGGCAAAGTGTGTATTAATGTGTATGCGGGGCACAACTGGTGGAAATATGTCTATGGCAAGGTGTGTATTTATGGGTATGTGGGGCACGACTGGTGGAAATATGTCTATGACAATATGTGTATTTATGGGCGTGTGGGGCACGACTGGTGTAAAAATGTATATGGCAATATGTGTATTTATATGCATGCTTGGCACGACTGAGGGAAATATGTCTATGGCAATGTGTGTATTAATGTGTATGTAGGGCACGACTGATGGAAATATGTCTATGGCAATATGTGTATTTATGGGCATGCGTGGCACGACTGGTGGAAATATGTCTATGGCAATATGTGTATTAATGGGCATGCGGGGCACGACTGATGGAAATATGTCTATGGCAATGTGTGTATTTATGGGTAAATGGGGCACGACTGGTGGAAATATGCCTATGGCAATGTGTGTATTTATGGGCATGAGTGGCACGACAGGTGGAAATATATCTAGAGCAATAAGTGTATTAATGGGCATGCGGGGCACGACTGATGGAAATATGTCTATGGCAATGTGTGTATTTATGGGTATATGGGGCACGACTGGTCGAAATATGCCTATGGCAATGTGTGTATTTATGGTTATGTGAGGCAGGACTGTTGAACATATATCTATGTCAATGTGTTTATTGATGGTAATGTTGGGCACGACTGGTAGAAATATATCTATGGCAATATGTGTATTTATGGGTATGTGTGGCATGACTGGTAGAAATATGTCTATGGCAATATGTGTATTTATGGGTATGTGTAGCATGACTGGTAGAAATATGTCTATGGCAATGTGTGTATTTATGAGTATGTGTGACACGACTGGTAGAAATATATCTATGGCAATATGTGTATTTATGGATATGCGGGGCACGCCTGGTTGAAATATGTCTATGGCAATGTGTGTATTTATGGGTATGTGGGGCATGACTGGTAGAAATATGTCTATGGCAATATGTGTATTTATGGATATGCGGTTCACGCCTGGTCGAACTATGTCTATGGCAATATGTGTATTTATGGGTATGTGTGGCATGACTGGTAGAAATTTGTCTATAGCAATATGTGTATTTATGGATATGTGTGACACGACTGGTAGAAATATGTCTATGGCAATATGTGTATTAATGGGTATGTGTGACACGCCTGGTAGAAATATGTCTATGACAATATGTGTATTTATTGGTATGTGTGGCATGACTGGTAGAAATATGTCTATGGCAATATGTGTATTTATTGGTATGTGTGACACGACTGGTAGAAATATGTCTATGGCAATATGTGTATTTATTGATATGCAGGGCACGCCTGGTGGAAATATGTCTGTGGCAATGTGTGTATTAAGTGTATGCGGGGCACGACTGGCGGAAAAATGTCTATGGCAATATGTGTAATTATGGGTATGTGTGGCATGACTGGTAGAAATATGTCTATGGCAATATGTGTATTTATTGGTATGTGTGGCATGACTGGTAGAAATATGTCTATGGCAATATGTGTATTTATGGGTATGTGTGGCATGACTGGTAGAAATTTGTCTATGGCAATATGTGTATTTATGGATATGTGTGACACGACTGGTAGAAATATGTCTATGGCAATATGTGTATTGATGGGTATGTGTGACACGCCTGGTAGAAATATGTCTATGACAATATGTGTATTTATTGGTATGTGTGGCATGACTGGTAGAAATATGTCTATGGCAATATGTATATTTATTGGTATGTGTGACACGACTGGTAGAAATATGTCTATGGCAATATGTGTATTTATTGATATGCAGGGCACGCCTGGTGGAAATATGTCTGTGGCAATGTGTGTATTAAGTGTATGCAGGGCACGACTGGCGGAAAAATGTCTATGGCAATATGTGTAATTATGGGTATGTGTGGCATGACTGGTAGAAATATGTCTATGGCAATATGTGTATTTATGGGTATGTGTGGCATGACTGGTAGAAATATGTCTATGGCAATATGTGTATTTATGGATATGTGTGGCATGACTGGTAGAAATATGTCTATGGCAATATGTGTATTTATGGATATGCAGAGCACGCCTGGTGGAAATATGTCTGTGGCAATATGTGTATTTATGGGTATGCGGGGCATGACTGGTGGAAATATGTCTATGGCAATATGTGTATTTATGGGTATGTGTGGCATGACTGGTAGAAATATGTCTATGGCAATATGTGTGTTTATGGGTATGTGGGGCACGCCTGGTAGAAATATGTCTATGGCAATATGTGTATTTATGGGTATGTGTGACACGACTGGTATAAATATGTCTATGGCAATATGTGTATTTATGGGTATGTGTCGCATGACTGGTAGAAATATGTCTATGTCAATTTGTGTATTTATGGATATGTGGGGCATGACTGGTAGAAATATGTCTATGGCAATATGTGTATTTATGGGTATGTGTGGCATGACTGGTGGAAATATGTCTATGGCAATATGTGTATTTATGGGTATGTGGGGCATGACTGATAGAAATATGTCTATGGCAATATGTGTATTTATTGATATACGGGGCACGCCTGGTAGAAATATGTCTATGGCAATATGTGTATTTATGGGTATGTGTGACACGACTGGTAGAAATATGTCTATGGCAATATGTGTATTTATTGGTATGTGTGGCATGACTGGTAGAAATATGTCTATTGCAATATGTGTATTTATTGGTATGTGTGACACGACTGGTAAAATATGTCTATGGCAATATGTGTATTTATTGATATGCAGGGCACGCCTGGTGGAAATATGTCTGTGGCAATATGTGTATTTATGTGTATGCGGAGCACGACTGGCGGAAAAATGTCTATGGCAATATGGGTATTGATGGGTATGCGGGACACGACTGGTGGAAATATATCTAAGGCAATATGTTTATTTATGGGTATGTGGGGCACGACTGGTGGAAAAATGTCTATTTCAATATGTTTATTTATGGGTATGTGGGGCACGACTGGTGGAAATATGTCTATTGTAATATGTGTATTTATAGGTGTGTGGGGCGCGATTTGCGGAAATATATCTATTGCAATATGTGTATTTATGGTTATGTGGGGCACAACTGGTGGAAATATATCTATGGCAATGTTATGTGGGGTACGACTGTTGTACATATGTGTATGTCAATGTCTTTATCGATGGTTATGTTGGGCACGATTGGTTGAATTATGTCTATGGCAATGTGTGTATTTATGGTTATGTGTGGCACGACTGGTCGAACTATGTCTATGGCAATGTGTGTATTTATGTGTATTCGGGGCACGACTGGTCGAAATATGTCTATCGCAATGAGCGTAGTTATGGGTATGTGAGGCACAACCGGAAAAGGGTATATACATGTTTACCATGGTTAGATACTTTATTTCGCCCAAGGGAAAAGATAAAATTCTCACGCTGTGACGTTGGAACCATCTAGATGATGCAACGTATTCAATATATGACGTAAATCATATAAGCAAACATCTTTAAAGCGAGTATTGTAAAATCCATAACGATAAATTAAGTTAACATAAATATTCAATGTGTTTGGTATGCAAGAAAGATAATTATTCATAGCTTTTTCGACTCGGATAACAAAATTCCGTCCAGAGGGATAACTTTTCGCTGGTGAGATCGTATCATATAGCTGAACTGAGCAGTATTTGCTACTCAAAATAATTTATGTTTGTGATAGAATGACGATAAACATTCAAATAAAATGATGTGGTTTCAACAGTTATCGATACCCCTGTCTTGTTATTGGTATATTCGGGTAAACTAACAGTTATAATGTGTGCATTTCTGTATATTTACATGCTAGGACAGTTGTTGGCGGTTTGAACAGTATCCGAAATGTAATTGGTGTCTTCAACTCTTAAGTAATTATTCAAATCCATACTTGTATATTATATAATACCGCACAACATCAAAGCGATTTATAATATATGTGAAATATGTTATTTAATTATTTTACTTATTTGATACATTTTAATATCAATATATGCAAATTACTACAAGTGTAAATGGACAGTGTTTTAATCTCGTTATAAAGACTCTATTGGGGAATTAACTGGCCTTTTTAAGCATTTCATGTCACTTTAATGTTCACTTTTATTTCATTTGAGTTTTTTATTATCAACCCATGAAATACTAATCATAAGAATTAAAATAACAATAAGGTATTCAATTTTTAAATAATGATAAATACTGTGATATGTTACAGATCTTTTGGTCTTCTGTGATGTTCAAAAGATATTGTAAAGATCAATGATTATCATGTTAAATGAATGAGTATTTTAATATTATTACCTTTTTTCATATTTTTTTTGTAAATACGAGATAAGTACGCTATACTACATATATGCTTAATGAAGCTAACGATCTTTGTATAGTTAAGCAAGTGTCATAAGAACTTTTACAAGGCAATATGTGTATTTAAGAAAATGTTGGATGAATGTTTGAGGCAATATTTATATTTAAGGAAGTGTTGGATGAACGTTTGAGGCAATATGTGTATTTAAGGAAGTGTTGGATGAGGGTTTGAGGAAACAAGTGTATTTGAGGAAGTGTTGGATGAATGTTTGAGGCAATATGTGTATTTAAGGAAGTGTTGGATGAATGTTTGAGGCAATTTTTGTATTTAAGGAAGTATTGGATGAATGTTTGAGGCAATATGTGTATTAAAGAAAGTGTCGGATTAATGTTTGAGGCAATACGTTCATTTAAGGAAGTGTTGGATGAACGTTTGAGGCAATATGTGTATTAAAAGAAGTGGTAGATGAGGGTTTGAGGCAATATGTGTATTTAAGGAAGTGTTAGATGAATGTTTGAGGCAATATGTGTATTAAAGGAAGTGTTGGATGAATGTTTGAGGCAATATGTGTATTTAAGGAAGTGTTGGATGAATGTTTGAGGCAATATGTGTATTAAAAGAAGTGTTGGATGAATGTTTGAGGCAATATGTGTATAAAAGGAAGTGTTAGATGAGGGTTTGAGGCAATATGTGTATTTAAGGAAGTGTTGGATGAATGTTTGAGGCAATACGTGCATTTAAGGAAGTGTTGGATACATTTTTGAGGCAATATGTGTATTTAAGGAAGTGTTGGATGAATGTTTGAGGCAATATGTGCATTTAAGGAAGTGTTAGATGAATGTTTGAGGCAATATGTGTATTTAAGGAAGTGTTAGATGAGGGTTTGAGGCAATATGTGTATTTAAGGAAGTGTTAGATAAATGTTTGAGGCAATATGTGTATTTAAGGAAGTGCTGGATGAATGTTTGAGGCAATATGTGTATCTAAGGAAGTGTTAGATGGATGTTTGAGGCAATATGTGTATTTAAGGAAGTTTTGGATGAATGTTTGAGGCAAAATGTGTATTAAAGGAAGTGTTGGATGAGGGTTTGAGGAAATAAGTGTATTTAAGGAAGTGTTGGATGAATGTTTGAGGCAATATGTGTATTTAAGGAAGTGTTGGATGAATGTTTGAGGCAATATGTGTATTTAAGGAAGTGTTGTATGAATGTTTGAGGCAATTTTTGTATTTAAGGAAGTGTTGGATGAATGTTTGAGGCAATATGTGTATTAAAGAAAGTGTTGGATGAATGTTTGAGGCAATGCGTGTATTAAAAGAAGTGTTAGATGAGGGTTTGAGACAATATGTGTAATTAAGGAAGTGTTGGATGAATGTTTGAAGCAATACGTGTATTTGAGGAAGTGTTGGATAAATTTTTGAGGCAATATGTGTATTTAAGGAAGTGTTATATGAGGGTTTGAGGCAATATATGTATTAAAGGAAGTGTTAGATGGATGTTTGAGGCAATATGTGTATTTAAGGAAGTTTTGGATGAATGTTTGAGGCAAAATGTGTATTATAGGAAGTGTTGGATGAGGGTTTGAGGAAATAAGTGTATTAAAGAAAGTGTTGGATGAATGTTTGAGGCAATACGTGCATTTAAGGAAGTGTTGGATGAACGTTTGAGGCAATATGTGTATTAAAGGAAGTGGTAGATGAGGGTTTGAGGCAATATGTGTATTTAACGAAGTGTTAGATGAGGGTTTGAGGCAGCTCTCGTGTTATTTATGAAACAAGAATCTGACTTCTGAACCAAAGGATTGAAACACAGAATCTTACTTCATAAACAAAAATCTGTTTAAATAAGCAAATATCTGAGTAAAGAAGCAAATCTTAATCGTACTGAAGAAGCAGTAATCTTAATACCATCTTTGCGAATTTAATTGAAAAACAAATTCCTTCTCGTAGGTATCATCTTTTGTCATTATGGTTGTATAAAAATTTGTAATTAAACAGCATACTGAGTTTTTATATACCTTTTTATTTTGCAAACAATCCCAAACATATCACACCTGAAAAGAATGTAAAGTAATCAATACTGAGACGTTTATAACAATCTTGAACTTTTTCAATTTCTAATAAATAAATTAGTTTTATTATAATTGTAATATCATCAAATGAACCAAACCAATGCATATACCGTATGCATATAATGGTGTATTTACAGTGTTTACAGATATTAGACATAAAATGAAAATTGGGTAAAAAAAATAATGGAAGTCGTACCATAGTTATATATGGAGTTATTCAGATTTGCAAATCGAAAATAATAACACCTTCGATGACACTTATTGGTTAGCAAAAATATTATTTAATATAAGGTAAAGTTTACATCTACTCGATTCTGTGTCATTTTGGGCAGACATCGATATATTTCACATTTTAGAGAAAGATAAATAATTTTCTTGTAAAACATATTCGAGATTGAGACAACGATTGATATGACTTTGTCGAAGAGTTACTTCAAATTATCTGGCCTCTTCTTAAGTATCCCGTTACAACATTCAAACAGCTTAGCATCGTAGGCACGCGTGGAACAACACGCAGGGATCTCTCCTATCTTCTCCTTCACGACGCCACTGCAACATAAGAATTTATCCGCGTTATACGACTTACATCCACAACACATGGTATTTGAGCCAACACTAGGCTGAACTCTCCCGTCACAGCATAGTTCGTTATCCCCGTTGTACGGGTATGGCCCACAGCATTTTGTGTTTGAGCCGATGTTTTCCTTTACCAAGCCATTGCAGCACACGTGTGTCGTTCTGTCATACATGGCACCATCACAACATGCAGGCTCGATACCTGTTCTGTTGTAAATAAATCCTGAACAGCAAATCGAGAAAGCGGCATCGTAAGACAGATCTGAACAGCATTTTGGAACGTCCAGTCCCATTACCGGATAAAGATTTCCCCTGCAGCATATGGAATCTACAGCATCGTATAATGCTTTCCTGCAGCACGCAGGGCTTACAGTTCCTTTCTTGTCAACGATGGTGTCTATACAACAGCAATGTGACGAAGCGTCATAACTTGTAAACTTGCAACATAACGGTTCTAATCCGAAACGAGGCTGAACTACACCATCACAACACATGCTATTCACGGCATCGTATGAAATGGTCCCACAGCACCCCGGTTGCTTACCTAACCTCTGCTGCACTTGACCAAGACAACAAAGCTCCGCCGCTGCATCGTAAGCCTGTGTGTTACAACACATGGGCTTCGATCCTACCTGCTCATTTACCGCTCCCTCACAGCATATTTGGGACACCGTGTTGTACTGCTCGGCTCCACAACAAGCTGATGTGTTCAGTGTCTTCGCAATTGTAATATTTTCGCAACATATAGATTCCACCTCATCGATCAGGACTTTTCCGCAGCACACCGGTACCAGAACATTCTTAAGACTTCGTACCCGCCCGTCACAACACATGAATTTCGCTTCGTCGTAGGCACTTCTTCCGCAACAAAGCGGTTTAGCACCTTGTAATATTTCAATTCTACCATCGCAGCATTGGTAATGTGCCAAATCGTAAGTATCCTTTCCACAACACTTTGACAATGCCCCTTTCATGTTTCTTACTTTACCATCACAGCAAAGTTGGTACGCTCTATCATAAGCCTTTGTTCCACAGCATTTCGGTTTGGCGCCATTGATTTTAGACAATTTACCGTCGCAACATATTTGTTCAGTGGCATCGTACATCTTGTTAAGGCAGCATTTAGGGTCCTCTCCTCTTTTGTTTTTAATAGTTCCATTACAGCAAAGCTGTGACAATGTATCGTAACGTTTATCATTGCAGCATTTACTGTTTGTCCCATACATGCTTCGAACAACCCCTTTACAGCATAATTTTTTCGTCGCATCAACAACAGTATCGTTACAACAAATCGGATGAGCTCCTTGCTTACCAGAGAGGTTTCCCTTACAACAAATCTTGACAGCAGCATCATAAGCAAGGTTACCGCAGCATCGAGGTATGACACCTTTCTTCTTCTGCACAACACCCTGGCAACACATCCATTTACATTGTGCGTAACTGACGTTTCCGCAGCACTTTGTATCTGCATCATCCCTCTTGTGCAGATTACCTTTACAACAGACTTGTTTGACGGAGTCGTAAGCTTCCGTCCTGCAGCACCTCGGACTATCACCTCTCTTTTTGCTAACCATTCCCTGGCAACACATTTGCTTTGCTGGATCGAAACTATCATTTTTACAACATTTTGCCGATGAACTTATTCTTCCCTGGAGTGACCCTTTGCAGCACAGCATTTTCGTGGCGTCGTATGCGGAACTTCCACAGCAGCGTGGCAGCTTTCCCTGCTTCTCCTGTACAACTCCCTTGCAGCACAACTGATCGGCACCGTCCATAGCAGAGCGGCCACAACACATTGGCAGCTTTCCAGATTTGTCAATGATATTTCCTTTGCAACACATTGATGTTGCCGCATCGTACGATACACTGCCGCAGCATTTTGGAAGGCTTCCGTTGCGCGAATTCAACTTCCTGTTACAGCACATATATATTGTAGCGTCGTAACTTTTCTTGGCGCAGCAACGGCTCATTGGTCCTTCCTTGGGCTGTATCGTTTCTTCGCAACACAGCTGTGTCACTGGATCGAAAACTTTTTCTCCGCAACGGACTACAATATAACATAAAATACTAACGTATGTTTATATACGAGAATAGATTAAACACAAAATACGATGCAAATGAGACTAAGACTTAAAACAAGGAAAAGAACGTGGTTCCTAAACCGGAAATTTCCATCCACTGGTCAACTGGATATGTATACATATATATAATGTATGTTATGTATAAATATATTGTTGTGAGGTGCTGTACATTGGCATATATATAACAATAAATACATGCATATACCGGTGTGCTAAACACTGGAATACAAATAACATTATTTATATATATATATATTAAGGGAGATAATTAAATTCACAACAACGGAATTTACGATTTTTGGGATCTTTTCAGATGCTCATTCACAATGCATGATATATATATGAAGATAATTATTTGTGAATAACCAAGACATAAATGTACAGACCAGACTACGGCGAGTGCGCCTAGCTACAATGCAAACCATAGATACAATATCAAGGCCTCTGCCAAACCAATAAATTTGGTGTCGACCATGACTTATATACTATGGAATTGCATGCAACACATCTGGACATGGTGGACAAATTTACATACATGAAGTGATAGCTTTATATGAGTAGGATCCAGTTAAGGATTCATGACTACTCATATGCTATATAAAGGACAGATTTATAAACCCGTTGGATCATAAAGATACAGTGAATTCATATATATTTAATTTCATAAAGGGACAATAGTATGCACGTAACAATAATTACGTGTATATAGTGATGTGCTGTACAATAGTATACACGTAACATTAATTACGTGTACATCGTGATGTGCTGTACAACAGTATACACGTAACATTAATTACACTGGCAAACATATAACAATAATTACCTGTAAACCGTGATGTGTTGCACACTGGCATACATATAACAGTAATTACGTGTAAACTGTGATGTGCTGTACACTGGCGTACATATAACAATAATAACGTGTAAATTGTGATGTGCTGTACACTGACATACATATAACAATAATAACATGTAAACTTTGATGTGCTGTATGCGGGTATACATATAACAATAATAACATGTAAACTTTGATGTGCTGTATGCTGGTATACATATAACAATAATTACATGTAAATCTTGATTTGCTGTACACTGGCATACATATAACAATAATAACATGTAAATCTTGATTTGCTGTACACTGGCATACATTTAACAATAATAACGTGTAGATCGTGATGTGCTGTACACTGGCATACATATAACAATAATAACGTGTAAACTGTGATGTACTATACAAAAGTATACATATAACAATAATCACGTGTAAATCGTGATATGCAGTACTATAGTATACATAAAACAAAATTACGTGTAAATCGTGATGTGCTGTACAACAGTATACATATAACAATAATTACACTTTACCGTGATGTAGTGTACAATAGTAAACATATAACACTAATTACGTGTAAATAGTAATGCGCTTTACACTGGCATGCATCTAACAATAATTATAATACTTCTAAACGTCTCTATATATACCATTAGGACCTTCTTAATATCAGCTACGGAAACAAAAAAATAATATTCGTCCACGATTTTTACTTAATTTTCTCTCAAACCAGTTAAAACCAGATAAAATGTAACTAGACGTCAGCACACCTTTGATACTATCATGGTAATTTTTTAAGTGAAAAGGTTGTTTGCTCTCTCTCTCTCTCTCTCTCTCTCTCTCTCTCTCTCTATATATATATATATATATATATATATATATATATGTATAAATATATATATATATATATATTTATATAAAGGGAGATAATTAAATTCACAACAACGGAATTTACGATTTTTGGGATCTTTTCAGATGCTCATTCACAATGCATGATATATATATATGGAGATAATTATTTGTGAATAACCAATGTCTATATATATATATATATATATACTTATGATTGGCTTAATACACTGCCGTGTAAATATAAGCGTGATATTCAGACTGTTCCTAAATTGAGAAGCTACAAACTTTTTAACGAACTCTTGAATGTGAAAAGTACGTTGTAACCAATTTAAAGAAAAACGAGAGATCTATTATGTGTCAATTTAGGTGTGGCATTTTACCTATAAGAATAGAGACTGGAAGGTATATTGGTGAAACTCCAAACAGAGACTATGTAGATTCTGTGACACAGGGTCCGTTGAAAACGAGAAAAAATTTCTGTTACATTGTGGACTTCAAGATATACTTCTTGCTGATATGTTTATTAGTTTTAACTATGATGAGAAACTGTCATATTTACTACAAATATATCCATAAAAAGTCGTTAAATATCTTGTACAGGTCTACCTTAAACGTAAAAATATTATATATTAGGCATTTTAATCATCGACCAAAACCTATTTACCGATCAAGTGGTTCAGATATTAATATCCAATTATGCTATTAACAAGTTGTGAAAAAATGTCAGCTCAACCCATTCATACTAGGTACATATATTTATTTTTGAATGAACTGGATACTGTAATTAAATTAAGGTTTTTATAGGCCCAATGGGCCGGGTGCTCTTTATATTTGCTTTGTATTATATTGTATTGATTGTTACAAATTATGCACATGTCACTATAATAAAATATTTACTTACTTACTTACTTATAAGGCCTATTTACATAATCCCCTTGATGTTGTCTAATAAGCATACATATGTCACCAGACTAGTAGTCAAGCGAAATGCCGATCGCTGTTTTCACACCTGCATGATGAAGGCCCGTTTTATAAACAACATCGCACACCACTCATACAACGTGCATGAGAACAGGTGCGGGATCAGTTTATGTAATTGGATGGAGTCACTATACATACATGTATATGTTTTAACTTCTTTCCTATTTATATACCAATAAGTTGACAATACAATGCATGTCAACCCAATTTTATCTAAGACTTAAAAGCACAATTTTGAGTTTTCATGATGAGTGTAAAGTTAGTAGGAAGCTAGCAGTTGGTAGTTGGGGATCCGACCAATTGCCAGTTGGGGACTCGGATTCGTTATTATAATTGCTATTTAATTTAAATATTTTACTAGTGTTTATATGTTTAACAATATAATCAATGAAAAATGTTCACAGTTGGCGATTCGCTACGAATCCCCAACTGGGCATTTTCAATCGCCGTCTGGTGAGTATACTCGGTATATTGAAGAACCACTGGTGTGTTATTTATTACTGAAAACCTGTTTTTTTTTATTATTGAATTGATTAGTTAAAATAATAAAACAGCGATTATAAAAAAAATCCGAAACAGTTTAAAACAATAAATAAACACCATTCCCGCGTTGTTCCTTCAATATAAGGAGTATATTCATCAGGAAACAATTCAAAATTTCCAGTTGGGATTCGCCGCGAATTGCCAATTTCCAACCAGTTGCCAGTTTGGGATTCGGATTTTATATCAATTTGCATACATTTTTTATTGATTCTATTTTTAAATATATAAACACGTTTAAAATTTCTAAATTTAATAGTCATTATAATTACGAATCCGAATCCCCAACTGGCAACGGGTCGGTAGTTGGTTATTCGAATCCTCAACTACCAACTGCGAACTACCTACCAACTTTACACTCATGCTTTCATCGGGTGATGAAAAAAATGGGCAAGTTTAATGTTCGTGTAACACGTAAGATGAATAGATGGATGGATGGATGGATGGATGGATGGATGGATGGACGGACGGACGGACGGACGGACGGACGGACGGACGGATGGATGGATGGATGGATGGCGGACTTAATGAATAAGTTAATGAATGACTTAATGGATACATGAGTTTATTGATTACGTAACATCGACCTATAAATATACATCACTTTGCGCGTACCAAAGGGTAAAGAATGTGATGACAATGTTGTATTAAAAAAATATGGTTAAAAATATAGTTAAGACTATAAGTGTTTGATATAATAAATATGTCAAGATATTTTTTGTTATTGTTGTTTGTTGTTGTTGCTGCTGCTGCTACTGCTGGTGTTATTGTTGTTGTGATGTTGTTGTTTTTGTTGTTGGTGGTGTGGTTGTTGCTGTTGTTGTTTTATAATTTGAACAATAAGTTTATTATATACATTAAGTAGTAGAGCCAAATATACTATAATATTGTAAGTGTATATATAATATAAAACTACTCATTGGCGATTGTTACTGTAGATAATACACACCTTGATAGACAAATATCGATATAGCAGTTTAGTGTTTTTGTATTCATTTTCAGACATGATTATATGTTTTTCATTTTATTGTTTATAATAGGCTATACAAAAGATGACTTACATTCTGGCATTTCAGCTGCAATAAAAAACATGAATGAATAGTATGGTGTGTGATCTGAAATACAATATAAGACAGACAGACAGACAGACAGACAGACAGACAGACAGACAGACAGACAGACAGACAGACAGACAGACAGACAGACAGACTTATTTATAACAATTTCTTGCATATTTTGTTATTTAACAATAGCATATATCTACACTTGGTTTAGACGATGTTATCTTGCTATCCCCAGCACCCCTCCCCCACCCCTACCCCCGGCTGCAGGTTTTTAACATAAAATAAACAAAGAAAAGCGAGGAAGTAAATGGGGATTTGGTATAAGTTTTAGATTAGTCTCTCTTTTGTAATAGTAATTTGCAACTAATCGCATCACTAGAAAATAGGTAAACTGTTATAACGAGAAACACACTTTTAACGGTGAAGAAGGATACTCACAAACGACAGGTGATTGACAAGTCGAACCACAACCCGTGGAGCAACATTTCAGAATCCCTGCACAGTCAAAGTCATGTTGACAGGTGATAACACAAATTCCCATTGTATTCTTTGGACAAGTTCCTGGCTTCGCTGTGCATGCAATTCAATATAATGGTGTTTGATCATTGTAAAGGAGCGTAACCCATTCTAATCTGGTTCCCTGTTCTACCAATAGTTAGTTGAGCCGATTTTTCTGGTTAGTGCAGAGAACCAAACTAAACTCATTTAACGACATATTTGTTTTCATGTATAAACACGTTTGTTTGAATTAAAACATGATGGGAGAAATATCAATAAACACAATCATTTTGAAGCGAATCAGTATTTTAACAAATATTGTAAACGTTGACTTTCCTGATAACAGCTGTATCTCTAATCATGAAATATATATTTTATATATATTTATTTATGTCCAAATAATTATAGTTTCCTTCCGAAATCTTCGTAAACATATATAAAACAAATTAAATTGTATATGCACAATAATAGCAGACCGCACATTTTAAATTACATAATCATAAATCTATCGTATTAAAAGATAATTGTAGTTTTTCATGTTCACACCTATCGAAGCTTGATAATATAAGAATAGAACAAGAATGCTCATTTCGCTAAAGAAACTAATGCGTTTATTTCTAGACATTATTTATTATCTAAATTACGTTTGCCAAACATTCAGAAATCAGATACTTACGTTTATAACAAACTGGGCAACATTCACCTGTCGGAACATACTTTTTTTCACATAACGGTGCCTTGCATCGTACTGTAGCACACCTGTCAACTGTTCATAAAGCACATATAGTTTCATAAAGTACATTCCAATCATTTACACAAACTCCACGGACTGGTTCACATTTCTTTCGGTTCGGAAAATGTAAACACTTCAGCATTTGACAACCATTTTGTTGAAGTACTGGTTTTCAGCTCCGTGCCAATCTTACATTGAATGCCGGGTATAATACGCAACCCCAACTGAATTGATTACCAACAAGATGCGAAGACACTCACGCTCAGTCACATTCTGGCAGGTATTTCCTGCTTCAGAATTCAACATTGTTTAAATATCTATATGTTGTCATAGTGTTTGTTCAGGCTTCAATATATACTTATGCATGGACAGTGTTTTCGCAGCAAGACTGTGCTAATATCTGTCTTAAACGTCCGATTGTAACCAATGAAAATCATACGGGTAGAATTTCCGCCCCAAAAAGTAATATTCTTAAATAAAATATACTTTTTGTTTAAAAACATGTTACAAACGTGCTAAAAGAGTAATACATCGTGAAATATTATTTTATTGCCATCTTCAATGGACGCCAATTGCTGCATGAGCCACAGTCATTATACGTAGATTGGCTACAGTATGCAGGTTATCATTTACACACAACACAACCAAAGAATATGAAGTTACACACAAGGTTGCGTATTTCTTCATATTATCACCAGACACGACATTTTTGAATTCGCTATGTAAACAAACAAGCTACAATTTTTCAATTATAAGAAGGAATTATAATTAGCATACGACCAACTAAATAGCGTCGCTTCAGCTCAAGAGCATGGGCATGAAATGTAGCATACGACCAACTTAATAGCATCGCTTCAGCTCAAGGGCATGAGAATGAAAGGTAGCATACGACCAACTAAATAGCGTCGCTTCAGCTCAAGGGCATGGGAATAAAATGTAGCATACGACCAACTTAATAGCGTCGCTTCAGCTCAAGGGCATTGGAATGAAATGTAGCATACGACCAACTTAATAGCGTCGCTTGTAGCATACGACCAACTTAATAGCGTCACTTCAGCTCAAGGGCATGGGAATGAAATGTAGCATACGACCAACTAAATAGCGTCGCTTCAGCTCAAGGGCATGGAAATGAAATATAGCATACGATCAACTTTATAGCGTTGCTTCAGCTCAAGGGCATATGAATGGAATGTAGAATACGACCAACTTAATAGCATCGCTTCAAATCAAGGGCACGGAACTGAAATGTAGCATTCGACCAACTTAATAGTATTTATTCAGCTCAAGGGTATGGAATTGAAAAACAGCATACGATCAACTAAATAGCATCGCTTCAGCTCAAGGGCTGGGAAATGAAATGTAAAATACGACAAACTAAATAGCATCACTCCATCTCAATGGCATGGGACTTATATGCAGCATACGACCAACTAAATAGCATGGAGGACAAAGGCATGGAAATAAAATGTATAGCATAAGACCAAGTAAATAGCATCGCTTCAAATCATGGGCACGGAACTGAAATGTAGCATACGGCCAAATTAATAGCATCGTTTCAGATCAGAGGGCAGGGAACTGAAATGCAGCATACGACAAACCAAGAAGCATCACTTCAGCTCAAGGACATGGAATTGAAATGTTTAGTATAAGACCAAGTAAAAAGTATCGCTTCAAATCATGGGCACGGAACTGAAATGTAGCATACGACCAAATAAAATGCATTGCTTCATCTCAAAGGCATGGAACTATAAAACAGCATACGACCAACTTAATAGCATCGTTTCAGCTCAAAGGCAATGAACTGAAATATAGCATAATAAAGCTGTTTTTTTTGGCTTACTTACTTTCTGGCTCGCACCTAGGACAGCATTCATCATATCGAACCGTGGGTTTTATGCAGTATAACTTGGGACACAGTACACCTGTGCAATTTCGTTTACCGCGATACGCTATTGGGTCCTCTGCTGACGCTGTCATCATGTCTTCAAATATAATAAAATGGTGATACATCAACTTCATTGATAGAATAAGCAATGTTAAATGTATATCAAATAAGCACTAGTGTTTGTTGCGATTGTAATATATACAATGGTAGGAGAAGGAAGCAAGTGAAATGGCAAGAGTGTGTCAAGCAGTGTTAAGTGCAATCGTAATAGAAGTAATAGTGTTGGTATAAGTGTTCAGTGTAATCGTTATAGAAGTAAAAGTGTTGGTAGAAGTGTTTATTACAATCTTAATAGAAGTAATAGTGTTCGTAGAAGTGTTTAGTGTGATCGTAATAGAAGTAATTGTAATGGTAGAAGTGATTTTTTTAATCGTAATAAAAATATTTGTGTTGATAGAATTGTTTACAGTTATCGTAATAGAAGTACAGTAAAACCTGTCTAAGTGAACACCTCTATTAAACAGGCACCTGTTTTAAGCAAACATGTTTCCTATTTCCCATTTCTATGCTTTCAGAGTAAATTTACTTGCATTAACCAACAACATGTCTTAAAAGGCCACCTTTGCTCTTTCCTTTGACTGGCTGCTTAAGACAGGTTTGACTGTAATAGTGTTGATAAAGTGTTCAGCATAATCGCAATAGAAGTAAAAGTGTTGATAGAAGTATTTAGTATAATGGCAATAGAAGTAAAAGTGTAGATAGAAGTGTTAAGTATAATTGCAATAGAAGTAAACGTGTTGCAAGAAGTGTTTAGTATAATGGCAATAGAAGTAATTATGTTAAAATAAGTGGTTAGTGTAATCGTAATTATAGAAGAAATAGTGTTGGTAAAAGTGTTTAGTATAATCGTAATACAAGTAACTTTGATCATAGAAGTGTTTAGTACAATCGTAATAGAAGTAATAATGTTGGTTAAAGTGTTAATTGCAATCGTTAAGGAGACATATTGTTGGTAGAAGCGTTTTGCAATCGTAATAGAAGTAATAGTGTTGGTAGAAATGTTTATTGCAATCGTGTTAAAGTAATAATGGTGGTAGAAGTGTTTAGTGCAATCGTGATAGAAGCAAAAATGTTGGTTAAAGTGTTAATTGCAATCGTTAAGGAGAAATATTGTTGGTAGAAGCGTTTTGCAATCGTAATAGAAGTAATAGTGTTGGTAGAAATGTTTATTGCAATCGTAATAGAAGTAATAGTGTTGGTAAAAGTGTTTATATCAATCGTAATAGAAGTAATAGTGTTGGTAGAAGTGTTTATTGCAATCGTAATAGAAGTTACAATATTGGTAGAAGTGTTCAGTGTAATCGTGTTAGAAGTAATAATGTTGGTAGAAGTGTTTATTGCACTCGTAAAGGAGAAATAGTGTTGGCAGAAGTGTTTATTGCAATCGTGATAGGAGTAGTAGTGTGATAGGAGTGTTAAGTGTTATCGCAATAGAAGTAATAGTGTTGGCAGAAGTGTTTATTGCAATCGTAATAGAAGTAATAGTGTCGGTGGAAGTGTTTATTGCAATAGGAATAAAAGTAATAATGTTGGATGAAGTGTTTAGTTCAATCAAATAGAAGTAATAGTGTTGGTCGAAGTGGTTAGTATAATCATAATACAAGTAACAGTGATAATAGAAGTGTTTAGTACAATCGTAATAGAAGTAGTAGTGTTGGTAGAAGTGTTAAGTGCAATCGTAATAGAAGTAATAGTGTTGGTTGAAGAGTGTAGTAAAATCGTTTAACACGTAATAATGTTTGTAGAAGTGTTTATTGCGACCGTTATAAAAGTTATAGTGTTGGTAGAAGTGTTTTGTGCAATAGCAACAGAAGTAATAGTTGTTGAAGAAGTATTAAGTGCAATAGTTAAAGAAGTAACGTTTTTAGTTAAAGTAACGGTTTTGGTAGTGTGTGCAGTAATGGTAGACGTATATTGATGATAGAAGTGACAGTTGTAGCAACACCGGTAGAAGCAGTTTTATAAATTGTTGTGACACTGATTTTTGTAAATGTTGTCGTTTCCATAGTTCAATTATCTTTAAAGTGGTAATAACTTCATTGCTATAACAAACTGATGTCAAACTATGACGAAAAAAGAAAACAAAATCAACCAGACTTTAGATCAATAAACGGTGATAGCGTGAATGCATAAAGTAAATGTAAAATACGGTAGCAATTAATCGTAAAACAGTAGAAATTATAGAAGGCAATGTAAAAGCGCCTTTACATTTGTTTTCTCTAACGGTAATAACGACATAAGGTGCGATTATGTACGTATTAATTTTACATTTACCTCCAGCTGCGAAAAAATATGCCAAGGCAAGAAAAACACTGAACTTAAATACGGAGTCCATCCTGTCTTGGAGACGGAATGTGTCTTACTGCCGATGTAACAACTTTTATCTCCAGGCACTGAACCTTATAATGTGTGGAATTGAGCTGATTTTATAAAGAATGTGAATACGTGAACTTGATATCATTACGCGTTCGCTTTCTTATATTGTACGTGTGCAAGGAACAAGAAGAAAACCAAGTATGTGTTTAAAGTAATTTATTATATTGTACAATTATAACTTTAATATCATGAAACTGAACAGCTATAATTGATATTAGTGCTATATTTGCATTCGATACAGTAATTGTTTCACAATTAAAAACACACTTTTTTATAGGTCCAACTGAATAGTTAAATGACACGGTCACAAAAACAGCATACATATAATCAAAGCATAGAATAAGTACACAGCAAACATATAAAGAAAGACACAACAGAGGCCACAGAGGTCACGATATTGGAACAATCAGCAGGAAAACCGCCACTTGGGAGCTCAAACATGGGTTACACATCTTCCAATCTCGCTCTTCCCCTGCTGTCACATTACAGAACGATAATGTGTAAACCTGGGAATTATTGTTTATAAACAATGGGAATCAGAGATTCAACATAAATGTGGGATTCGAATAATACATTCTTGTAATGACTAATTATAAGTTCTTTCTTTCATTGAAAACGGGCATATTCATGTTTTAGTTAGTTGTACAACAAAATGGTGAAATTATTACAATGGAATACACTCGAAGCTGGCCTTACTGTGGTTTTCCACGTGTATTTAAATATGATATTGATAATTACTCGTGTAGACAACAAACTTTAGTGTTTAAACTGATCGTCTTAAAAATAAAACAGCGACATTTGTTTGTATCTGTGCCTAATAGAAAGACCAAGTACTATTACATTCTGGTCCTAGTCCAAGTTACTCAATGTATCTTATATTTGTAGATTGAAAAATAAATGTTTTTGAAAGAAGCCGTTGATACGTGTTTAAATTCTATACAAATATATTACAATATGTTAAACGTTTAAATATATAAAAAGTTTAATTACATTAAACAAATATATGTCTAACTTGAGACGTAGTATTCAAAGGACACATCTACCAAAATAAAAAATGATTGCCAGTATTTTTGTACTCTCCTGCCAATATTGCTTAACAATAGCTCCTAAGAAACGTACAGCGGGTTATTTTTCTGATCTACGATGACGCTAATACACTGTACACGTAATACTGGTTGCATTGATCGCGTAATGCCTTAAGATGATTAGCGTGTCGCCGAGGAGCCGACATGTCGCACAGATGGTTTGAGAATGATATTGATGTCTGAGAATTAATTTTATAATGTACTTACTGACTACAAGATTATGTGTTATAACACATGTCTTTTTTGTCTGATTACCACTGCCACAAGTTTTAAATAATGTGAGTCATCAACCGAACACGACCTGGTCCTAGAACATGTTCTGTGGCTTTATATCATAACATGAACCCGTGTTTTATAGCAACTTCTGTTACTATACTGACTAAATTGTTAACATTGTGAGTTAATGCTATCAAGGAGCATGTCAAGCAGTAATTTTGTGATATGGTTTACGTAATTGTTAACTCTGATATTAGTTTGATTTGCCAATGAACAATTTTCAAGATTTCTTATTATAATCAAAATGACAATAAAACTAATAATCTGGCAAAAAGAAATAGCTACCTTTCTAACTAAAGTACATGAAAAATATAAATAAATGAAGTGCCACATATAATATTTTGTATCTGGATTCTCTATATATCATTTATATCGTTATTTTATTATCTGCTTTATCACTATTTTTAACTTTTTCTTATTGTTATTTATATTTCCACTTTTGTATCTTTATCAATAAACACAACACAGTGAATTTCTGGAAAAACTTTTTTTTCATTATGAACATTAATGTTATAAACTTAATACTTTTGGACAATTATAACTATCATTAAGTTAAATTCAAAATTACAGCTAAAAAAATCGTAAAATACTGAGATAAATGGAATTAAAGTAATTAAAAAACACCCTGTCCAATTGGAATTCGTATATTCCAATTGGCTTTAGTTTCAAACGGGAAATAACGATTTCCAAGCGGTCAATTCCAATTGGAAACACAAGTTACACAAGTTTCCAATGGGAAGGTAAAGTGAATGCATGTGCGTGCATACAAGTGCATTAAAACAAGAAGTAGTAGTGAAAGTAACAAACACAAAAGAAGAGTTTATATTTGTGCGTGCGTGTAGTGTTCACAGTGGCAGAAATAACAGTAGCAGCAGCAGTAGTAGTAGTCGTAGTAGTAGAAGCAGCAGTAGTAGTAGTAGCAGTAGTAGTAGTGGTGGTAGTAGTAGCAGCAGTTGTTGTAGTAGTAGTAGTTTTAGTAGTCGTAGTAACAGTGATGGTGTAGGTAGAGGTTATAGTAGTAGAAGTAGTAGCGATGGTTGTAATGGAGGAAGTAGTAGTTGTGGTGGTGGTAGTACTAGTAGTAGTAGTAGTAGTGACGGTGGTGATTTTAGTAGTAGTGGAAGTGGTAGTACGAGTAGTAGTAGTGACGTTGGTGATGGTAGTAGTAGTAGTAGTAGCGGTGGTGGTGGTAGTACGAGTACAAGTAGTAGTAGTGACGGTGGTGATGGAAATAGTAGTAGTAGTGGTGGTGGTGGTGGTGGTAGAAGTAATAGTAGTAGTGGTAGTGGAAGTGGAAGTGGTAGTGGTAGTGGTAGTGGTAGTAGAAGTAATAGAAGAAGTATTAACGGCAGCAGCAGCAGCAGTAGTACTACTAATAGTAGTAATAGTAGAAGTTGTAGAAGTATTAACAGCAGCAGCAGCAGCAGTAGTAGTAGTAATAGCAGCAGCAGTAGTAGTAGTAGTAGTAGTATTAACAGCAGCAACAACAGCAGCAGAGTAGAAGTAGTAGTAGAAGTAGCATTAACAGCAGCAGCAGCAGTACTTGTAGTAGAAGTAGTAGTAATAGCAGTAGTAACAGCAGCAGTAGCAGCAGTAGCAGTAGTAGTAGTAGTAGTACAATAAGTTGTTAAAGCAGCAGCAGCAGTATTAGTAGTAGTAGTAGAAGTAGTAGTATTAACAGCAACAGCAGCAGTAGTAGTAGTTGTATTAGAATAAGAAGTAGTGTTGATGGTAGTAATAGTAGTAGTAGAAGAAGAAGTAGAAGAAGTTGTAGTAGAAGTAGTAGTAGCAGTAGTAGTTTTTAAAAGCAGAAGCAGCAGCAGCAGCAGCAGCAGCAGAAGTAGTAGTAGTAGTATTAACAGCAGAAGTAGTAGTAGTAGTATTAGTAGTAGTATTAACAGCAGCAGCAGCAGCAGCAGTAATAGTAGTAGAAGTAGTAGTAGTACTATTAACAGCAGCAGCAGTAGTATTAGTAGTATTAACAGCAGCAGCAGCAGTGGTAGTTATATTAACAGCAGCAGCAGAAGTAGCAATAGTAGTTGTATTATTATTAGTAGTAGTAGCAGTATTAACAGCAGCAGCAGCAGCAGCAGCAGCAGTAGAAGTAGTAGTAGTAGTAGTAGTAACAGCAGCAGCAGTAGTTCTAATAGTAGAAGAAGTAATAACAGCAGCAGCAGTAGCAGCAGCAAAAGCAGTTGTAGTAGTAGTAGTAGTAGTAGTAGTAGTAGTAGCAGTAGAAGTAGTAATATTAACAGCAGCAGCAGCAGCAGCAGTAGTAGTAGTAGTAGTATTAACAACAGCAGCAAAAGTATTTGCATTAGAAGTAGCAGCAGCAGTAGTAGTAGAAGTAGTATTAACAGCAGCAGCAGCAGTAGTAGTAGTGGTAGTAGAAGTAGTAGTATTAACAGCAGCAGCAGCAGCAGCAGAAGTAGTGGTATTAGTAGTAGTAGTAGTATCAACAGCAGCAATAATAGTAATAGTAGTAGTAGTATAAACAGCAGCAGCAGCAGCAGCAGCAGCAGTAATAGTAGTAGTGGTATTTGTAGTAGTAGTATTAACAGCAGCAACAGCAGCAGTAGTAGTAGTAGTAGTAGTAGTAATTGTAGTTGTAGTAGTAGTAGTATTTTCAGCACCAGCTGCACCAGCAGTAATAGTAAAAGTAGAGGTAGTTGTATTAACAGCAGCAGCAGCACCACCAGTTGCAGCAGAAGTAGTAGTAGTAGTTTTAACAGCAGAAGCAGCATCAATAGCAGTAGAAGAAGTAGTATTAACAGCAGCAGCAGCAGCAGTAGTAGTAGAAGTAGTAGTATTAACAGCAGCAGCAGTAGTCGTAGTAGTAGTAGTAGTAGTAGTAGTAGTAGTGCTAGTAGTATTAGTAGTAGAAGTAGTAGTAGTATTAACAGCAGCAACAGCAGCAGCAGTAGTAGTAGTAGTAGTAACAGTTGTAACAACAGCAGCAGCAGCAACAGTAGTAGTAGTAGTAGGAGTATTAACAGCAGCAGCAGTTGTAGTAGTAGTAGGAGTATTAGCAACATCAACATACAGCAGCAGTAGTAGAAGTAGTAGTAGTAGTAGTAGAAGTAGTAGTAGTATTAACAGCAGCAGCAACAGAAGTAATTGTAGTAGTAGTAGTATTAACAGCAGCAGCAGCAGCAGCAATAGTAGTATTAGTAGTAGTATTGACAGCAACAACAGCAGCAGAAGCAGCATTAGTAGTAGTAGTAGTTGTAGTATTAACAGCAGCATCAGCAGTAGTAGTAGTAGTTGTAGTATTAACAGCAGCAGCAGCAGCAGCAGTAGTAGTAGTGGATGTAGTATTAACAGCAGCAGCAGCAGCAGTAGAAGTAGCAGTAGTAGTAGTAATAGTAGTATAAACAACAGCAGCAGCAATAGTAGTAGTAGCAGTAGTAGTAGTATTAACAGCAGCAGCAGCAGCAGTAGTAGAAGTAGTAGTAATAGTAGTAGAAGTATAAACAGCAGCAGCAGCAGCAGAAGTAGTATTAGTAGTAGTAGTACAAGAACAACTAGTAGTAGTAGCAGTATTAGCAGCAGCAGCAGTAGAAGTAGTACTATTAATAGCAGCAGTAGTAGCAGTAGTAGTAGTAGTAGTAGTAGTAGAAGTAATAGTAGTAGTAGTAGTAGTCACGGCAGCAGCAGCAGCAGCAGTAGTTTTAGTTGCAGTAGTAGTAATAGTAGTAGTAGTAGTAGTTATAGTAGAAGTAGTAGTATTAGTAGTAGTAGAAGTAGTAGTAGTAGTAGTAGTAGTAGTAGTAGTAGTAGTAGAAGTAGTATTAACAGCAGCAGCAGCAGTAGTAGTAGTTGTAGTAGTATAAGTAGTAGTGTTGGTGGTAGTAATAGTAGTAGTAGTAGTAGTAGTAGTAGTAGTGGTAATACAAGTAGTTGTTGTAGTAGTTGTAAAGTATGTTTACTTTCGTTGCCCCAAAATATTATAAATATCTATCTTTTCAGAAAGAAATGGCAAAAATGTTAATAACGATTACATGCATGATTACATGCCGGAACTGCATATCTCAAAAAACTTCGGACGCTATACACACCATAACAAACCGCAGTGATGTTTCTGACATTCATCGACCGCGGTGAAACGAATTCCCCTGAGCTTATATTCTCGTGCGAAATCTCGCTCTCGCACGCGACGAGAATTCGGGATTTCGAAGAGGTCAATTATCATAGCAATGTTACCAATGACCCAGTGATCTCTGCGGGTGGGGTCATCAAAACGAGAAAGACCATCACTCTTTAATTTAAAGGACACGATCATTGCCGTAAAGTGTCTATGTTTGCCGAAGCATCAGTCGAATAGGTAATTTAATACATACAAGTTATTTTTTTAAAAAATGTAAAAAGAGCAAGAGAGATAAAATCAATATTCAAATAAATCAATATAAAAGTAATATCAATAGAAGCTTAATATAAAAAACATTGTAATATGTATCAGTACAACAATGATTTTTTGTTGTTTTGTGTGTGTGTGTGTTTTTTTTTTTGTTATATTTATCAGTACAAACCGGGCCTGATTAGCTCAGTCGGTTACGCGTCTCTAACCACTAATTCAAGTGGGAAAGTTATCAGTAACTTGTGGAGATGGGGTGTGCTCGAGTACTGGTTAATCCCAGGAAACACAGGTCAGGTTAACTGATCGTCTAATAGCTCTCGATAGCATAAAATGACGCTAAATATGCAATCAATCATTATCAGTACAAATAAAGAATAATGTGTAATAGTAGTTGTAATAGTGGTAGTCACAGTATTAAACATAATAAAGACAAATCTGATTAAAGATCTCCTGGGGGTAATATTGACCTAGTTTATGAAGAGATTTATTATAAACTACAACTTAGGATATTGTACGGCTGTTGACGAATTTGTTTTATTATTGGGGTTTTATATCTGTTTTAACATATTTAAGGTAAATACGGCGTATCCAGTTTTACTGATGTAAGAAGAAATCAGAATCCGAGTAGAACAACCGAGTAGAACAACCATACTTTCCATTGGTATCTTTATTTTTTTTAATATTAATAATTTACCTTAGCTGATCACGCTTAAGTTGCCTTTCATTAAAAATAAAAAATATGTATACATTCTCGCTGAAATTAATAAACAAGTTCTATTTACTGTTTTATTTATATTAAATTTCATAAAGTAAAACAATATATAAAGTGATACAAAATACCGGAAACTGTCAATATGTTACGAAAGTCTCGGCAATATCGCTCGTTATATTCCGGATATTTCCGAAAGCGATTACCTGTAGCAGACGAAATATAATTTTTTAAGCGGATGATCCGTGCAGAGTTTTGGGTATTCGCCATCTTTATCTCGTCTTTTATTAGTTTATTCTCTTCAATCACGCGTAAACTCTTGGTGCCCAGAAGAAATTTGACTTTAAAGATGATAAATCTATAGTATTAGTCTTGGTAGTAGTAACATAGAAATTTTCTAACTGGACACTAGATTTTCTAGTCTATATTTACTCAGCATTCTTACACGCCATTCAAATTTCTTATTTCACACTAAATTTTCGTATATTTTTCGACATTGGATTATCTCACACGGTACACAACATCCTTACTTGACTATAGATTTTTCTTACTGGGCACTAGATTTTCTAATCTATCTATACTCAACATCCTTAAACAATATTCAAATTCTTTTTTTGAAACTTTATTTTCATACGCGACACTAGATTTTCTCACTTGATACACAAAACCCATACTTGACTAGAGATTTTTTTACTGGGTACTAGAATTTCTAATCTATATATACTCAACATCCTTACACAACATTTGAATTCCTTATTTGACACTATATTTTCATACACGACACCAAATTTTCTCATTTGATACATAACATCCTTACTTGAGCATAGATTTTTCTCATTTTCTTTTTCCACACTAGATTTTCATACTCGACACTACATTTTCTCACTGGGCACTACATTTTCTAATCTATATTAACTCAACATCATTACACGAGACTCACTTTTCTTTTTTAACACTATATTGTCATACGCGATACTACATTTTCTTACTGGATACACAATATCCTTACTTGACTATAGATTTTTCTTACTCGGCACTAGATTTTCTATTCTGCTCAACATCCTTACACAATATTCAATTTTTTATTTGACACTTTATTTTCATACCCGACACTAGATTTTCTCACTTGATACACAAAACCCTTACTTGACTATAGATTTTTCTTACTCGGCACTAGATTTTCTAATCTATATTTACTCATCATTCTTACATGGCATTTAAATTTCTTATTTGACACTATATTTTCATACATGACACTACAATTTCTCACTTGATACACAACATCGTTACTTGACCATAGATTTTTCTTACTGGGCATTAGATTTTCTAATCTATATTTACTCAACTTTCTTATACAACATTCAAATTCTTTATTTGACACGATATTTTCATACACGGCACTACATTTTCTCAGTCGATACACAACATCCTTACTTGACTTTAGATTTTTCTAACTTGGCACTAGATTTTCAAGTCTATATTTACTCAACATTCTTACACGCCATTCAAATTTTTTATTTCATATTATATTTTCATACGTGACACTACATTTTCTCACTTGATACAGAACATCATTATTTGACTATAGATTTTCTTAATGGGCACTAGATTTTCTAATCTATGTATACACAACATCCTTACATGACATTTGATTTCCTTATTTGAAACTATATTTTCATATGCAACATTAGATTTTCTCACTCGATACACAACATCCTTACTTGACTATAGATTTTTCTTACTGGGAACAAGATTTTCTTATCCATATTTAATCGACATCATAACACGACATTCAAATTCCATCTTTGACACTATAATTTCATACGCAACACTAGATTTTCTCACTCAATCCGCAAAATCCTTACTCGACTATATATATTTCTTAATGGGCACTAGCTTTTCTAATCTATGTATACACAACATCCTTACACGATATTTGATTTCCTTGTTTGACAATATATTTTCATTCGCGACACTTGATTTTCTCACTCGATACACAGCTTTAATCAACGCTAGATTTTAATTTTTGGGCACTAGATTCTCTTATCTATATATACACAATATTTTAGTTGACATATGATTTTCTTACAAAACACTTAATTTTAAAACTTAAAGTTAGTAAAGTTCTGAACAATTTATTTATATAAATATGACATCACACCTTGAATGTGTCAAATTAAACATAAATTACTCATCAAAAGCACTCGTATATTCATGCAGCCTGTTAATCCTTTTTTTTTTATAATAGTTTCAATTTCCCCATTGTTCATTTTTTATAGAAAATTATTATAACTATTAAAAAATTAAGGATTTGTATGTTGTTAAATTAACGACTAGATTTTTCGAAAGCGAGGCAAACTATTGTGAAACAAATACCTGTATTTAATTTCTTATATTTCTCTCAAAACACAATGAAAAATATCTTTATATGTTTGTTGTTGAATGATATATTAAACTTGCATTCTTAAAGATAATAAAATAAAATAAAATAAAATAATTAACATTGTTTATTTAGGGTCCAGATCTTTCTGAACGCTACACGCGTAGAAACAATGGGAAATGTTGATTTTCGGTAATGGTTACATTTTGGAGGAACATTAATTTTTTTATCAATTTAAGCTGATTAAGATAATTTTAAAAGTATCGGCGATTGAAAATATAGTATACCAAATGGTTATTGTGAAGAATTCATATTGGTATTTTTTTTTATATCTTTCGTGAATTAAGGTTTTGAAAAGAACCATTTGATGCCGAAAAAATTACATCGCTCGGAAATGAGTAAATTGTGGATGATTTCTTTTCTAATAAAACTTTATTTATTGGTAACTGTGCTATATGACCGATTGCAAATGTATTATATCAAATGAGTTTTGTCAGTTTTTCTTGTTTCTTTCTTGAGCATTTTTCGAGAATTAAGGTTTAAAAAAGGAACGCATTGAGTATAAACCGCACATTTTGTCAATATTGTTCGATTTTAAACATTTCATTGGACGAACTATTTCTTCTAACCTTTAGCAATTCAAAGTTTAGATATAATGAAACAAATCATTTAAATATCAATAGATAACGTAATGTAACACCAGATAAAAAAGCATAAGTGTACACCCATAAAGCGTAGACTTTCCGTAGTGCGTGTGAATATAACGTGACACCGGCACTTTCCAATTAAATAACACCGATATCAATATCGGAACCATCCAATTTGAAAACCTCTGTACCCATTGGTCAATTCTAAAAATAGATCTTTGATTCCAATTTGGAAAATAGAAATTCCAATTGGAAATTTATCTTTCCAACTTGGACGAAACGACTTTCCAATGGGAAAGCATGCATTTTGGGGGTCTTTAGATTATAATTGTGGCACAAATCGGCAATTCATAATGATTTTGGTTACCTTTTTGTGATCGCACAGTCAAACTCTTCAAACTGCGATACTATACTACGATAAGATAAAAAAAAAGTGTTTAAGAGTTTTTCCAGAAAGTCACTGTGTTGTGTTAATGTCAATAACAGTATTAAAATCCCCATTAATAACCAAAGTATCACTATCGTTTTAAAGAATAAAATCTTCCGTTTTTGTAAAACAGTTAATATGTTCTGTTGCATTCATTTAAAAATTGTTATTTATATTCTTTTTCATTTCTATTATTTTTTTACACATTTGCATTCTGCTCTGCCGTCTATAATGTTGTTATATTCTTGTATTGTGTATGTAAATTTGGAGTTGACAAGGATGCCTACGTCTGTACTATTCCTACTATTTCCACTTAAATTCATTGCCCCACTATTTTTTATTTGCTGTATGATATTCTTTACAGTGTAGCTCTTATAGAAGACACATAGAACACTTATTTAGTTCTAACCATTGAAATATTTGCTGTTGAGTCACTTAATATTTTTATTTGTCTTGAATGCGTTCATATCTACATTATACGTTCATTTGTCCTTAATACGTTCATATCTTCTTTATACGTTCATATCTCCTTTATACGTTATTTTCCCTTTATACATTCATATGTTTCCTTATACGTTCAAATATACTTTCATATCTCCTTTATTCGTACTTTCTCCTTTTTACATTCATATATTTCCGTTATCACCTGGATCTAAATTCATCAATTCAAATATTTAAGATTCAAATAATATATATTACACAACCCACTTGCTATATTTACTCTGCAGAAACAAGCAGTTTAATTGTTAGTTAACATTAAGTGTTACAGAATCATATCTATCACCCATAATTGTATGTTATCAGTATTTTACAAATATTGATAAATTTAGGCCCAGTATACGTCCCTATCTCCTGTATACGTTCCCATCTCCTGTATACGTCCCTATATCATGTATACGTTCCCATCTCCTGTATACGTAGTTACCTATCTCCTGTATACGTCTCTATCTCCTGTATACGTTCCAATCGCCTGTATACGTTCATAGCTCCTGTATACGTCCCTTTCTCCTGTGTACTTTACCATCTCCTGTATACGTTCCTAGCTCCTTTATACGCCCCTATCTCCTATATACGTCCCCATCTCCTGTATACGTTCCTATCTCCTGTATACATCCCTATCTCCTGTATACGGTCCCATCTCCTGTATACGTTCCTAGCTCCTGTATACGTCCCTATCTCCTGTATACGTTCCCATCTCTTGTATACGTTCATAACTCCTGTATATGTTCATAGCTCCTGTATACGTCTCTATCTCCTGTATACGTTCCCATCTCCTGTATACGTTCCTAGCTCCTGTATATGTCCCTATCTCAGGTATACGTTCCCATCTCCTATATACGTTCCTATCTCCTGAATACATTCTTATCTGCTGTATACGGTTCTATCTCCTTTATACGTTCCTATCTCATGTATACGTTCCCATCTCAAGTATACGTTTCTATCTCCTGTATACGTTCCTATCTCATGTTTACGTTCCCATCTCAGATATACGTTTCTATCTTCTTAATACGGTCCTATCTCATGCATACGTTCTCATCTTAAGAATACGTTCTATCTCATGTATACGTTCTTATCTCATGTAAACGTTCCAATCGCATATATACGTTCCCATCTCAAGTATACGTTCCTATCCTCTCTATATGAACTTCTCTTGTATAAGTGCCTGTCTCCGGTATTCGTTCCAAGATCCTGTATATATTCCTATCTCCTCAAAACGTTCCTATCTCTTTCTCCTGCATACGTTCCTATCTCCTGTACATGTTCCTATCTCCTGTATACGGTCCTATCTCCTGTACACGTTCCTATCTTCTGTATACGTTCCCATTTCCTACATTCGTTCCCATCTCCTGTATACGTTCCTATCTCCTGCATACGTGCTTATTAAATATATACGTGCTTATCTCCTGTATACCTTCCCATCTCCTGTAAACGGTCCTATATTATGTATACGTTCCTATCTCCTGTAAACGTGCCTATCAACTCTATACGTTCCTATCTTCTGTATACGTTTCCATCTCCTGCAAACGTTCCCATCTCCTGTATACGTTCCTATCTCCTGTATACGATCTCATCTCCTGTATACGGTCCTATCTCCTGTATACGTTCCTTTCTCCTGTATACGTGCCTATCAACTCTATACGTTCATATCTTCTATATACGTTCCCTTCTCCTGTATACGATCCTATTAAATATATACGTGCTTATCTACTGTATACGTTCCCATCTCCTGTATACGGTCCTATCTCCTGTATACGGTCCTATCTCCTGTATACGTGCCTATCTCCTGTTTACGTGCCTATCAACTCTTTACGTTCATATCTTCTATATACGTTCCCTTCTCCTGCATACGTTCCTATCTCCTGTATACGTTCCTATCTCCTGCATACGGTCTTATCAAATATATACCTGCTTATATCCTGTATACGTTTTCATCTCCTGTATACGATCTTATCTCCTGTATACGTTCCTATCTCCTGTATACATTCATGTTTCCTGTATATGTTCATATTTCCTATTTACGTTCCTATCTCACGTCGATGTGCCTTTCTCCTGTATACGTTCCTATCTCCTGTATACGTCCCTATCTTCTGTATACGTTTCTATCTCCTGTATACTTTCCTATTACCTTTATACGTTCATATCTCATGTATATGTTCCCATCTCCAGTATACGTTCATATTTCCTGTATACGTTTCCATCTACTGTGTACATGTCTATTTCTTGTATACATTCCTATCACCTCTAAACGTTCCCATTTCATGTAAACGTTTCCATCTCCTGTATACGATCCTATATCCTGTATATATTCCTATCTCATGTATACGTTCCTATCTCCTATAAACGTTCCTATCTCCTGTATACGTTCCTATTTCCTTTACACGTTCCTACCTCATGTATATGTTCCCTTCTCCAGTATACGTTTATAGCTCCTCTATACGTTCCTATATTCTGTATATACTCTTATCTCCTGTACACATTTCTCTCTCCGGTATATATTTCTATCTCCTGTATGCATTCTTATTATCTGTATACGTTTCTATTCCCTGTATATGTGTATATCTACTCTATACGTGCCTGTCTCCTGTATACATTATCTCCTGTATATATTCCAATTTCCTGTACATGTTTCTATCTCCTGTATACGTTCCTATCTCCTGTATATATATTTCTATCTCCTGTACATATTTCTATCTCCTGCAAACTTGCCTTACTCCTGTATATATATTTCTATCTACTATATATATTTCTATCTCCTGTACATATTTCTATATCCTGTATGCGTTCCTATCTCCTGTATATATATTTCTATCTCCTGTATTTATTCCTATCTCATGTTTACATTTCTATATCCTGTAAACTTGCCTATCTCCTACATATATATTTCTATCTACTGTATATATTCCTATCTCCTGTACATATTTCTATCTCCTGTATACGTTCCTATCTCCTGTATATATATTTATATCTCCTGTATATATTCCTATCTCCTGTACACATTTCTACCTCGTGTGAACTTGCCTTTCTCCTGTATATATATTTCTATCTCCTGTATATATTCCTATCTCCTGTACATATTTCTATCTCCTGTAAACTTGCCTATATCCTGTATATATTCCTATCTCCTGTACATATTTATATCTCCTGTATACGTTCCTCTCTCCTGTATATATATTTCTATCTCTGTATATATTCCTATCTCCTGTTCATATTTCTATCTCCTGTATATATTTATATCGCCTGTAAACTTGCCTATCTCCTGTATATATATTTCTATCTACTGTATATATTCCTATTTCCTGTACATATTTCTATCTCCTGTATACGTTCCTATCTCCTGTATATATTTCTATCTCCTGTATATATTCCTATCTCCTGTACATATTTTTATCTCCTGTAAACTTGCCTATATCCTGTATATATTCCTATCTCCTGTATATATTTCTGTCTCCTGTATACGTTCCTATCTCCTGTATATATATTTATATCTCCTGTATATATTCCTATCTCCTGTACATAATTCTATCTCCTGTATACGTTCCTATCTCCTGTATATTTATTTCGATCTCCTGTATAAATTACTATCTCCTGTACATAATTCTATCTCCTGTATACGTGCCTATCTCCTGTATATATATTTTTATCTCCTGTATATATTTCTGTCTCCTGTACATATTTCTATTTCCTGTATGCGTGCCTATCTCCTGTATATGTATTTCTATCCCCTGTATATATTCCTATCTCCTGTACATGTTTTTATCTCCTGTAAACTTGTCTATCTCCTGTATATATGTTTCTATCTCCTGTATGTATTCCTATCTCATGTTTACATTTCTAACTCCTGTATACGTTCCTGTCTCCTTATATGTTCCTATCTCATGTATACATGCCTTTCTCTGGTATATATTCCTATCAGCAGTATGCATATTATCTCCAGTATTCCCTGTATACGTTCCTGTTTCCTGTATACGTGTCTATCTCCTGTATACGTTCCTGTATTCTGTATACGTGCCTATCACCTGTATACGTGCCTGTCTCCTGTATACGTGCCTGTCTCCTGTTTAAGTGCCTATCTCCTGTATACGTTCCTGTCTCCTGTTTAAGTGCCTATCTCCTGTATACGTTCCTGTCTCCTGTATACGTGCCTATATCCTGTATACATGCTTATCTCCTGAATACGTGCATATCTCCAGAATACGTTCCTGTCTCCTGTATACGTGCATATCACCAGTATACGTTCCTGTCTCCTGTATACGTGCATATCTCCTGTATATGTTTCTGTCTCCTGTTTATGTGCCTATCTCAAGTATACGTTCCTGTCTCATGTATACGTGCATATCTACTTTATACGTGCCTATCTCATCTCATGTATACATTATACGTTTTTATCTCCTGTATACGTTCATATATCCTTGTTACGTTTCAATTTCCTCTATATGTTTCTATCTCCTGTATACATGTATATATTCCTATCTCCTGTATACGTTCCTGTCTCCTGTTTAAGTGCCTATCTCATGTATACGTTCCTGTCTCCTGTATACGTGCCTATATTCTGTATACATGCTTATCTCTTGAATACGTGCATATCTTCTGTATACGTTCCCGTCTCCTGTATACGTTCCTGTCTCCTGTATACATGCTTATCTCCTGTATACGTACCTATCTTCTCTATACGTTCCTGTCTCCAGTATACATGCTTATCTCCTGTATACGTTCCTGTCTCCCGTATACATGCTTATCTCCCGAATACGTGCCTATCTCCTGTATACGTTCCTGTCTCCTGTATACATGCTTATCTCCTGTATACGTGCCTATCTACTCTATACGTTCCTATCTCCCGTATACATGCTTATCTCCTGTATACATTCCCTTCTCCCGTATACATGCTTATCTCCTGAATATGTGCATATCTCCTGTATACGTTCCTGTCTACCGTATACATGCTTATCTCCTGTATACGTTCCTGTCTCCTGTTTACGTTCTTATCTCCTGTATACCTGCATAACTCCTGTATACGTTCATGTATCCTGTATACGTGTTTATCTCCTGAATACGTGCATAAAGCCTGTATGATACGCTCCTGTCTCCTGTATACATGCTTATCTTCTGAATACGTGCATATCGCCTGTATACGTTCCCGTCTCATGTATACGTGTTTATCTCCTTTATACGTTTCTGTTTCCCGTATACATGCTTATCTCCTGTATGCGTTCCTGTCTCCTGTTTAAGTGCCTATCTCCTGTATACGTTCCTGTCTCCTGTATACGTGCCTATATCCTGTATGCATGCTTATCTCTTGAATACGTGCATATCTTCTGTATACGTTCCCGTGTCCTGTATACGTTCCTGTCTCCTGTATACATGCTTATATCCTGTAAACGTGCCTATCTACTCTATACGTTCCTGTCTCCCGTATACATGCCTATCTCCTGTATACGTTCCTGTCTCCTGTATACATGCTTATCATCTGTAAACGTGCCTATCTACACTATACGTTCCTGTCTCTCGTATACATGCTTATATCCTGAATACGTGCATATCTGCTTTATACGTTCCTGTCGCCTGTATACGTGCTTATCGCCTATCTATTCTATACGTTCCTGTCTCCCGTATACTTGCTTATCTCCTGTATACATTCCCTTCACCCGTATACATGCTTATCTCCTATATACGTGCATATCTCCTGTATACGTTCCAGTCTACCGTATACATGCTTATTTCCTGTATACGTTCCCGTATCCTGTATACGTTCTTATCTCCTGTATACCTTCATAACTCCTGTATACGTTCATGTATCCTGTATACGTGTTTATCTCATGAATACGTGCATAACTCCTGTACGATACGTTCCTGTCTTCTATATACATGCTTATCTCCTGAATACGTGCAAATCTCCTGTATACGTTCCCGTCTCATGTATACGTGCTTATCTCCTGAATACGTGCATTTCTACTGTATACGTTCCCGTCTCATGTATACGTGCTTATCTCCTGAATACGTGCATATCTCCTGTATACATGCTTATCTCCTGTATACGTTCCTGTCTCCTATATACATGCTTATCTCCTGTATACGTGCATATCTCCTTTATACATTCCTGTCTCCCGTATACATGCTTATCTCCTGTATACGTTCCTGTTTCCTGTATACGTGCTTATCTCCTGTATACCTGCATAAATCCTGTATACGTTCCTGTCTCCTGTATACGTGCTTATCTCCTGAATACTTGCATATCTCCTGTATACGTTCCTTTCTCCTGTATACGTGCATATCTCCTGTATACGTTCCTATCTCCTGTATACGTGCTTATCTCCTGTATACGTTCCTGTCTCCTGTATACATGCTTATCTTTTGTATACGTTCCTGTCTCCCGTATACATGCTTATCTGCTGAATATGTGCATATCTCCTTTATACATTCCTGTCTCCTGTATACATGCTTATATCCTGTATACGTTCCTGTCTCCTGTATACGTGCTTATCTCCTGTATACCTGCATAAATCCTGTATACGTTCCTGTCTCCTGTATACGTGCTTATCTCCTGAATACGTGCATATCTACTGTATACGTTCCTTTCTCCTGTATACGTGTATATCTCCTGTATACGTTCCTGTCTCCTGTATACGTGCTTATCTCCTGAATACGTGCATATCTACTGTATATGTGCATATCTCCTATATATTTTCCTGTCTCCTGAATACGTGCATATCTACTTTATACGTGCCTATCTCCTGTATACGTGTATATCTACTCTATACGTGCCTATCTCCTTTATAGGTTCCTGTCTCCTCTATACGTGCCTATCTACTGTATACGTTCCTATCTATTGTTCACGTGCTTATCTCCTATATAAGTTCATTGTTTGTAAGATTGATTTGATGTTTGTTCATGAATATAAAAATAATTGATCATTGCCTTTAAAGAGAAGTTTAAACATATCAATATATCATGTAAAATTACTTAAATATACAAAAATTCATTAGACATCTACAAAATAACAGTATCATAAAGGCGACATAAGCACATTTAATCTATATATGTCACGGTCTGTCTAAGTGATAATGCATTACCCTAGGTTAGACCGTATGTAAGAAAAAATGAGTGACTTTTAAGTATACCAGAGGCCCAGATAGGTTTTTTTTTTTTTTTTTTTTTTTTTGTGGGGGGCGGGGGGGGGGGGGGGAGGGGGGTGTAGGTGATTCATTATTGCCTCTATATTTACACATATATAATTATCTAGTTCTACATATTGCAAGCATCTATTATGGTGAACGTTAGAATTTAAGTTTAGTTTAAACGTATTTAATTCTTTTTATTTTACTTTAATTGTGATACAATATATAACAACTTTTCTTGGGTAGAGCCAGTACTTAGCATATGCTGTTAAAGTGTCTTGCTCAAAGACATCACACTAAGTCATGGTAGAGGATCAAACATACGACCCTCCGATCCAGGGTGCGATGCGTTACAACTAGACAACGCCCTCCACGTAGAATTTAAATTGTTCGTAATCGTCATTTTTGCTCTAAATTTGCTCAATAACCTTACATTGCAAATAGTTCATAACTTCTTAACAAACTGATATTTTCGGCTGTCCATATTATTCACACAAAAAAAACACAAAAGAATTTATCATTATAAATGTATCAACCCAGAGATTTACATTTCTCGAGCCTACTTTTATTTTTGATTGTACTAAAATCGTGTTTAACCGTATTTCTTTCCCGTTGATTAACTTTTAATTATGGTATTAAATATAAATAATAATTATAACAGAGTCAACATCTTCCATTAAAATACATTTTACTTTGATCAATCAAATTTGAAACTATTTTCAGGCGCATCTACCAAAGATGCGTCCACATGAGTTTGTTTGCTGTACTTTATTTGCTGTACTTTTCCGATTTTTGAGATCTATTCAGATTGTGAATGTGCAACTCAAAAGATCCCAAATATCGGAAATTCCGTGGTTGTGATTTCAATAATTTCCCTTTATGAAATAAATGCATATGATGTCTCTGTATCTTCATGATTAAATAGATTTCAATGTACGTCCGTCATATAACATGTAAATAGCCACGAATCCTTAATTGGATCTTACTCATATAAAGCTCATGTATGTAAATTGTCCATCCAGTTGATGGATATGCCACATAAACACTTGCACCATTTCTAGGGATTTTATTGGCATATTACCGTCAATTCCCTGTCCTAAACGCAAACGCCCAGCATGAAGATACACTTATAATTTAAGGTAGTTCGCGGGTTTACACATGGATTTCCGAAAGTCGTCGGATTTTAATGATACTTTCGGTGACTGTTGGAACACATCTTGTCTTTTACATGTTGTTAATTTTTTGGCCGAAAATATGGCGATTTTGACGTTAGTGGCGCCCCCTAGTGACAACCCATATATTAGCCGTTTTCTACGTTTCGGCAGTCTAGTTCGATCATTAATTGGCCGATTTTTACAATATAAGCACTCACTTGAATAACACTCTATCCTATAGGAGTTTAGGTACAGTTGTATGCATTAATAAACATTAATAAGCGCAGTGAACGCTTGTTTATGAATGAAGGTGATCATTTGCGTATTTATTATAACCTCGTAATGGGTTACAAAATTCCATATTACGCGAAATATACGAGGTAAAAGTTTTTTATTTTCTGTATGGTCTTCTACGACGAGCGAGAAACTTGATGAGGGAATAAAAAAAGGGGGTTTAACCGTGACATTTTTTGCTAAACAACTTTAAAAGTATTTGAATTACTTTAATAAACGCCGTTTTTTAAAGCGTCACGTCGACAACGTGGTGACGTTAACGTATTTACATAATGACAAATATGCTGTTGATATGAGTATTATATTTTCTTTTTTGAATTTATATATTAGATTAATGCTCAAAGGTTAAATAAAAACATTATGACTTATACGTATGAAACATTTACGGGGGAAAAAAACAATTATTACGACATAATGTATCAGCGTTTTTCTGTGGAATTCACAGCAGAATATAAATTAAAAGCAGTCTTCCCTGAAGTTGACAATACATTTTTAAATAAAACTGCAAGTCCGTCAAGTCCGGACCGTCTCAATACCAGTTCTATGTGGTTTTTACTTAACCCACTTGCTGCGAGGGATTTGGCGTTTCCTTTTGTTACAAACTTTTTGCTTATCCAATCTGAGTAGGTTTCAAAATATTTCTTTTCATTTAAAATCCGTTGAATTTTATAGTTCACCTCTTCTACAGTTATAAACTTGAATCAGCGGTGAGAGACAAATGGCAATGAGACACAATGTCGTATATCAATCATCACGTAGAAGATTCAAACTCACGGCACCTGGATTGATTGATAGTCAAACTCGCTACCGACTGAGCTTTATCGGGCCCGGCTATACGCTAAGAAATGCAACTAAATGAAGTGCGATATATAGTATATATACGTCTCACACCACTATTACATTTCCCATAGGGCTCCATTGTAACATTTATGTCCAAAACAGAGTGAAAAATTAAATTCTGCAGCATGTGTCTGGGCTCAAATTCTTCACTGGTTCAAGATATGCAATTATAAAGGAAAAAAAGTATACCTTGACCAGGTTGTTTTTTTTTAAATTCAATGCTTTTGTGAGACCTATCAATTTCCAGAGTAATGATATGTCAACTATTCGCCCTAGATGCGGTTCGAACCAACAATTCTGAAATGACACAGAATTGTCCAGAAAGCTGGTATCAGCACCAAATTTTCAGTGGTGATTTCTAAAATACTGACCATTTAACCCATGCTAGCAAAAAACAAAACACTGCAGTACAAAGCCCTGAAAAAAGAAGAAAAAGAGAACTAAAGTTTTATTTCTACCTCCTTCATCTGTAGGTCCGGAGTACTCAAGGGAGATAATAGTGGTGTGAGTCCTATATATAGATATTTACATTATAACTTATCAATCATGCTAACAAATGAAACAATAAAAGTTGCGCTCATTTATTAGTTATCATATTAAATTAATCAATTTACGAAATGATAGTTCCTTTATTAACATCTTCGATAATACATACCAAACCCAGTAATGGTGATAGTGTTTGTGATATTGATATTGATATCGGTAGGTGTAGTGGTAGTGGCAGTGTCATTAGTAGTGGCAGTTAATACTGTAGTTGATGTGATGGTGGTTGCAGTAGTGACAGTGGCAGTGGTTGTGGTTATGGTAATGATAATGCTAATATAATTGTAAATGGTATTTATAATAGCAATGGTAGTGGTAGTGGTAGTGGTGGTGGTAGTGGTAGTGGTAGTGGTAGTGGTAGTGGTAGGAGTGATTGTAGTGGTAGTGGTGGTAAATTATGGCTAAAATTCAATATTGATAAGGAGTTGCAGAATAAAAAAAAAACTTCCAATATGCACTGTAAAGTCACATAGTTAAACAAGACAGATATTTTATAACTGTTTACAGGCGCAGACGCTTACATGATTGCGAGGTCAGCACAGCAACGGAAACATTCCCAGATCTTATCTCTTCGCAAACTGAATATTTACTTCTTATTTTTAGTGAAAATCTATCACCATGATATCAGATCTCATTTAAATCTCGTTAAGGCGTGTGGTCCAGTGGTAAACCACCGAACCGTGGCTCGGAAGGTGGTGGGTTCGATCCTCCCCACGGCCATGCGTGGTTTCCTTGAGCAAGACACCTTTTCCTCATATTCTTAAAACTGGTTATACACAGGAAGACTTCGAGCGTAATTTGTATAAATTGTTAGAACTTGAAGTAAAATAAATCAGTTAAATCTACACGTGTTGTATATATATGGAAAATATTCACATTATAAATCTTTACTCCCATTAAAAACAGGATGTTTTATCTACATAACAGGATGTTTTATCTATAAAACAGGATGTTTTCATCGAATCCGTTTCTAAAGTATTTTTAGAATTTGAAAAAAAAATCAGATAAGCTTTGTGACATTGCAATACACATTCAAGTATCACGCATCCATGCACGCACCCATGCACGCACATGCTTTACAATAATAATATATCACGGAAGTTGTTGATAAAATATATACGTGACTCAAAACTGAATATAACAATAATTATAATTATGCTAAATGTAAATACGAGAAAAAACATTATATCAGGTTGACAACGTAACCAAAATTATGTATGTTTTGTTATCTAAAATAAAAGCTATAGCATTTGTATACAATATGTTCTATGTTTGTATTTTAATATAAAAATAAATTTCATATCAACAATATGTTAAGATGTGTTTATTTCTAATATGAGTAAGCTCCACGTCCGGACAGCCCACATATCTAAGCGACTTTAGGAAATCGTTAATATCCATGTAAGCATCAGTATGAAATATTCGGTTTAATTATTGATGCATAAATTTTATGCAAACTTAACTACATAATCATTTTTTGTTTATCCGTCCAATATTACAAATAGTGTAGCAAATCCAATGACTGCGTTCAGTTCGGTTAAACGTTAACCAACATATTTTTTTTCTGGAAAATGGCTTAACCTCAAATAAGCACACAACACGCAACAAATTATGGGAACCAGATATTAAACTTGTTTGCTGTTTAACGGTGCTGAACATAGCTTAGTTTCTAAAATACTCTCGGAATTTGAAAAAAAAAAATCAGTTGAGCTTGGTGACATTGTGTATTGCCACCCATAAAAATAACATTAGATACAATATCGAGATGTAGTAAGGCCCAAATAACGATACGATCATTCGCCATGTTAAAAATGTTGTTGATGTTTCAACTTCACTGCAACCCCATCTCCCACCACCAGGTTTCTTAGAAATTCGTGAAAAAAAAAGGTAAAAACGAAAATGACATAATCCTAATCAATTTTTAAAACATTTGTTTTAGATTTTCTTGAAAACGTAAACGTAAAGATAGTAGATATGTATACTCATGCTTTTCATGTCCGGTCTAGTTGCAAATCCACTTATTAGAAACCAACCGCTTTCTGGCTGTTTTGTTAATCGCGTGTATTTTTTTATTGCTGTTTCTTTTTATTTCAAATTTTCAACACATTACCATATGTTCCACAAATTGTATATAAAGCATGTATGATATAGCTTCCAACAGTTATAAAAATATTTTGTTTGGTCTCATCTGAACAATCCTCCAGTACTTTTGAACACTCGGAAATTTTATGACTGTAAAGTTAGTAGGTAGTTCGCATTTGGTAGTTGGGGATTCGAATAACCAACTACCGACCAGCTGCCAGTTGGGGATTCGGATTCGTTATTATAATTATTATTTGGTTTACATATTTTACTCATGTTATATGTTTAAAAATATAATCAATAAAAATGTATTTAAATTAATAGAAAATCTGAATCCCCAACTGGCAGCTGGTTGGTAGTTAGCGATTCGCGGCGAATCTCCAACAGGAAACTTTCAATCGCCGTCTGGTGAGTATACTCGTTATATTGAAGAACCAACCCGGCACTAGTGTGTTATTTATTATTATAAACTTATTTTTTTTAATTGATTATAAAATAAGTCATTATGTCGTTATTTAACCTTTGAGCATTAATCTAATATATAAATTCAAAAAAGAAAATATAATACTCATATCAACAGCATATTTTTCATTATGTAAAAACATTAACGTCACCACGTTGTCGACGTGAGCTGTAAAAAACGGCGTTTACTAAAGTAATTCAAATACTTTCAAAGTTGTTTAGCCAAAAATGTCACGGTTAAACCTCCTTTATTATTCCCTCATCAAGTTTCTCGCTCGTCGTAGAAGACCATACAGAAAATAAAAAAATTTCTACCTCGTATATTTCGCGTGATATGGAATTTTGTAACACATTTCGAGGTCATAATAAATACGCAAATGATCACCTTCATTCATAAACAAGCGTTCACTGCGCTTATTAATGTTTATTGATGCATACAACTGTATCTAAACTCCTATAGGATAGTGTCCTATTCAAGTGAGTGCTTATATTGTAAAAATCGGCCAATTAATGATCGAACTAGACCGCCGAAACGTAGAAAACGGCTAATATATGGGATGTCGCCAGGGGGCGCCACTGACGTCAAAATCGCCATATTTTCGGCCAAAAAAAATAACATCGTATAAAAGACAAGATGTGTTCCAACAATCACCGAAAGTATCATTAAAATCCGACGACTTTCGAAAATCGATGTGTAAACCAGCGAGCTACCTTTAAATTATACGAGTCTAAAGTGTCTAATTGCATAACCTCTTTATTACAAACATTGGGTTTCTGAAGCCACGTTTTTGTTTTTGTTTACATTCGCCATTTTCAACGAACTGCTTTCGGGTTTCCGATCAATCATCAGATAACATCGTGAGGACTCGTTCCCGATCTCGTTTACGAGGCTTTGTTCGGGAAGTATTAAAGTTTTGGCCAATATTCAATTACTGTTAGTTTGATAACTTTCAAGTAAATAAAGGTTATACGTCAATACATAAGCATTATTTTGTGCACAAAGTCTGGATTAACAGCGTGTTTATGTTACTTGCCAATATAATCCCTTTAACTCTATTAAGTCGGGTCTGGTCAACCCAGTCGGTAGCGCGTCTGATTATTATTCAAGGGATCGCGAATTCCAAACTACGCCGAACTGTTTTTTTTTCTGACCTAGATTAATTATGTGTTAACATGCTGGGTATTCCGTGGCCGACTGGTCTAAGGCTCCGTCTCAAGATCACTTACCTCTCATCGTTGAGGCAGTAGGTTCGAGTCCTGCACGGTCCAAAACGACAAAGTTTGTCAGTTACTTGTAAAAGGACGGTGGTTCTACTCAGATTCATTCTGAGGTCTTCCTTTACCAGGAAATGTTGGAAATGTTAAGTCCAGAACAAGCATACTTCGTCCTAGTTTGAATGCCCAGTCCGTAAACTTGTATAATTATAGACCTCAAATCCATGTATTATTTATTAAATAAAGCCAGTTTTCCATCTCTGTATCAGCCAACTTCACGCAACTCCATGTATCTAGCATATAGATATACGTACCTTTTGTAATATTGGCCATTAAAATACTGCACACGATACAATATACACGATATGGTGAATTGCGCGAGCTGTATACAAATAATACAACCTGTGGTAGAATTAATATTAACGGAACAGTTGTCGGATATTAATGAAAGTGAAACATTATTTAAAGAGAAATATTAATTAAAGGTGAAAACAATCGTTATTAAATCTGTGTTATACATCAAAAACCATAACAGCTGAGTGGAAGCTTTATTTACCGGAAAATGGAAATCATTAAGACAGTTGTTTGGTGTCAGTTACTTTCTGTAGTGTTTTGTGTTGTTTCTGGTCGACCCAACATACTTATTTTTCTTGCTGATGATTTTGGTATCGGAGATGTTGGTATCTATGGCAACACGACGCTTCGGACCCCTAATATTGACAAGATCGGGAAAGAAGGGACAAAACTGACCCATCACGTGACCGCTGCGAGTGTTTGCTCTCCCAGCAGGGCGGCGCTTCTAACTGGGAGATACCCAATCAGATCAGGTGTGTTAATGATTAAACTCTATACGATGGTGTGTATTGGATGTAACTTGATATGACCGACGTTTGATTCTCATCGTCTCTACAGTTTTGTGCGGTTAATCTTTTTCGTTTTTTCTTTCTTTTTTTTCTTTTTTTTTCTCTTTTCTTTCATAACATAATTAATTTTATAGCAAGAAGATAATACTTATTTGCTTATTACTGATAATTCCTACCAAAAGATTGCAAGCGATTTGTTACAATAGTTTGTATCATATAATATAAAATAACACATTGCCTTGGCTGTATAGGCGATTAGGCAAGTAAGTCGATTCATGTGTTCGTTAAATCCAGTTATTACCTGTAACTTGGAAATAATACATTCACTCAAATCATTTGTTGTTGTTGTTGTTGTTGTTGTTGTTGTTGTTGTTGTTGTTGTTGTTGTTGTATGGTGTTTAGCGTCGCTTTCAACAAGTTTTCAGTTACTAGTATATAGTAACGCTGTTTACTTGAGACAGTGTTCTAAGTGCTGCCACACCGGAGTATCATACCGCAGACATACTGTATGATACACCACCTAGTTATATTACACTGACACCGGTACGACCAGACCTAGAGCTATCCTCAAAATACTGAGCACCAAGCGAGAAGCTTCAAGTTCCATTTGTTCAAGTCTTTAGTATTACCTGGACTGGGATTTAACCCACAACCGTCCGCATACGAGGCGGACGCTTCATTCCTAAACCGCTGACGTAAAACAAATTAGACAAGACAGCCAAATATAATTAATATAATTACCACCCAAAACGAGGATTGCTTCTTTATACCCGAGTTATATATTTGTGCAGGTGAGTGTATGTTGGTTGTGTATTTACATAGGCCCCACGCCCCCACAGCCGCGTTCAATGTTCAGGTTGTGGCGGGGCGGGGGGGGGGGTGATTGCAGCATATACTTTGCATAGTTTGGCACTTAAAAAACCAAGATTCCCTAGGGGAGACCTCTCCCCTCTCATAGCAGTAACGGAGACCCCTCCGGTAGTCTTCCCATACTCGCAAGCCGTATGCATTTCCCTGGCCCCTACCAAACGGTTTTCCTCGGTATGAATTCCTTTCTGGCTACGTCCCTGCTCTTTTTCTTAACAAAAACTTGTAATATTTGGTTTCAAAATATTAAACCTTTTCCGGGAAGCCCCAAACCCCCATGTCTCCCCGACATTTTTCTCCCACTGCGTGAGGTACCGGGTTTAAATTTTTTTAATTTACATCTTATAGTTTTCCTTAAGAACTTTTTTTAAAAGTCATAACATAATGGTCTCAGGAGTAAATAACAACCACATTTAATCATACAATCTCCCTATAATGCAGCATTTGGTATTTAAGGTATCAACATATTCTAGGGGACCCCCCTTCCCCACACACCCGAAACGGGAGGGGGATACATCCTCATATACACTCACCTCAGGTTGCCGCCCCCCCCCCCCCCCACCATCCCCCAATAATTGAAACGCTCCTACGTCCATGATTTATTATAGCTATACAGGTGTTATGACTGTATGTGTGTTTTATATTATGCAGCAGTTGTGACTATAAGCGTGTTTTGTATTTATTACAGTGATGCAGATGAATGTATGCATGTAATGAATTGAATACATATAATCACGACACCTGCACCACTGTAATACATACATAACATGCATACACTAACTACACCTGCATTACCATGATAAATACACAACATATACACAGTCACGACACAGTCTAAACACCTGCATAACAATACTATGCACACTACATGTTGATACATACGATCACAACACCTGCCGCTTACTATGATATAAACACTACATATATATACAGTCACACCACCTGCATAACTATTATAAATGCACTACATATATACAGACACACCACCTGCATAACTATTATAAATGCACCACATATATACAGTCACACCACCTGCATAACTATTATAAATGCACTACATATATACAGTCACACCACCTGCATAACTATTATAAATGCACCACATATATACAGTCACACCACCTGCATAACTATTATAAATGCACTACATATATGCAGACACACTACCTGTATAACTATTATAAATGCACTACATATATACAGACACACCACCTGCATAACTATTATAAATGCACCACATATATACAGTCACACCACCTGCATAACTATTATAAATGCACCACATATATACAGTCACACCACCTGCATAACTATTATAAATGCACTACATATATGCAGACACACTACCTGTATAACTATTATAAATGCACTACATATATACAGACACACCACCTGCATAACTATTATAAATGCACCACATATATACAGTCACACCACCTGCATAACTATTATAAATGCACCACATATATACAGTCACACCACCTGCATAACTATTATAAATGCACTACATATATGCAGACACACTACCTGTATAACTATTATAAATGCACTACATATATACAGACACACCACCTGCATAACTATTATAGATGCACTACATATATACAGTCACACCACCTGCATAACTATTATAAATGCACTACATATATGCAGACACACTACCTGTATAACTATTATAAATGCACTACATATATACAGACACACCACCTGCATAACTATTATAGATGCACTACATATATACAGACACACTACCTGTATAACTATTATAAATGCACCACATATATACAGTCACACCACCTGCATAACTATTATAGATGCACTACATATATACAGTCACACTACCTGTATAACTATATAAATGCACCACATATATACAGTCACACCACCTGCATAACTATTATAAATGCACCACATATATACAGACACACCACCTGCATAACTATTATAAATGCACCACATAAATACAGACACACCACCTGCATAACTATTATAAATGCACTACATATATACAGACACACCACCTGCATAACTATTATAGATGCACTACATATATACAGTCACACCACTTGCATAACTATTATAGATGCACTACATATATACAGTCACACCACCTGCATAACTATTATAAATGCACTACATATATGTAGACACACTACCTGTATAACTATTATAAATGCACCACATATATACAGACACACCACCTGCATAACTATTATAAATGCACTACATATATACAGTCACACCACCTGCATAACTATTATTAATTCACAACATTCATAACACTTGCATAACTATTATACATACACAACCCACATACAGTCACAGCAACTGCATAAATATAATAGACACGTCTTATTTTTTATTTTATTGTGCACAGTTTTTAGACACAACTTGCATTATAATCAGTCAATATTGTTGAAGTTTTGATTTTATTTCACTTAGTTTTATTTTTGTTTAATATGATCTTGAATTTTGTTTCATAACTTATTGCACAGCTTGTTTTATAATATGTCTATAGTGTTGAACGTTTTGACTTCATTTCATCTAAGTTTTATTTTTGTTTAATATAAACTTGAATTTTGTTTTATTACTCGTTGCACAATAAATCACAGTGGATCGTATATGTTATATGGTGTGATTGCTATTTTGTTTTTACCATTTTGCTTAAAACATTAATAAATTTATATCAATGTTCACGGCTTGAAACATATAAAATCATATGATATATATCTGGAAACAAGAACAACTGTATATAGTGAACAGTTAACAACTAACTTTTATACTGTAACATATTTCCCCCTTTCATGGTTACGGACGTCCATACAACTGTATATAAATTAGTTGTTTACACAAACAATGTTACCAGTTCATCTATCAATCATGGATAGTATTTTATCTATTGTTTTTCATTATATATTCAATCATTTTACTAAGTACCAGCATGTTTTCCTTTGCACATTCCATATGAAAAAGACAGTTATAAAGTTCTATTATATAACGTTATTACCTCGCTTTTGATGCATTAAGATAGATATTTTAATTTTATTCATATAGTTAATGTTAGCTCATTCTCAGAGATAATGATTTTTGTATAACATTTATTTAGCTCGATTGCTCAGAAAAATCAAAGCTGATATAAATTGCTTTTAAGTCAGTTTCCTGAGTAGAACCAGTTCTGAGTGTTTTTAGAGGCCATCGGGTCGAAGTCGGGGTCAAACCTGTGACCTCTGGTGTTAGCGGTAAATACTCTATGCACTTCACTACCGCCCTGTTTAAATGTTTATTGAAGAATCATTATTATCATATTGATTCGTAATGTATTCTGACACTGGAAACATGATTAAGTTCTGCAGTGATGTCAAATTACATAATAAGTTAACAATATCAAAACAAACTGAATATCACAAAGTTCGTGTTGGCTATACAGTGAATAAACTAGGCATTTTGGTATCACCAGGATGGCGGACATGCACAGATAGGGTTTTCGTTCATATTTAAACCCATGAATTATGTTCTGTTTATATGAAAATAAATAAAGATACAGATAATTTATATCTTAAATTTACTATAGAAAAATATAAGTTATTTTTTAAGAGCATTTTACGTGTGTTTAACATTTTTACATTAAGAACCATTTACACATATCGCATATAACTAGTTCATTTAGGTTCTGTTGAATGACGTTTATGTTGGTTTCCCTCTGAATCATAATAACGCGTATATATAGCTTTAAAACGCCAATGACATATTAATGATATAGCTAGGGTTTGATCTTAATACACTTGTTAAACCAAGGTTCCTACGTGGCCGAGTGGTTTCAATATCACTAACCTCTCACCGTTAATGTCGTAGGTTCGAGTCCCGCTCGCTCCAAAACCTTTATGTGAGAAAATTTGTCAGTTACTTGCGGAAGGACGGCGGTTCACTCAGTCTGACTCAGTTCTGAGGCTTCCTCCACCAGTAAAACTGGATATGCAATATATAACCTGAAATGTGTTGAAAATGGCGTTAAACCCCAATAAAAAATGTTAAATCCACGCTCTAAAACAGAATCCGCGCCATTTAAGAAATAACTCGGTTTAACTTAATGTAAAGGAACCTTTTATATGTTGCTTTGCTATATCTTTAACGCAGCAAAATATTACTATATAAATAAAAAAAATACTTTGTAAAACTAACAGTTATTCATATCAAACAGTTTACACGCACGCACACACACACGTATAATATGTGTTTGTAAGATGATTAAAACATTAGTGAAGATAAATTGTTTATTAATTTACCTGACTCACTTAATCAACATTTATCAGTTTACTATTCAGACAGGTATGGACTTGGATGAGTGAATATTTGTTACATTTTCAACACTGTACGATTCAAAATGACTTACTTTACCACAAAAATTGTGTTCAAAAGTTCGAACATTATGTTAGCATAAACTTTCCCTTGCCTTTTTGAGTAGCTTGGCGTAATTATAAGTATGTTGTAGTTTAACAATTCTTTAATGTGGGTAAGAACATTTCAACTCTTGGGGAGAGGCAACCTCGGTTTAGTGTGCGGGAAGGGTGTCTCGCTCTGCCGCTGGTGGCGGTAATTCTATTCTACTCCCACTATTAGGATACGGTGAACCGTTCCGAAAACTGTTTGCTATCTTCAACACTAACAGCTGAATTCTACTCATATCTTAGGAAATATATTTGTTGATAACGCCAATTAATTTTTAATTTGATGCGTTATTATTTAAACACGCACGCACGCACGCACGCACGCACACACACACACACACACACATGACACATTAAACACTTAGAATTATGCTTGAGTATACGCTCTTTTGGGTAAGTCAACCATAAACACGTAGCTTATAACTTTATCTCAAACTATATCTTTGTCTACCAATGCGTAGGTTTATTGTTATGTTTCAATGACTGAGCATCGGTTTATTTTACAATGCGGTTTTTACTATTTTTATTACTGATATATAAATTGACATTATATAAGGTTGAGGGAGCGGGCCTTCATTATATCATTAAGATATAACCTATGCAGCGTTTGAAAATCGAGATATTTATTGCAATGGCATTTGTTACGTGATTTTAGACCAAGGCGCGTATTTGTTTACGCTGGTGTTTTAGACCAAGGCGCGTATTTGTTTACGCTGGTGTTTTAGACCAAGGCGCGTATTTGTTTACGCTGGTGTTCTCCGGAACATTCAATCAATTTCAGTTGTTTACAAGTATGTCAACTACAGCATTTGTATAGCAACTTCTTATCAAATCATTAATCACCTTTTCATATCATGAAATGTTACATTCATAATTCCATTTTGTCATTTGCAACGTACTTAATGTTTAACCAAGTCCTTTGAATTCAGAAAAAAGCATGACCTTTGTATGACTCTTTAAAGCACATAGTGGATACGTTTCTAAACATTTGGTTATAAAACATTTTCAAAATTTAATTTTGGAAACGCCTTAAAATGTACTCGTACAGTATATAATTATCTGCTTTCAAACTAAACTTCAAACCAAAAGGCAATCTTTGCGTATTACCAACATTAAGTCATCAAAATGTGTGGTTGGTAGAGTGTCAAAGCACTTTTCAAAATATAAAATTCATAGTGAAACAATGATCGTAAAATTAGTAAATGTCAAGTTTATTTTTGTGGTTTACATAATTCCCAAGTAAATCGTGTCGGGTTTGTGTCTGACGACACTAGTTTTATTAACACAGTCTCGTTTTATGATACGACGATGTTATAGGAAAAGCGATGTTAGATGTATCAACACGTAAACTACGTTCATGCTCCCCAGTGGTGATTGTACTACCTACTGACACGTTGTTCACGTTCCCCAGTGGTTATTGTGATACCAACTGACACCTCTTTCATGCTCCAAAGTGGTGATTGTACTACCTACTGAAACCACGTTCACGTTCCCCAGTAGTTATTATGCTATCTACTGACACCACGTTCACGCTCCCCAGTGGTTATTGTGCTACCTACCGACACCACGTTAACGCTCCCCAGTGGTGATTGTACTACCTACTGACACCACGTTCACGCTCCTCAGTGGTTATTGTGCTATCTACTGACACCAAGTTCACGCTCCCCGGTGGTTATTGTGATACCTACTGACACCACGTTCATGCTCCCCAGTGGTGATTGTACTACCTTCTGACACCACGTTCACGCTCCCAGTGGTTATTGTGCTATCTACTGACACCAGGTTCACGCTCCCCAGTGGTTATTGTGCTACCTACTGATACCACATTCACGCTCCCCAGTGGTTATTGTGCTACCTACAAACACCACGTTCACGCTCCCCAGTAGTTATTGTGTACATACTGACATCACGTTCACGCTCCCCAGTGGTTATTGTGCTACCTACTGACACCACGCTCACGCTCACCAGTGGTGATTGTGCCACCTACTCACATCATGTTCACGCTCAAAAGTGGTTATTGTGCTACCTGTTGGAAACACGCTCACGCTCCCCAGTGGTGATTGTGCTACCTACTGACATCACGTTCACGCTCTCCAGTGGTAATTGTGCAACCTATTGGCAACACGCTCACGTTCCCCAGTGGTTATTGTGCTCCCTGTTTGCAACACACTCAATCTCCCCAGTGGTTATTGTGCTCCCTATTTGCAACACACTCAAGCTCCCCAGTGGTTATTGTGCTCCCTGTTTGCAACACACTCAAGCTCCCCAGTGGTTATTGTGCTCCCTATTTGCAACACAATCAAGCTCCCCAGTGGTTATTGTGCTCCCTATTTGCAACAAACTCAGGCTCCTCAGTGGATATTGTGCTACCTACTGACATCACGTTTTCGGTCCTCAGTGGTAATTGTGCTACCTACTGACACCACGTTCACGCTCACAGTGGTAATTGTGCTACCTACTGACACCACGTTCACGCTCACAGTGGTTATTGTGCTACCTATTGGTAACACGCTCAGGCTCACCAGTGGTTATTGTGCTACCAATTGGCAACACGTTCACGCTCCCCAGTGGTTATTGTGCTATTTACCGACACCACGTTCACGCTCCCCAGTGATGATTTTGCTACAAACTGACATCACGTTCACGCTCCCTAGTGGTTATTGTGCTACATATTGACACCACGTTCACGCTCCAAAGTGGTTATTGCGCTAACTATTGGCAACACGCTCACGCTCCCAAGTGGTAATTGTGTTACCTACTGAAATCACGTTCTCGCTCCCGAGTGGTGATTGTGCTACCTACTGACATCACGTTTACGCTCTCCAGTGGTAATTGTGCAACCTATTGGCAACACGCTCACGCTCCCCAGTGGTTATTGTGCTCCCTGTTTGCAACACACTCACGCGTCTCGGTGGATATTGTGCTACCTACTGACACCGCGTTCAAGCTCCCAGTTGTTATTGTGCTACCTATTGGCAACACGTTCACGCTCACCATTGGTTATTGTGCTATTTACCGACACCACGTTCATGCTCCCCAGTAGTGATTTTGCTACCTACTGACATCATGTTCACGCTTCCTAGTGGTTATTGTGCTACCTATTGACACCAAGTTCACGCTCCAAAGTGGTTATTATGCTTCCTATTGACATCACGTTCACAATCACCAGTGGTTATTGGGCTACCTATTGACACTACGTTCACGCTCCCCAGTGGTTATTGTGCTTCTTATTGACATCACGTTCACAATCCCCAGTTGTTATTGGGCTACCTATTGACACATCGTTCACGCTCCACAGTGGTTATTGCGCTACCTATTGGCAACAAGCTTACGCTCCTCAGTGGTTATTGTGCTACCTTTTGGCATCACGTTCACACTCCCAAGTGGTTGTTGTGCTACCTACTGATACCAGGTTCATGCTCCCCAGTGGTTATTGTGCTACCTACTGACATCACGTTCATGCTCCACAGTGGTAATTGTGCTACCTACTAACATCAACGCTCACAAGTGGTTATTGTGCTACCTACCGACATCACGTTTACGCTCCCCAGTGGATATTGTGCTACCTACAGACATCACGATCAAGCTCACCAGTGGTTATTGTGCTACCTACTGACATCACCCTCACGCTCCCCAGTGGTTATTGTGCTACCTACTGACATCATGCTCACGCTCCCCAGTGGTTATTGTGCTACCTACTGATATCACGCTCACGCTCATCAGTAGTTATTGTGCTACTTACCGACATCACGTTAACGCACCCCAGTGGTTATTTTGCTACCTACTAACATCACGTTTACACTCCCCAGTGGTTATTGTCTTACCTACTCACATCACGTCCCCCCCCCCCCCCCCCGTGGTGATTGTTCTTCTTATAGCTCCCCAGTGGTTATTGTGCTACCTACTGACACAACGTTTACACTCCCCAGTGGTTATTGTGCTACCTACTGACACAACGTTCACGCTCCCCAGTGGTTATTGTGCTACGTATTGATAACACATTCACGCTCACAAGTGGTTATTGTGCTACCTATTGATAACACGTTCACGCTCACAAGTGGTTATTGTGCTACCTATTGATAACACGTTCACGCTCACAAGTGGTTATTGTGCTACCTACTGATACCACGCTCGCGCTCACCAGTGGTTATTGTGCTACCTACTGACACCACGTTTACCTGATTGTGCTACCTACCGACACCACGTTCAACCTCCTCAGTGGTTATTGTGCTACTTACTGCCACCACGTTCACGATTCCCAGTGGTTATTGTGCTACCTACTGACACCGCGTTCACGCTCCAAAGTGGTTATTGTGCTACCTACTGACATCACGTTCACGCTCACCAGTGGTTATTGTGCTACCTACTGACACAACGTTCACGATCCTCAGTGGTTATTGTTTTATCTACTGACATCATGTTCACGCTCCCCAGTGGTTATTGTTCTACCTACTGATACCTAGCTAGCGCTCACAAGAGGTTATTGTGCTACCTACTGACACCTCGTTTACGCTCCCCATTGGTTATTGTGCTACCTACTGACATCACGCTCATGCTCACCAGTGATTATGGTGCTACCTATTGGCAACACGTTTAAGTTCCCTAGAGGTGATTTTGCTAGATTCTGACACCACGTTCACGCTTCCCAGTGGTTATTGTGCTACCTACTGACACCACGTTCAAGCTCCCCATTGGTTATTTTGCTGCCTACTGACATCACGTTCAAGTTCCCAAATGGTTATTTTGCTACCTACTGACACCACATTCACACACCCCAGTGGTTATTGTGCTAACTATTGGCAACATGTTCACGCTCCCCATTGGTGATTGTGCTACCTACTGACACCACGTTCAAGCTCCCCAGTGGTTATTTTGCTGCCTATTGACATCACGTTCAAGCTCCCAAATGGTTATTTTGATACCTACTGACACCACGGTCACACTCCCTAGTGGTTATTGTGCTAACTATTGGCAACACGTTCACGATCCCCATTGTTGATTGTGCTACCTACTGACACCACGTTCACGCTCCCCAGTGGTTATTGTGCTACATTCTGACATCAATTTTGCGCTCCCCAGCGACCATTTCGCCACTGACTGACACCACGTTCACGCTTCCGAGTGGTTTTTGTGCTACCTACTGACACCATGTTAACGCTTCCCAGTGGTTATTGTGCTACCTACTGACATCACGTTTACGCTCATCAGTGGTTATTGTGCTACCTACTGACATCACGCTCATGCTCACCAGTAATTATTGTGCTACCTATTGGCAACACGTTTAAGCTCCCAGAGGTTTTTTTGCTACCTACTGACACCACGTTCACGCTTCCCAGTGGTTATTGTGCTACCTACTGACACCACGTTCAAGCTCCCCAGTGGTTATTGTGCTAACTATTGGCAACATGTTCACGCTCCCCATTGGTGATTGTGCTACCTACTGACACCACGTTCAAGCTCCCCAGTGGTTATTTTGCTGCCTATTGACATCACGTTCAAGCTCCCAAATGGTTATTTTGATACCTACTGACACCACGGTCACACTCCCTAGTGGTTATTGTGCTAACTATTGGCAACACGTTCACGATCCCCATTGTTGATTGTGCTACCTACTGACACCACGTTCACGCTCCCCAGTAGTTATTGTGCTACATTCTGACACCAATTTTGCGCTCCCCAGCGACCATTTCGCCACTGACTGACACCACGTTCACGCTTCCGAGTGGTTTTTGTGCTACCTACTGACACCATGTTAACGCTTCCCAGTGGTGATTGTGCTACCTACTGACACCACGTTAATGCTCCCCAGTAATTATTGTGCTACCTACTAACATCAATTTCACGCTCCCCAGTGGTTATTGTGCTACTAGCTGATACCACGTTCTTTCTCCCGAGTTGTTTTTGTGCTAACTACTGACATCACGTTCACGCCCCCAGTGATAAACGTGCTACCTAATGAAACACTGTTTAAGCTTCCCAGTGGTTATTGTACTACCTACTGACACTACGTTCACGCTCCCCATTGGTTTTTGTGCTACCAACTGACACCACGTTCACGTTTCCATATGGTAAACGTGCTACCTACTAACACCACGTTCACGTTTCCATATGGTAAACGTGCTACCTACTGACATCACGTTTACGCTCCTCAGTGTTTATTGTGCTACCTACTGACATCACGTTTACGCTCATCAGTGGTTATTGTGCTACCTACTGACATCACGCTCATGCTCACCAGTAATTATTGTGCTACCTATTGGCAACACGTTTAAGCTCCCAGAGGTTTTTTTGCTACCTACTGACATCACGTTCACGCTTCCCAGTGGTTATTGTGCTACCTACTGACACCACGTTCAAGCTCCCCAGTGGTTATTTTGCTGCCTACTGACTACACGTTCAAGGTACCAAATGGTTATTTTGCTACCTACTGACACCACGTTCACACGACCCATTTGTGATTGTGCTACCTACTGACACCACGTTCACACTCCCCAGTGGTTATTGTGCTACCTACTGACACCAATTTCGCGCTCCCCAGTGGTTATTTTGCCACTGACTGACACCACGTTCACGCACCAAAGTGGTTTTTGTGCTACCTACTGACATCACTTCCACGCTCCCCAGTAGTTATTGTGCTACCTACCGACACCACGTTCACGCTCCCCAGTGGTTATTGTGCTACCTACTAACACCATGTTCACGCTCCCCAGTGGTGACTGTGTTATAAATTTTATATCTATTCCGAAATTCACAGATACCTAATGAACATATTCTTCATTACAGAATCAAACATTACAAATTCAAACGGAGCAATTGTATTAACTTTGAATTATGACACTGTTTTACTATATTTTGTGGCAACACTGTTTTAATATAGATTAGAAACATATACTTGAAATGGACCATTAATGTATCACTAGATACTTCCTGGTGACAATTGTATACATCGTGATGGATGGATATTATCGCAATTGATACCTGGGGGTATCCAACGATGCATTTATGAACACAAAATTTAAACTTATTTCACAACAGGATGGGATAGCCATCCCATACCGACTCCATCTTATTTCTTGTTACATGTGTTTCTGTGACAAACACTGAAATGTATCTATGTTTTTTATTTGAATTAGCTACGATTTTCTTACAAGAATTGCTTCATAAATAGCCAATATAAGTATTCCCCCTGTGGAGTGCGTATAAATATCAACGCTTGAATCGTGAGTTTGAATCCCTATCCGATCACAGTCTTCGTAATGATTGATATATGATATAACGTCACATTCTCACGTCTCTCACCTCTGATTCAAGTGAGCAAGGTATCCGTTACTTGCTGACATGGGTGTACTCGTGTAGTGGTTAACCTTCTAGGTTCCCAGGGAAGAGAAGTTAGTTGAACTGATCGCCATTTAGCCTTATATGGCATGACGATGACTCTAAATATTCAAACAAACAGATGGCGCCTCACAGGAACTTGGGTCTTTGCATTGTTTGTATATTGATCAAGGATGATAAATTACATTACCAGATACGTGTGTCCTTATACCATATAGTGTGTATGAATAGGTCTGTTTAAAATAGGTAACAATAACCAAAACACATAACTACTACTTCAACTTCTTGGGTAATCATACCGGCGTTATCTTTTTTTACTTCTACATTACAGAGATTAACGCCGTTCTTCCTAACCTTGCTATTCCAAGGGGTCTACCGCCAGATGAAATCACTATAGCGGAGCAGGCTAAGGCAGCCGGGTACAATACAGCATTGATTGGTTTGTATACGAACACGCGTAGTCATCTGTGTGTGTAGTCCGGCACATGTGTCCGCGAATCTCAATACAACATTGATTGGTGTGTATACGAACACGCGCAGTCATCTGTGTGTGTAGTCCGGCACATGTGTCCGCGAATCCCAATACAGCATTGATTGGTGTGTATACGAACACGCGCAGTCACCTGTGTGTGTTGTCGGGCACATGCATCCGCGAATTTCAATACAGCATTGATTGGTGTGTATACGAACACGCGTAGTCACCTGTGTGTGTTGTCGGGCACATGTGTTCGCGAATCCCAATACAGCATTGATTGGTGTGTATACGAACACGCGTAGTCACCTGTGTGTGTTGTCGGGCACATGCATCCGCGAATTTCAATACAGCATTGATTGGTGTGTATGCGAACACGCGCAGTCACCTGTGTGTGTTGTCGGGCACATGTGTCCGTGAATCCCATTACAGCATTACTTGGTGTGTATGTGAGCACGCGCAGTCACCTGTGTGTGTAGTCGGGCACATGTGTCCGCGAATCCCAATACAGCATTGATTGGTGTGTATACGAACACGCGTAGTCACCTGTGTGTGTTGTCGGGCACATGCGTCCGCGAATCTCAATACAGCATTGATTGGTGTGTATACGAACACGCGTAGTCACCTGTGTGTGTTGTCGGGCACATGTGTCCGCGAATCCCAATACAGCATTGATTGGTGTGTGTATACGAACACGCGCAGTCACCAGTGTGTGTTGTCGGGCACATGTGTCTGCGAATCTCAATACAGCATTGATTGGTGTGTATACGAACACGCGTAGTCACCTGTGTGTGTTGTCGGGCACATGTGTCCGTGAATCTCAATACAGCATTGATTGGTGTGTATACGAACACGCGCAGTCACCTGTGTGTGTAGTCAGGAACATGTGTCCGCGAATCTCAATACAGCATTGATTGGTGTGTATACGAACACGCGTAGTCACCTGTGTGTGTTGTCGGGCACATGTGTCCGTGAATCTCAATACAGCATTGATTGGTGTGTATGCGAACACGCGCAGTCACCTGTTTGTGTTGTCGGGCACATGTGTCCGCGAATCCCAATACAGCATTGATTGGTGTGTGTATACGAACACGCGCAGTCACCTGTGTGTGTTGTCGGGCACATGCGTCCGCGAATCTCAATACAGCATTGATTGGTGTGTATACGAACTCGCGCAGTCACCTGTGTGTGTAGTCCGGAACATGTGTCCGCGAATCTCAATACAGCATTGATTGGTGTGTATGCGAACACGCGTAATCACCTGTGTGTGTAGTCGGGCACATGTGTCCGCGAATCCCAATACAGCATTGATTGGTGTGTGTATGCGAACACGCGTAGTCACCTGTGTGTGTAGTCCGGAACATGTGTCCGTTAATCTCAATACAGCATTGATTGGTGTGTATGCGAACACGCGTAGTCACCTGTGTGTGTAGTCGGGAACATGTGTCTGCGAATCTCAATATACCTCGTGTTTAAAACATGATTATCTTAATAAGAAACTATACCTGGCAAAAATAAAAAGTAAATATTGATAAAAAAGTGTATTCCTTTTAATTCAAAAACCTGTTCAAAATTCTTTGTTTAGTATTGATTCTATACATATCTTTGTTAATGGCCAAAATGCAATATTTTGCTGGTTGCTTGTAACTTTAAATGAAAACTAATAAATAGATTCAGTACGTGTACACTGTTGTGTTATTCCAGCTCGTCAGGTCAAGCTTGTTCATGTGTAACGTGACTAGCAGATAGGACAACTGGTTTCATGTTTTGCATGTGTACCTACGTGATAACCCACGTGGAATATTTTACAACACTTTAGTACACATTGAGATAATGACGATAATCAAATTAATTCTGATATTATGCTGTTAAATAACCGTCCAACATAATCAAGCTATCGTAATGCTGAAAGCTGGAGCTAGAGTTGGTTTACTTTAGTACACACATCGAGATATTGGCGATAGTATACTACTCAGAGTTTGCTAAGCACCAAATATTTCACACGGCATTGACCAGAGAGGACTGGCGACCTGTCCTTTATACAGATGAGTCCAGGTATTGTCTAAACTATACAGATAGGCGTGGTAGGGAATGGAGAAGGCCGGGAGAGATATTCCACGCAGCCAACATTGCTGAGCATGACCGCTATGGAGGCGGCTCCGTCATTGTCTGGGGCAGGATCAGCTGGGATGGACGTACAAACCTCATTGTCCTTGACCGCGGTACACTGAATGTCCAGCGGTATAGAGATGAGATTCTGGATACCCATGTAAGATTGTATGCTGGTGCAATCGGTGATGGGTTCATTCTAAAGGACGATATTGTATGTCCTCATGCTGCCTATGCTGTCCGAGAGTAACTTCAGATGGAGGAGATTGCACGTCTGGACTGGCCTGCCCGATCTCCCGAGCTCAATCCCATCGAGCATGTGTGGAATGAATTGCAGCTTGGAATTTCAGCCCGTCAAGTCATGCCAAGAGGTATCCAGGAGTTTGGTACCATGCTGGTCCAAGAATGGAACAACATCCCACAAAGGACCATCATGAACCAGATAGGGAGCATGAAGAGACGTTGCCAAGCTGTAACTAACAGCAACGGGTCACATACTCGATAGTTATCCCATACCTGTTAGCTCCGTCAGCTTTTTGGCAAATGTAGAAAAGTCCCTATTTTATCAAATAACCTCTATTTGCAATGGTTTTCTTACTCAAAAGCTTTAAACAAACGTAAAACACAGACAAATTCAAAAACTTTTGCCTTCATCTTGAAAGAGAATATTAAATGAAAAGCAAAACAATGTTCATAACAATATTGCAACTATAACGTATAACATGTACTTTAATGTTGTTGGTGCTCAGCAAACTTTGAGCAATATATAATAACTGGATACTTCTTAATATTTGCTGCGTATTGTTTTAAAATCATTTCAACTTTATTATCAGGTTTGGTAATCGAAGAAGATTTAAAATTAGATAAATATACAGGCACTTATGTATATGACCTAGCAGGCACCTATGTTTATGGCCTAGCAGGCACCTATGTCAATGACGGAGTTTATGATCTTACAGAAATCAATTTCTACATTTAATAAAAGGCCATCAAACGTCACAGGGTGGAATTTATTCTTTTTAAAGTGCCATAAAACGTGTGTTGTTTTTTTTCGTTTCTACATGACTGTATAACTCAGATGTATGTATTGCGTCAGTATGTTTGGCTAGTTGAAACTTGTTTATTAAATACAAGTGATAATCATTTAGCTATAAAACATGGTTTGCATGCTATTTCCTAGATGAAACAAGTTCGGCTTTGTGTAACAAATATAGCAGATTAGATTTAAACTACAATGAAATCACGTGAATTATTCGAAACATTACAAACTCCGTCTGAGTTTTAAGTGGGAAAAACCTGGGATAGGAAACCCATTTTCAATATAATACTAGTATTTTGGCATGTTTAAATAGATATACCGGCTCGGTGAGTATAAACAGGCATAATATATTGGGGTAAATGTTACTGGCCAATTATGAAAAATTAACTGACAAAGAGATCTAACTTCCTTTAAAATGACAAAAGTATTCTTCAGTTATATCATATTAACTATATTCTTCCGATCCTTGTAGACGTTTATTTTCCAACATTTCAAGGCGATGTGCTTGTGTGTTAGTGTATTTATATGAACAATGAGTATGTATATGCTGATATGGTGACTGTGGCATTTGATTGAATAGTTAGCGTCATTTTTATGCCATCGAGGGCTAACAGACGATCATTTAACCTAACCACTGTTTCCATGGATTAACCATTACTCGAGTACACCTCATCTCCGCAAGTAACTGATAACTTTCCCGCTGCAATCAGTTGTGAGAGACGAATGATAATGAGACACAATTTCGTATATCAATCATCACGGAGACTGTTGCCGGGCAGGGGATTCGAATTCACGACCCCTGGATTGAAAGTCAGACGCGTAACATGTGGCATTTGAAAGCTATGTATCCTGTTGAATATACTAGTATATTCTATATATTCTTATTGTTGATCTCATGTAAACGCTTGTGTTACCACATTAAATTTAGATGTTTTCGTACAGGTAAATGGCATCTTGGATTGTACGACATTTGGAGAAACTTCACTTACCATCCTTTGAACCAGGGCTTTGGCGAATTCTACGGATTACTGTTATCTAACGTCATAGATTTTGGTAATACTACTGGACCAAGGTATTGCTCATGGGACAATTATTTACCCCAGATTGTAATAATATACTTTTCTGTTGCGATACCGATTTTATGGTTATTTAAGGCATCGTTCCAGGCAAATAAATGGTACAAACTATGTTTTATTTTCGGAACATTGCTCTACTGTTTACATTACATCCATCTTTACCATCTCTGTACGCTCAATAGCGTACTCATGAGAGACTATGACGTCATTGAACAACCAATCCGTCTTAAGGGTTTGACAGGTCGATTTGTGAAGGAAAGTGTGGGGTTTCTGGAGCGACAAAGAGATCGGGAGAATCCGTTCTTCTTATTTGTGTCCTGGCATCATACGCACACGTACCTAGATCCTGTCAGTCAGTTTGCAGGTAAGCTTGACAACAGTTTAACTGTAAGTTAGTAAATATTTTATAGTGACGTGTATACATGTATAACATATTGTGTAAATATGCAATTTAACATACTCACCCGGCCCAACGGGCTCATAAGTCGCCTTTACAAATATACATTAATGTACTGTAATATCACAATTAGAGTGTGTCTTACATTGACGTAAATATCGTCAATATCATAAATGTAACACTATTGCATAACAGGATAGTAGCTACAAAACCCTTTGGTTACTGATTTCACATTGTATTTCTTCTGGGGTAAGCTTTCACAACATATTTAGCTTTCACATGATATTTAGCTTTCACAAGAGATTTAGCCTTCACAAGATATTAAGCTAGTTTTCTTGACATATTATTAAGTTCTATATTTCATGAATGATCTTGAAAAAAAAAACTGAACGGAACAACTAACCGCCACTTTTGTATTTCCAATATCTTTGTCGACATGTCCAGTAGTGTTATCACATTGTGTATACGAGTAATACATTAACATACAATTATCTTAGCTATAAATGTTCTTTTCTTATTTAAGTCCAAATTTCAAGGAAATTGATTTGATATTTTTTTGAGAAAATAGATAAAAGATGAGTTACATAAATTCAGGTGGCGGGTTTGCTGTTCCGTTCAGGATATGTTTACTCTGATATCATTATTCATTTGGAAATGTATTTTCATACACTTTATAAAATAGTCTTTGCTCCAGAGATTCGCCAATCTATCTTCCCGTTTCAACTTTGACGGTAGTACACAACATCTGAATTATGTTGACGACGATCGTTACTGTTTATTTATGTTTAAAATATGCATATTGTTCCCTTTCAAACGTGTTTTGTAAATAACACATGTCCGTATTTAGATAATTTTACCATATCTGTTTTCTATACGCAATTGTTATAGTTTACTATATTAATTTTGACGGTGTCGATGTGCACAGTTTGTTTCAAAATAGTTCAGAATATCAAATTTAGTCAAGACCGTTTAAATTGTATCACCTCACCAGTTACTTAAACATGCATGTTATAATCCATAATGGAAACTACATTTGTGAGTCTGTCATTATTGAACTTGATTAAACTGTTCAAATAATATTGTTACCCATCTCCGATAAGTAGACGGAATCCAGTCTTTATTCCCTGGTGCAAGCTTCGGAACAAATTTATACACTCACATATTATAGCCTGATGCTTAGAGTAGTATATATAGTCTGCTTTTGTTTATAGCCCCATATTGTCGCACATTAATCAAGAGTATCCTTAAAACAGATTTGCACGCACTACTCCTGTAGCTATTAAAGCATCACAATGATATGAAAAGCCATTTTTGTCTTGGAATATAACACCGACATAGTCGTATTTCTCAACAGTTTCTAGGCGGTTATCCCCGATGCTGCCCTATGTTTTCTGAAAGGCATACTTTGAGATATGTTTCTGTATATAGTCTTTCACACCACTTGGGAGACGTATATAGCATGGCCTGTAGATTTTCTTTTGACGTTGAGACAAAACAGATATCATTCACATATAATAATAGTGATAGTTTGGTGCCGCCAATAACGATTCTAAGGTCAAGGCCATTTACAAATATAGAAACCAGCGTGGGGGTCATGTTATCACCCTGTTTCACACCGTCCTAAACTCAGTCAGTTAACTTCTTTTTTGTGCGTATGTATATTTTGAATTGAGTATAACTACGCTGAATCCATTCATACATGATACTGTCAATTCGATTAAACAATAACTTATATTGCACGTAGGAACATTAACATTGCTGACGCAAACCCTCCCACAATTTGAACTTGATGATGAAGCTTGCTGTGGAGAGTAAGTCCATGGTTTGAATATGGGTCTGCGGAAATAGCATTACGATAAAATTATCTTTGGTGGACTTGTAGCCCTTTGTTTTGTTCTTTTATCTAACACTTCGGACCAACAACCTTGCGACGCAGAGCCTCCCACAGTTATGAAACTTGCTGTTCTGCAGGTACATGGTATGAATATGTGGTATTATTGTTAATTGAGTAATGGCGCTTTGTCCTTTTAAATTAGATTTTATGTCATACTTTGACCAACAGAGCAAATGAAACTTGCAGTACAGCACGTACATGGTTTGAATGTGTGTTTGTGATAGTAGCGTTCTGATTAAATACTGTTTAATGGAAAAGTGGTCATTTGAACTTTTAACTTATTTTACGTCATTCTTTGAACCGACAACCATGCGGACGCAACTTCTCCCATAGTTTTAATCCGATTCAAATGAAACTTGCTGTTCATGGTGTGGTATTGAGGTTCCGTTTGAATTATTTTTAAACGAATTATGGCTTTTACATTTTATGTCATACTTTGGACCATCAACCTTACGGACGCAACTTCTCCGACAGTTTTAACCCGATGTAAATGAAACTGTACAGCAATGTGTACCTGTGATATAAGAGTTCAGATTAGAATTATGGGCCTTTGTTATTTTGACTTAGATTTTACGGCATTCTTCGGTCCGACCTACAGTAGATTTAATCCGACTCAAATGAAACTTGCTGTACATAGTCTAAATATGTTGCCTGTGGTATTGAGATTTTACCTTATACTTTGGACCAACAACTTTACGGACGTAAATCGTCCAATAGTTTTAACGCGATTCAAATGAAATGTTCTGTACAGCAAGTACATGGTCTGAATATTAGCGTTTTGTTTAAGTTATTTCTGATGGAATTATGAGACTTTGTTATTCTATCTTAATTTTACCTTATATTTTGGGAACGCAACTCTTCCCATAGTTTTAACTTGATTCAAATGAAATGCCCCTCACAGTTTTGAACCAATTCAGGTGAAACTTGCTGTACATGAACATGGGCCAGAGGTCTTGATGTGCCGATTCAGCAATTTCGTTTTTAAATTATGACGCTTTGATCTTTTCAATGAAATTACGTTTATTTCAGTTTTACATTTGAGCCTTATAACTATTGAGTAACAACACCTACTCCTGGAAGTGATGGACTTTACTTGTTATTGGCCAGTTACTGAGTGACCTTGTTTAATTTAGTTTTAATCGATAATTTGCCTCACATTTACATAAAAATTAATGAATGGCAATTGATATAATGTATGAAATCGGAAACAAATAACAGATTCGTTAGAACCATTAAACGAAGTATTGACAGTGTCTTTACTTTCTGAAATTACCAATGCATTAACAATGCTTCCGAACCCTTTGATTTATTTATAGTTTTGTTATTGAACATTTAGCGTCAATTTTATGCTGTCGAGGGCTAACAGAAGATCAGTTAACCTAACCACTGTCTCCTGGGGACCTCAAAGGTTAATCAGTACTCGAGCACACCCCATCTCCGCAAGCTACTGATAACTTTCCAACTTGAATCAGTGGTTAGAGACGAATGGTAATACGGCACAATGCCGTATACCAATAATTACGGAGACTGTTGCCGGTCGGGGATTCGAACTCTTGATATCGGTCAACAATCTGGTATGAAGCAGTAGGATGTCGACAAGAAAATAAGATATTAATAAAATATCGTATTCAAATATTAAACCCCTGTCAAGTCTCTATATCATCATTATTATTATAAGATAATGATATATGTGTATAAGGCAGCTCAATACAGAACCGTTTCATCATCATTTATTTAGTAAGTAGTTGTTAATTTTCCCCTAAGGTAAGACGCCTCATGGTCAATACGGTGATTGTGTGGAAGAGATGGACTGGGGAATCGGGGAGATTTTGGCTGCCCTGAATAGTCTCGGTCACACAGACAACACTCTAGTCTACTTCACCTCGGATAACGGTGGACACATAGAAGAGGCGGTTAACCACAATGGCGGATACAACGGTATTTATAGAGGTATGAAGATACGGTATTTTGCTGATACTACACAACAGAAATATATATCATTTAATTATGAAGTTACCTTCTGAACTTATCATTAAGGTAAACCGTGGTCAAGTGGTCTAAGGTGTAAGCCCACCATTATTTTTTTCATTCATAGTAAATAAAAAAAATGTTTGCCTGCATGTCATTCATAGAAACACGCAGTACATGAAGTGAAACATGCATTTTATTGTTTATCTACCACTGCGCTACCAAAGTATAACACGAAAATTAGAGGTTATGTTTAATACAAGAGCTTCTTTTGTTCAGTGTATTCACGCTCTTTCTTTAACACATGTCCTATCATTCCGAGACTTTAACACAAATCGAGGTCCCATGTATCAGTGCTTTGCACTGGGCATGTAAAAGAACCAGGGACGCAGCAAAATGGTCTTCTGTATCTTTTCACTATCTAAAATCTAAAATTATTAATACGTTTCTGGAGGCATCGCCCATATGGGAAACCGGTGGCGATGATAAATAAACTATCACGCGATAGGGATCGGTACATTTCAATGACAAACAGACATGCCGATTGGTTAGTTGCTCCAGCGAATAATGAAGCACTTCACAGTTATGTAAATTAACTAAATCTGAAGTCATAATTATGATGTAACCAGAAATGTAAAGTGTTAAAGGTGTCTTTATATCACATAAACGCTCACTTTCATTATTTCGCATTTTCTTTTAGGAGGCAAGAGCTGGGGAGCAGTTGAAGGTGGTATAAGGGTACCCGGGCTAATCAGGTGGCCAGGGAAAATATCACCAAATTCAGTGATCAATGAACCAACGTCGTTGATGGATATCTTTCCGACATTGTCATCTGTTATGGGCGCCCCTCTTCCTGAAAACCGGCGATTAGACGGATTTGATATCTTACCATTACTTCAAAACGAGTCACGTGTCACACCTCATGAGTACATCATGCATTACTGCTTGACGGACATACATGCGGTCACTTACCGACCCAGGAATGGTATGTGAAAATGAATATTATATAGATCAAATAAGTTTATCACTCTAAATGTTGTATATGAAACGTTAACACTATTTTTTGCAGAATAAATGTATCCAGTGAAACGTATTTAAACAGTCTGTATATTTTTATGGAAGTGAATAAGTAAAATGACAAAATTCAATTATAGTTTCTTTACGTGTATATACATTTATTTTTATCATTTTTTTGACAATTGAAATCCAATATCGTATTATCAATGTCGGTACTATAACCAGACAAAACTTATGATTGAAATATTCAGAATCAACGTAAATTTAGTCCAATTGTACAAACAATCGTTCTTCCGAAAATTCGATGTTTAAAATCACTATGGACAACACCTTTTAACGTCTAATTACTTCTTCTTCCAACTACCTGTGTAACCTCTCCTTTCAACTACCTGTGTAACCTCTTCTTCCAACTACCTGTGTAACCTCTTAAAACTAACTCTCAAAACTTACAGTCTCTCAAGTCAAAACATCTGTCCACGATTGTTTGACTGATGCAATTGTCAGATAAATTTATGATTACTTTTAATACCAATCTTTGTTATAACAAAAGGTACTAGAATATAAAGCTCTTGAAAATATACCAACTCAGGAAATATACATTATGCAAGAAAGAGACATTTGTCAAAACAGCCTCCCCTTGTAATTATTTTTTGAATTGCTTACGTTGCTAAAATGAAATTATTCTACGTGACGTTAATCAACAAAAATATACATTAGAAGATTTTAAAATGCTTTATGCCACCTTTTTCATTTAAAGAGATAAGTGTAAGTGTTTGATTTGTTCCGATAAGATTGAATAAGCTTAGAGATACAACAACTTCATCATAAACTAACATATGTATATTCAGATAGATTTAGATTATGTTGATAAATCAATTATGGCGTGTGATTATCCAATACAGAAGTTATACGATCATATCATCACTCAACTGAAAGCAAAATCTCAAGAGCCAAATATAGGTCATATCTTAAGTCTTATTGGAATAGGACACTCAGGGAATTGCATTCTAGTAGGCGATCCATACGTAAAAGGTGGATACATGATGGTAAACCGAAAGGCGCATCTTGGTCCTACATATATCGCAACGTGCAAAATGCTCATTTTATTTTTATCACGGATACGGAGTAGAGGAGTATCATTATGTATTAAATAAAGATATTTCTTAAACAACTTATGTGGACAAAGGGCATTTTCGGCAAAAAGTAAAAGCAAGTTGGAATGCTTATAATATGAGTGGTAACGAGATAAAATTCTCAAATAAAATATATGTGAACCCCAAGGAAGTTATGAAAACATATATTCGGATACTTATAAACCGTAGCTCGATGGTCGATTTGCAGCTTTACTTGAAAGCATTAAATGTATAGATAAATAACCTATGGTCAATTTAACACTGACATATATTATTTATATATATTATGTTGAGTTGATTAAAACACATTTGCAAAATGCAACTGACACACGAACCGTTTTTTGTCTCGCCGCGACGAAGGAGAGACGAGATTAAGGTGTTGCTTTTCCGTCGACAGCGTCAAACATTTATATTTAGCTCCAACGTTAAGTTTTCGTTTTTACACTATTTCTCAACAAGTACAAGTGCTAGGAACCTCATGTTTGGATCATAGTTACAACTAATACCCTGTATCACATTATATACTGCAGATGCTGAGTGTGACCTACATTTCATGGTCCATTGACATTGTTTTTATGTTGAATTTTGCATTTAGCTCCAACGTTAAGTTTTCGTTTTTACACTATTTCTCAACAAGTACAAGTGCCAGGAAATTCATACTTGGATCATAGTTACAACTAACATCCTGCAGTATATAATGCAGATGCTGAGTACTTTTGATTTTTTTTTTTTTTTTTTTTTATTTTTTTATACTTGTGATATGTTTAACTTGAAAATACTGGTTTAAGTTTTTTTGTTTTTTAAATATGTTTTACTTAGAAATACTGGTTAAAGTTTTGTGTGCAACTACCATCAAGTTCATATCTCAAAAATCACTTAAAGTATTTGATCGAAACTTCACACAATACTTCCTACAATATTTCTTAGTCTACTACATTAACCAAGTTAGATAACTCTTGCATGATTTTTTTTCTCTCCCATGTGTGTATTAACGGTCAAAGCGGACACGATGAGACATTTCATTCCGCGAAATTCTTGTTTTTTTGGGGGGGTTTTTTGGGTGGGTTGGAGGGGGTATAGCTTGAACTGACGTTATAAAAATGATATAAGATTCCCTTTTCAATCTAAATCCAAAAGATAAGTTTCTCGGGAAATCTGATATTGGTTAATAATGTATGTACGTATAGTATTTATGAGTTATAAATGCTGAAATTTATTCCATATGTATAATAATAATAATATTAATAATAATAGTCTTTATTTACAGAGGGTTACACATTTAGTTACAAACTGATCTTTCATGAGGCCCTCTATTATTTACAATACATATATTAAACATACAAACAATTTAATATGTAAAATATCAAATGTAAAAACTGTCATACGACTAGTCACATTTACATAAATCAGTAGAAAGAGATATAATGAAAGCAACATCTAACCAAACTTACACACACTCACATGCATGCACACACCCACACACATATGCCAGCACTCACAAACACATACACATAAACACATATATGCGTACACTATAATTTCATGCTCATTTGTAAGTTGATCAGGATAAAACAAATCATTTTAGTATTTAGTATGTACTAATTCGATTTCATCCATTTAACACAATTATTATGAAAAGAATTAAAAGAATTTAATTGTTTCAGGTGATTTGGAACATTATTCCAAATGACAGGACCTGAATAACATAGGCTCTGTTTAAATATTTCTTAATATGGTCTAGGCGTAACAAAATCCTTTGGTGAAATGTGTCGTAGTGCCGGTAAATTATCATTTTGGCCTCTTGGCATAAACGTTTCATTTATGTATACTAGTGTTAAATCATTTGAAATTGTATACATGCGTTTTGCTTTTCTTAGCAAAACTATTTAATAAATAGATAAAATTTTCAGCTCACCTGAGCAGAAGGCTCACAGGTGAGCTTTTGTGATCGCCTGGAGTCCGTCGTCTGTCGTCTGTCATCTGTCGTCCGTCGTTACTTTTAAAATTTAGCATTTAACAACTTCTTCTCTGAAACCACTGGGCCAATTTTCACAGAAGTGTTCCTTGGGTGACCCTCTACCAAGTTTGTTCAAGCCATCTTAATTCATCAAAAAACATGGCCATCACGGGGCGGGGTTAGTTAATTATATCAGTTAAAGTAAAAATTTGTAAAATCTTCTTGTCAAAAACCACTTTGTCAATTTTGATATAACTTCACAGAAATATTCCTTGGGTAACCCTCTACCAAGTTTGTTCAAGCCATCGTGATTCATCAAAAAACATGGACGCCAGGGGGCGGGGCAAGTTTGATTAGTAAAAACTTAAAAAATCTTCTTGTCAGTAACTACTGGCTCGATTTTAAAATAATTTCACAGAAATGCTCCTTGGGTGACCCTCTACCAGGTTTATTTAAGCCATCTTGATTCGTCAAAAACATGGTTGCCAGGGGGGGGGGGGGGGGGGGGGGCAGGGCAAGTTTAATTAGTAAAAACTTAAAAAATCTTCTTGTAAGAAACTACTGGCTCGATTTTAAATTAATTTCATAGAAATGTTCCTTGGAGGACCCTTCACCAAGTTTATTCAAACCGTAGTTATTTGTCATAAAACATGGCGACCAGGGGGTTGGGTAAGTTTACTATATAAGCTATAGTAAAAACTTGAAAAATATTCTTGTCAGAAACCACAAGGCCAATATAATATAACTTCACAGAAATGTTCCTTGGGTGACTCTCTACCAAGTTTGTTCAAGCCATCTTGATTCGTCAAAAAACATGGCCGCCAAAGGGCGGGTCAAATTTTAGTAGTTAAAACTTAAAAAATCTTCTTGTCAGAAACTACTGGCTCGATTTTATAGTAATTTTATAGAAATGTTCCTAGGATGACCCTCTACCAAGTTTGTTTAAGCCATCTTGATTCGTCAAAAAACATGGCCGTTAGGGTGTGGGGCAAGTTTAATTAGTATAAACTTAAAAAATCTTCTTGTCAGAAACTACTGACTCGATTTTAAAATAATTTCACAGAAATGTACCTTTGGTGACCCTCTAACAAGTTTGTTCAAGCCATCTTGATTCATCAAAAAACATGGCGGCCAGGGTGTGGGGTCAGTTTACTATATAAGCTACAGTAAAAACATAAAAAATCTTCTTGTCAGAAACTACTGGCTCGATTTTATAGTAATTTTATAGAAATGTTCCTAGGATGACCCTCTACCAAGTTTGTTTAAGCCATCTTGATTCGTCAAAAAACATGGCCGTTAGGGGGTGGGGCAAGTTTAACTAGTAAAAACTTAAAAAATCTTCTTGTCCGAAACTACTGACTCGATTTTAAAATAATTTCACAGAAATGTTCCTTGGGCGACCCTCTAACAAGTTTGTTCAAGCCATCTTGATTCATCAAAAAACATGGCGGCCAGGGGGTGGGGTTAGTTTACTATATAAGCTACAGTAAAATCATAAAAAATCTTCTTGTCAGAAACTACTGACTCGATTTTAAAATAATTTCACAGAAATGTTCCTTGGGTGACCCTCTAACAAGTTTGTTCAAGCCATCTTGATTCATCAAAAAACATGGCGGCCAGGGGGTGGGGTCAGTGAATCCACACGATCACGTGCAAAGCCTGCATTTAATTTTTGATATTCTGTTGGAAATTGCTTTAGTGTAGTAATTTCATGTTCTGCTGGTTTTAAAGTAAAATGATTTCCACAGATGTTTTACATTAAATCCGAGAAAGTATCAGTTTAAGGATATAGACATGTGTTTGTTTAGAGCAATGCCATGTAAAATAATCTAAAATTTCTTGACTACGATATAGTTAGTTGTTTTGGTCGTCTTTTTAACCAGTTTGAGTTGGTACTTAAATTACATAAGAGGTCGCTAAATGATTATATGAAAACGTTTGTCCTTTATTCAAGAAACATCTCAAATTGAATATGTACTCAAGCTCAAATTTCAAGTCTTCTTCTCTGAAATGTTACAACTATATGCATATATTCAAATGTTCTAGTCGGACAAACTTATGTATATCAACATGATAATTGATAGTGATGTTAAAACAGTTAATAAACAATAATGCTAGTTGTAAATGAAATTTGAATTACAATACTTCAATGCATGTTTCATGTTTTTTTAAGACTTATATTGTATATAAAATATAACTCATGTTTTAGTATCAAGTCAATAATGGGCAGTATTACATCCTTATTCCGGTGTTGGCCTTTGCTATCTGTGGTCCTTTTCTTTAATGTTTGTATGTTTACGAACTTCAAGTCTTAGTGTATGATTTGAAACTAAACGAGAAAAGTCACGAGATTTATTTGGTACATGATTTCACAAACATCAATTCACTCGATACATTACAAAATGGAGCTGCACGTTTAGTCACTGACTTAACCAGATCAGTATTTATTGAAAATTTATATATAGAATGTGGATGGGAAACTCTTTCTTATCGCAGAACATTACAGCAATATTACTTTATGTATAAGGTTAGCAAAACTATGGTTTCATCTTACATAGTTGATTTGTTCCCACCAAATGTTAATGAAAGAACAACATACAATTTAAGAAATAGCAGAGACATCACTATACCGTTTTCAATAACTGAAATCGTGAGAAAGTCATGTATACCTTCCTCAATTATATTATGGAACCACTTAGATAACAACTTTAAGTCTGCCGCTTCTTTAACTGCGTTTAAACACTCCATGAGAAAACAAAATAATATTACAATAACTCAACATTTTTTTTATGGAAATAGAAAATTTTCAGTTATATTTGCAAGATTAAGAAATAATTGCAGTAATTTAAATAATGACTTGTTCCGTAAACATATTAGAACTGATTCTTGTTGTCCACATTGTGGTAATATTGAAGATGCTGAGCATTATTTTTTCAAATGCACAACGTACAGAACCAAAAGATTAACATTATTCAACTCGACAAGATCATTTCACCCCCTAAGTACACATCGCCTTCTATATGGGGATCTCATGTTAGCAATAGTATTATAGTCAAAGCGGTACAATACTATATCAAAGAAACTAAACGCTTTGCATAATCTCATTTATGTTTTCCTGTCTTGTTTTTAACTGTACTATATTACTTCGATTTTGTGAATTATTTAACTATTTTACCCATTGTATATGAATGTTAAGTTGCATAGGACACCAAAGCTTTGTTTTTATTTTTGTGCTTTCTTATTTACTAATTTGTTTTACTCACTGGGGTGCTACCGAAATGTGGAAACAGGACGCATGCGTATGGACGCCACAAAGAAGAAATGATATGTGTTTGTTTTACTATGTATTACTTTCTTTCCTTTCCTACCTTTTTCTATTCTCAAAATATTGGTTAAGAAAAAAATTGTTAAAATATGTCATTTTGATATTTAATGTAAACATTGTAAAAAATGTAGGGGACGGGCCGAACCTAATGTTGAAAGAACTTGTGGCCCAACCCCATTTCAAGTTGAAATAAAATATGTTTAAACTAAACTACAAACATCATCATATAAGCTTTTGTAAGGCTTTGCTGATGATATCCCTCATTACATATTGTACAAACGTTACGTGTTTAATGAAAAGTGTCATTTTTATTGAGTGAACAGTCAAAAATCATATTCAAACTCGCACTTAGGGCAAATAACACACACTACATGCAATTCGAGAATTATTTAATAAGAGCCAGTTGTCACGTGATAGCATAATACAGCGTTTCAGTGACATGTATATAAGCTCGAGTTATAGTATATGAACTAAATTTACTCGTCAATGTGTGCACATGTCGCGAGCATGAATGTTTATCATCCTGCAGCAATGTTAAGTGCTATATTTTATTACTCTCTGGCATGCTCTTAATTACTATTCCTGCGCCTGCAAAATCATCGAGTACATCTGCGTATAGCATCACTTGCTTATTATGCGTTTATCTAACCATCTTTTTGCCTTACAATATACACAATATGCATACTGCCGTTTTTGTAGGAGAATTGTCTGGCGGCGATACGTTTATTCACCGTGACCGTCTCACCATATGACATGAGGGCTGGAGAATGGGTGACCCATTAACCAGCTGGCGGTGATAAGTTTATTCTCATCGTCTCGTCATATGACATGACGGCTGGAGAACTGGTGACCCATTAATAAGCTGACGGCGATACGTTTACTCACACCGTCTCGTCATATGATACGAAGGATAACGGGTGACCAATCAACCAGCCAACGGCGATACGTTTATTTACACCGTCCCATAACGTGATATGACGGCAGGAGAATGGATGACCCATTAAGCAGCTGGCGGCGATACGTTTATTCACACCGTCTCATCATATGATATGACAGCTGGAGATTTGGTGACCCATTACCAACTGGCGGTGATACGTTTATTTACACTGTCTCGTCAAGTGATATGACGGCAGGAGAATGGGTGAATTCGTGACCCATTAACCAGCTGACGATGATACGTTTTTCTCACACCGTCTCATATGTTATGACGGCTGGAGAACGGGTGACCCATTAGCCAGCTGACGGCGATACGTTTATTTACGCCGTCTCGTCAAGTGGTATGACGGCAGGAGAATGGCTGAAACATTAATCAGCTGGCGGTGTTACGTTTATTTACACCGTCTCGTCATATGATATGAAGGACAACGGGTGACCAATCAACCAGCTGACGGCGATACATTTATTTACACCGTCTCTTCATGTGATATGACGGCAGGATAACGAGTGACCCATTAACCAGCGATGATACGTTTATTTACACCGTCTCGTCACATGATATGACGGCAGGATAACGGGTGACTCATTAACCAGCTGGCGATGATACGTTTATTTACAAAATCTCATTACGTGATATGACATCAGGAGAACGGATGGCCAATTAACCAGCTGGCGGTATTACGTTTATTTACACCGTCCTGTCGTATGATATAAAAATAACGGATGACCCATTAACCAGCTGGTGGTGATACGTTTATTTACACAGTCTCATTACGTGATATGACATCAGGAGAACGAGTGACCAATTAACCAGCTGGCGGTATTACGTTTATTTACATCGTCTTGTCGTCTGATATAAAAAATAACGGATGACCCATTAACCAGCTGGTGGTGATACGTTTATTTACACAGTGTCATCACGTGATATGACATCAGGAGAACGGGTGAATAATTAACCAGCTGGCGGTATTACGTTTATTTACACCGTCTCGGCGTATGATATAAAAAATAACTGATGACCCATTAACCAGCTGGTGGTGATACGTTTATTCACACCGTCTCATCACGTGATATGACGGCAGGAGAAAACCAGCTGGCGGTGATACTTTTTTATCCTACCACCGACTGATTTTATAGAAGAAAACTAAATTGTCGTATAAACTTTTGCTTTATCCGACACAACAGCCTTTATCCAACACCTACTTGACGGACTACTTACCCCAGCATGGCAATGACACCGTCGACCAACTCATTCCAGTCTCAGTTTTATAGCGCAGTGTTTAATGTCCAAAACTTTAATGTGTACAGCTATTCACATCACTAAATTCATATTCCTATTTGAATAAATGTACTCTGTTGTCATGTAAAATTCACATTTTGTTGATGATCGGCGCACACGCGTTATCATGATGCACAGTGAGTATCGTTCCTTAATGACCGGATTAAAATTAAAAATTAAAATATAGAAACACTTATCAAAACATGATTGAAATTGTTATATTTTATATGTTGATTTACTTTGAAGGGAAGAGTATACTCGTTTTTGCTCTCATTTTTATGGGTCTGTACGTTGGATAGGATTACTATTTAATGTTGCGCAATGAAATTAACTGCCATGTTCCATATCAATACGCACGGTAAAACGGTTTTAAAATTTAAAGGTACTTCTCCAAAATTTCTAATAAAATGACGATAATTCGTCAATAAAATAACAAAAATTAAACGAAAATAGTAGGCTTATAGGATAGATAGAATATTAGATTAGTATGTTTATGTACTTTAATTTATCGGACTCGTCTCCGAAAAGTTTATACCGCTCGCCAGAGCCTCTCCGTATATTAAAGTACATAAAGACACTTATCTAATATTCTCTATATTTACACCGTCTCGTCACATGACATAAAGGACAACGGGATTAACCAGATTTACTCTCCCTGCGGCATATGATGCTACTAACCGTTCCAAAGTTGTGATCCCTGGTGTCAGTTCTTATTAATGCACGTATTCGACTTCTTATAATTATTCTGTATATTAAATGTGTCAATGTTGCTTTGGTGATTGTGTCTTTCTTGAAAGAGACGAATGCTATTGGTTATATTTTTTTTGTAAGCTTCTGTCTATTTTTACTTGCAGGTAATACTGTATGGAAAGTCGCTTACCGTTTCCCAGATGATCATATTGAACCTGAAGTTTGCATAAATTATCCCCCTTTTATAGCAAGGGTATGCTCGTGTCATCTTTCAAAGACACTTGATACGCCGTTGATATTTGATTTGACGTCAGATCCAGGAGAAGCAATGCCTATCAATGTAAACAGCAATTCTAAATATACGGACATTTTATCGAAGGTGAATGCCGCAGTGGAAACACACAAATCAACACTGACAAGACAGGAGAAGCTTCCCGGACATTATTGGATGCCACATTTACAAGTGTGCTGTAATTTTCCGATATGTCGATGCAACGAGAACACATAGTCATACTACACCTTTATTCAGAAGAAAATATAACAATCAAAATCAGATAATCGCAGCCAATCGAACAACAGATATAAAATGTCATAGTAAACAAAACACCTAATCATGCGTGCGTGCATGCGTGCATGTCCGACGGTTGACAATGTCACAGTTACCATCAATAGACTGTATTATTTATTGTATTATATTAAATTTTGCAAGCATTATATATGTATAAATGTCCGGTATAAATGCACCAGTTTTAGCAAGTGCTTTATTTTTTTGAGCTGAACCGTAATAAATTTGAGGTTATCAGGCACCAAGATGGTATTATGTTTATCATGTCATTTCTGTGTCGTATCATTTATTTTTATTTGAAAATGCAACAGCTTATTTAAATATCACTAACAAATGCACGTGTGTTTATTTGTACATGAAACATAGTTTCAAATTTTGTCGATAATACTAAAGAATTAGGTGTAGTTGTGTGTAAACGGTTCCAATAGTTATAATTATAAGTCTATATATAAAATTTATTGACATTATCATCAATAATTTACAGTTTATCAGCTGTAGAAAAAAATGTATAAATGTGGGTTTAACACAACGCAAAAATAATGACAATGCTGTGTGTGACTGTCAAGTGTTGCCCCGTTCTATGACTGTTGATAGGTATAACTATCAAAACACCCGTCTGGCGTGCTGTGTGTGACTGTCAAATGTTGCCCCGCTCTATGGCTCTGTAGATAGGAATAACTAGCACAACATCCAACTGGCGTGTTATGTGTGACTGTCAAATGTTGCAACGCTCTATGACTCTGTAGATAGGTATAACAAGCACAGCACCCGTCTAGCGTGCTTTGTGTGACTGTCAAATGTTGCCCCGCTCTATGACTCTGTAGATAGGTATAACTAGCACAACACCGTCTGGCGTGCTGTGTGTGACTGTCAAATGTTTGCCCGCTTTATGACTCTGTAGATAGATATTACTAGCACAACACCCGTCTAACGTGCAATGCATGACTGTCAAATATTGCCCCGCTCTATGACTCTGTAGATAAGTATAACCAGCACAACACCGTCTAGCGTGCTGTGTGTGACTGTCAAATGTTGCCCCGCTCTATGACTCTATAGATAGGTATAACTAGCACAACACCGTCTAGCGTGCTGTGTGTTACTGTCAAATGTTGCCCCGCTCTATGACTCTGTAGATAGGTATAACAATCACGACACCGTCTGGCGTGCTGTGTGTGACTGACAAATGTTGCCCCGCTCTATGACTGTAGATTGGCATAACTAGCACAACACCCGTCTAGCGTGCTGTGTGTGAGTGTCAAATGTTGCCCCGCTCTATGACTCTGTAGATAGGTATAACCAGCAAAACACCCATCTGGTGTGCTGTGTGTGACTGTCAAATGTTGCCCCGCTCTATGACTGTAGATAGATATAACTAGCACAACACCCATCTGGCGTGCTGTGTGTGACTGTCAAATGTTGCCCCGCTCTATGACTCTGTAGAAAGGCATAACAAGCACAACACCCGTCTAGAGTGCTGTGTGTGAGTGTCAAATGTTGCCCCGCTCTATGACTCTGTAGATAGGCATAACTAGCACAACACCCGTCTAGCGTGCTGTTTGAGAGTGTCAAATGTTGCCCCGCTTTATGACTCTGTAGATTGGCATAACTAGCACAATACCCGTCTGGCGTGCTGTGTGTGACTGTCAATTGTTGCCCCGCTCTATGACTCTATAGAAAGGCATAACTAGCACAACACCGTCTAGCGTGCTGTGTGTGACTGTCAAATGTTGCCCCACTCTATGACTCTGTAGATAGGTATAACTAGCACAACACCCGTCTGGCGTGCTCGGTGTGAGTGTCAAATGTTGCCCCGCTCTATGACTCTGTAGATTGGCATAACTAGCATAATACCCGTCTGGCGTGCTGTGTGTGACTGTCAAATGTTGCCCCGCTCTATGACTCTGTAGATAGGTATAACAAGCACAACACCGTCTAGCGTGCTGTGTGCGATTGTCAAATGTTGCCCCGCTGTATGACTCTGTAGATAGGCATAACTAGCACAACACCCGTCTGGCATGCTGTGTGTGAGTGTCAAATGTTGCTCCGCTCTATGACTCTGTAGATAGGTATAACTAGCGCAACACCCACCTGGCATGCTGTGTGTGACTGTCAAATGTTGCCCCGCTATATGACTCTGTAGATAGGCATAACTAGCACAACACCGTCTGGCGTGCTGTGTGTGACTGTCAAATGTTGCCCTGCTCTATGACTCTGTAGATTGGCATAACTAGCACAATACCCGTCTGGCGTGCTGTGTGTGACTGTCAAATGTTGCCCCGCTCTATGACTCTATAGAAAGGCATAACTAGCACAACACCGTCTAGCGTGCTGTGTGTGACTGTCAAATGTTGCCCCGCTCTATGACTCTGTAGATAGGTATAACTAGCACAACACCCGTCTGGCGTGCTCGGTGTGAGTGTCAAATGTTGCCCCGCTCTATGACTCTGTAGATAAGCATAACTAGCATAACAACCGTCTGGCGTGCTGTGTGTGACTGTCAAATGTTGCCCCGCTCTATGACTCTGTAGATAGGTATAACAAGCACAACACCGTCTAGCGTGCTGTGTGCGATTGTCAAATGTTGCCCCGCTGTATGACTCTGTAGATAGGCATAACTAGCACAACACCCGTCTGGCATGCTGTGTGTGAGTGTCAAATGTTGCTCCGCTCTATGACTCTGTAGATAGGTATAACTAGCGCAACACCCACCTGGCATGCTGTGTGTGACTGTCAAATGTTGCCCCGCTATATGACTCTGTCGATAGGCATAACTAGCACAACACCCGTCTAGTGTGCTGTTTGAGAAGAGTGTCAAATGTTGCCCCGCTCTATGACTCTGTAGATTGGCATAACTAGCACAATACCCGTCTGGCGTGCTGTGTGTGACTGTCAAATGTTGCCCCGCTCTATGACTCTGTAGATTGGCATAACTAGCATAATACCCGTCTGGCGTGCTGTGTGTGACTGTCCAATATTGCCCCGCTCTATGACTCTGTAGATTGGCATAACTAGCACAATACCCGTCTGGCGTGCTGTGTGTGACTGTCAAATGTTGCCCCGCTCTATGACTCTGTAGATAGGCATAACTAGCACAACACCCGTCTAGCGTGCTGTTTGAGAAGAGTGTCAAATGTTGCCCCGCTCTATGACTCTGTAGATTGGCATAACTAGCACAATACCCGTCTGGCGTGCTGTGTGTGACTGTCAAATGTTGCCCCGCTCTATGACTCTGTAGATTGGCATAACTAGCATAATACCCGTCTGGCGTGCTGTGTGTGACTGTCCAATGTTGCCCCGCTCTATGACTCTGTAGATTGGCATAACTAGCACAATACCCGTCTGGCGTGCTGTGTGTGACTGTCAAATGTTGCCCCGCTCTATGACTCTGTAGATAGGCATAACTAGCACAACACCAGTCCACGTGCCTAGTGTGAGTGTCAAATGTTGCCCCGCTCTATGACTCTGTAGATAGGCATAACTAGCACAACACCCGTCTAGCGTGCTGTTTGAGAGTGTCAAATGTTGCCCCGCTCTATGACTCTGTAGATAGGCATAACTAGCACAACACCCGTCTAGCGTGCTGTTTGAGAGTGTCAAATGTTGCCCCGCTCTATGACTCTGTAGATAGGTATAACTAGCACAACACCCGTCTGGCGTGCTGTTTGTGACTGTCAAATGTAGCCCCGCTCTATGACTCTGTAGATAGGTATAACTAGCACGACTCCCTTCTAGCGTGCTTTGTGTGACTGTCAAATGTTGCCCCGCTCTATGACTCTGTAGATAGGTATAACTAGTACAACACCCGCCTGGCGTGCTGTGTGTGAGTGTCAAATGTTTGCCCACTCTATGATTCAGTGCTGTTGTTATATCAGTCGGTGTTATTGGTGAAGTTTGGAATCCCAGTGGGTGGAATGTCAGTGGAATCCCATGATAAAACATCTTGACTGTGTAATTGATAATAATCAAGAGCATGTTAGTAGTCACTAATGTTAAATGATTCTCTCATCAAACTTTCAGTTCATGTATGTAAATTTTTCGTCCAGTCCATACCACTGTCAAATAAATATCTAATTTTTCAAGCTAATTTGATACTTTTTTTGCATATTACATGGGTAAATGGCACCAAGTTTTGTTCGATATCTGGGGAAACAACACCCATCATCCGAGGCTTTGACGAGTTTTTTCGGATTTCTGTTTTCTAACGCTGACGATTTCGGTAATAATAGCGCACCGCGGTATTCCAAATGGCAACAGCTGTTACCTCAAGTAGTAACGTTGTACGTTACGATAACCTTACCATTTCTATGGATCTTCAAAACAACGTTCCAGACCAATAAATGGTTCAAACCATGTTTTATTTTCGGAACATTGCTCTACTGTTTACATTACATCCATCTTTACCATCTCTGTACGCTCAATAGCGTTCTCATGAGAGACTATGACGTCATTGAACAACCAATCCGCTTTAAAGGTTAAACAGATGAATTTGTGAAAGAAAGTGTGACGTTTCTAGAGCGGCAAAGAAGCCAGGAAAATCACTCTTGTTGTTTGTGTCCTGGTATCACGTTCCTAGATCCTGTCAGTCAATGTGCTGGTGAGCTGCACACCATGTTCCTCGTAATTAAATGAAGTGTTTTTTGTTTTTCTCTAGGTTGTGATCAAATTACATTGGTTTAATCATTTGAGTGCACTTGGCAACATTAATATGATATATAAACTATTTTATATAGAATTATTTTAACTCCATTTCTCTGATTATATTAAGAATTATTATTGTTTGGCATAATTACGCAACGAGGTTTATCAACGGCGCTCGAGTTCGTGTCATTCTTTTTTCTAAAGGGCAGCTGGCCAAGCTTGGACTAGGTCAGCAACCTGTGGCGTGAAATATCACGATTTCAACAAAAATAAGACTTTAATATTGTATTTGAATATAAAACAACAGAAGCATCACATTGAATATTTCCCTGTAATATTATTATCAAATAACGAGTGGCCGCTCAGAACAGAACATCATTTATTTAGCAAGCAGTCATTTATTTATCCCTAAGATAAGACACCACATGGTCAATACGATGATTGTGTAGAAAAGATTGACTTGGGTATCGGGGAGATTTTGGCTCCATTGGATAGTTTTGGTCACACGGACAACACTCTAGTCTACTTCACCTCGGATAACGGTGGAATACATAGACACAATGGTGACGGATACAACGGTATTTATATAGGTATAATGATTGATTAATTGATTGATTAACTGATTCTTCACAACAAATCACCAGTAGTATAAAAAATAAATTCATTTAAATATGAACTTAGCTTCTGATCACATACAGTTAGTAAGATCTAACTAATACTGCTTTGTGTCATCGGCTTACTTATCAGTTGTGGAACGCCAATACCATAATATTGTATAATGAAAGTTATACTACAATTAATCATCTATTTGGCACATTTAAACTTTTATATCGTTTAATTTGTTGTTGCTTTGGAGAACCGTTCAGGTCGGAGACATTTTCTCTAGACTTCTAGAAACAGTCCTAACGCCACGCGAGCGTTACATAGCAGTGACATACGAACACGCTGATTGGTCAGTTACTTCAGCGGAAGTTGAATGACGTCACGGTGTTGAGAAAGCATTTGAGAGCAATGGACTGCGGAACATGCAGGGAAATTTACATTAGGTTCCAAAATATCCTGAATTGGACGGTTTTATAATCATTATTTAACCTGAAATGTGTTAAAATGACATTATCCTCCCTATATTTGTTCTCATAGGAGACAAGGGCTGGGGAGCGGTTGGAGGTGGTATAAGGGTACCCGGACTTATCAGGTGGCCGGAGGAAAATATCACCCAAGTAAGTGATCAATGAACCAACGTCGTTGATGGACGTCTTTCCGACATTGTCATCTGTTTTTGGCGCCCTTCCTCCTGAAAACCGGCGATTACATGGATTTGATATCTTACCATTACTTCAAAACGAGTAACGTGTCTCACCTCATGAATGCATCATGAATTTAGTAATGTTATCAAGTGAATCCGTTCAAATCCGGCCTTTATATTTAATCTCCTGTTGGATTCTGATTAGAATCGATTTAAATATAGTCAATTTCATGTTCTGTTGCTTTTAACATATTTTTGAATCCGATGTATTAGTTTAAGGACAAACATATTTGATGGTTTTGAGAGCAATTTTATGTAAAATAATATAAAAGTGCAAGCCTACAACATAGCTATTGTTTTCTTAGTTAGTTTGCGTTGATACTTATATCAGTAGGTACTTAACGAAACGGTTTGACTGTATCCACTAAACTTGAGTAACCCTCAAACTCAACTTTCAAATCTGCTTTATTGATAAACTTGTTTTGTATTTACATATTCTGAAAAAATGAACTTTTTTATATTTACATGTTCTAAAAAAAAATGGACATGTTTTATATTTACATGGTCTGAAAAATGAACATGTTTTGTATTTACAAGATCTGAGGATAATGCTTATGTATATCAATATAAAACTTGACAGTGGTTTTAAACTGTCCAGCAATAGTAAAACTAGTTGCCAATAAAATTGTACTTCGAGGGCATTCTCAAAGTAACTGTTTTGTGAAAACGGAGCTAACGGAAGTTAAAACATATTTCAGACTTTGGTAAAGAAACGTAATGTCTATAAAAAGAACATCGTTCAGTTGCGTGTGGTGGGCCTTATTTATAAATTCCTAAGTTTTACTTTAAATCTATATATTTTACTTTAGTTGTTACAACTTAGATAAATCATGCTCTCAGTCTTCCCGGATAGAATCATTACTATGCGGAAAACGTGTCTTGTTCAAGGACACCACAGGTAGCCGTGGCAGAGGATCTAACCGATAACCCTTCGATCATAGGTGCGACTCTACCACTGGACCACGCAATTATTCCTTGCTTCGGATGCAGCTGTAAATAATTTTGGGGCATGTCTCATTAATGTCCGTATGGTTTTGAACTACATGTACTTTGTGTATGATTTGCAGCTATACGAGAAACAGTCACGAAATTCATTTAATATTTCACAAGCATCACAATTCTGTAAGCCGTTTTAGATAATGTTCCTTACTGAATAATTTATCAGTATTTACCATGTGTACTCGTCAATGTGTGCTGCCAGTTTAAGACCGTGATCATGAGAATCATTATTATTTATATGAATCCAAACACTTCCAATGCATGCAGACGGGGTAAGAGCGAGGATTGGTGGTCCATTTACCAGGTTCACGCACTCAAGGGGTGTATTTTGCAACTAACATGGCTGTGATCCGTGTTTTCACTTCTTATCTATGTTTGTATCGTACTTATCATCAGTTTTCTAGTTCATGTTGTTGTGGTGATTGTGTCCATACTTATGTACTTATTATAAGTATTCTAGTTCATGTTGCTATGGTAATTGTGTCAAGGATAAAGTGCCCTGTCGGTAATGTATTTCCATATGTTTCATTTGAGATTCTGTTTATTTTTACTTGCAGGTAGAACCGTATGGAAAGTCGCTTACCGTTTCCGAGAAAATCATAATGAATCTGCAGTTTGCATAAATTATCCACCTTTTATAGGAAGGGTATGATCGTGTCATCTTTCAAAGCCACGTGATATTTGATTGACATCAGTTCCAGAAAAATCGGTGCCTATCAATGTAAACAGCGATTCTAGATATACGGATATTTTACCGATGCTGAATGCCGCAGTGGAAACACACAAATCAACACTGACAAGACAGGAGAATCTTCCCGGACATTACTGGATGCCACATTTACAAGTGTGCTGTAATTTTCCGATATGTCGATGCAACGAGAACATATAGTATATGATGCATGTTTTCAAAAGGAAAATATTTGGGGGAAAAAACAACAAGAATCTATAAAAAGATAAAACAATCAAAATCAGATGATCGGAGCCAATCGAACAATGTTGACAGATACAGACGTTTATTTTATGGTAAATGCCTAATTATTATTATACCATATCTTATACCAGAAATGCCAAATAATAATAAAAAAGAAATATTCTTTCCATCAAGTGCACAGTTTTGAAATATGCACATTGAAACCAAATATAGTGCACTTGGTGGAAAGAATCTTGTGTTTTAGTGTCAGAAAAACTAGACAAGATCTTTCTGCCTTGACAAGCGTGGTGGTAGTACTTTGGATGGTATTGGCCGCTCATGCCAGAGTTCAAACCGAAACTCCCTCTGGCCTTTGACGTTACCGGGCCCGGCGGAACCAATCATGTAAGCTTTGATAAACAGTCACTTTGTTACGTTAACGTTGCCTTCTTACAGACCCGACGAAACTTCAAGGTAACAGACCAGTTCAAATATATGAGGTTTACTGCTGACATTATCTGTATTTTGGTTTCTTAATTCAAATTCAGCATGTTAAAGTAGTAATGTGAAATGCACAAGCAGTCACATGATGGGCGAAAAACAAACACAATGGGAAGCATGACAGTTCATAAATGAAATATTAATATTATCCATTACTTTAAAATGGCGGTGATTTCTTCAAAACGATGCCTGCCATCTTAAAAAGTTGATGTGTGCATATTTATTAACCCCACCATCCCTAACTTAATCAATGTACATGTGTCTACTTTATTCATCTTTAGAGTTTTGATATAGAAATTTTACGAGTCAGTAAAGCAAAGTAGTACAATAACAAGCAGTACTGGTATTTTTTACATTTTAAGCCAATATATTATAACTTTAGAATATCACTTATTTATGAAATATTATTTTATCATACAAAATATTTAATTTATTTGAAAACTCTAAATACACTTCATGACATCTGGCTTTAAAGTTTGCATCAGTACATAGATACATTCCATATCGATTTACCCCACCACCTTAACTTGCTTTATCAAGGTTTTCAACTATTTCATGCATTATTTTAGATATCTATTTTTATTTGTCAATAAAGTTTGTGATTTTTCTTCGTAGGGTTTGTCAATCATAGAAATGCCCACATCAAAGAGGCGGAACTTACCTGTTTTTGTTTGTTGATATATGCTGTGCCAAAATATTATTAGAAAAGTAGGGGTCATGTTTCATTTAAAAGATGTTTCTATATTTCGGTCTTTAATACAATACATATCGATTCAAGTAAAATTCATTCTACTTCGCTGACTGTGTGGTGCTGTCGATACTTATGGTGTATGTCCCAATTTTCTCGCCAGTTATTATACCGATAAAACATTAAAATGAAAAATCGGGAAAAGAATCGAACACTAAACCCCAAGATTTGCAGATAAACGCTGTAACCACACAGCTGTTCGTGAATGCGGCGTGATGTCTATCTAGTAATAGATTAGTATTGGTCAATTGTTATATCACAGAAGCACTATTTATGGACGCACATCGAAATTTAATTTACGGACAAACACGAAATAGTCATGAGTGCCAGGTAAGTACTGGCGCACAACACCTACAAAAGTGTAGGCGTACTTATATATAATTTGTGTGTATGTGTTCGTCCGCCGGTGTAACCCGGTGTCAGATAATATTTTCACCCGCGAGTGAAAATATTATAGAATTTTGCTATAGTATTTTGTCAATAGTATGAATTATATGCTTTATCAGACAAAAAAAATATTTTCTTTATTGAAATAATTTATCTGATGAGGAAAGAGGGTCGTGTGAAAATATTATATCCAGTATGTCTTCACCCACCACCCCCATATATATTTAAAAAAAATGAACACTTCTTATTATGATAAAGAAACATTACAGTTGTACTTATGAAGAAAATATTATGGCCATTATATTTTCACCCCCTCCCACTCATCCCATTTTCCCCAACTTCAGTTTTAAATGATTACATTCAATAATATGAATTATATGCTTTATGAAGAAACAAACTTAAAAGAAAAAAATAACAGGGGATGGGGGTGGGTGAAAATATTATGGCCATTATATTTTCACCCCTCCCACTCATCACATTTTTCCAACTTCAGTTATAAATGATAACATTCAATAGTATGAATTTTATAATATTATATTTTCACCCTGCTGGTAATTTTTAAGCAGGTGAAAATATAATATGACACCGGGTCACATTTCAACATTAAATTCTGATCAAAACAGTCGTTGAAAACTGATTTATGTTAAATTTTGATCAGACATGGGAATCCTTTTTTAACAGTTTGTTAAATATAAGCAAAACCTGGCCTGAGTTACTTTCTTCAGAAAATCTAGATTGGAATCTATTTTGTTTTGTTTTGTTGTAATATGGCATTGCATCTGCAGTGCCCAATGTAGATTATAAGGGTTAATATCTAGTTCCGTGGTTCAGATGAGTGTTTATTATACAAATGCAGAAAATGGGGATAATTGATGTCACGATCACCATCAAAAGTATGGGACATAGCTGGATGACCATGTTTGATAACACGAGGGCGTTAGTGTAGTTTCAAATCAATCGCAAATGAGGTTACTGAGATGTGTGCATAATATCAACTCATACTTGACTATTTGAGACATTTCTCAAGAGTTATCCGATAATTGCCCCTGAGCAGATTAGTGATATTGGAGATGAATTCAGTTACTTTCCTTAGACAGTGATACAACATACAGGTATCGTTCCGCTCTAAAACTAATATTAAGTAGGCGTGACGTGTTTATATATATCCTCGGGTATAATAATCTATTCGTCTTGATAAGGACTTACACTGTAATTTTGCTTTATACTGAATAAAAGTTGTTGTTGTTGTTGTTGTTGTTGTTGTTGTTGTTGTTGTTGTTGTTGTTGTTGTTGTTGTTGTTGTTGTTGTTGTTGTTGTTGTTGTTGTTGTTGTTGTCGCTGTTTTATAAGTCCTTGCTTTTGATAAGCACGTAAAAAAAATAAATTTTACTAAAATGCTAAAATCATTTGATTCAATTTAATGTGTAAAGACATGGACTAATGAACGTGTGAATATGTTCACAAGACTCGTTGATGGCCTTCCAGACGAGCGAGAGTTAAAAACTTGGTGTTACTGAGTTGAGTATGGTATGTTAAAGCTACCTGAGTTGTACAAACAAATCCAAGTATTTGCCAACGGTGACATTTTGGCCGGGTAGAGAAGCAAACTTTTTGCTACATTTCGTCATAATCGCTGCCCAGCCAATGCACTAAACGTATTCATGTTCAAAAAGACTTATTGACGGCCTTACAGACGATCGAGAGTAAAAATCTTGGTGTTTCTGAGCTGAATAGGGTCTTTAAAAGCTACCTGTGTTGTGCCATGAAACCCAAGTATTTGCCAAGGGGTAGAATTTGGGCTGGGAAGAGAAGCTAACTTTTTGCTATATTTTGTCAAAATCTCTGCACAGCCAATGCACTGAACGTGTGCACATGTTCACAAGACTTGTTGAGGGTTTTCCAGACATGCAAGATCTAAAACCTTGGTGTTTCAGAGCTGAGTATGGTCTGTAAAAGCTATCTTGGTTGGAATGAAATCCAAGTATTTGGCAAGCGGTGGCATTCGGGCTTAGGAAGAGAAGCCAACTTTTCGATACATTTCGTCAAAATCGCTGTCAAGCCAATGCACTGAATGTGTTCACATCTTCACACGACTTGTTGACGGCCTTCTAGACCAACGAAAGTTAAACACTTTGTGTCTCTGAGCTGGTAATGATCTGTAATAGATACTTGAGTTGTGCAATGTAATCCAAGTATTTGCCAAGGGCTGGCATTGGGGCTGGGAAGAGAAGCCATCTTTCACGCTACATTTCGTCAAAGCGGCTGCCCAGCCAATACACTGAACGTGTGCACATGTTAACAAGACTCGTTGACGGCCTTCCAGATGACCGAGAGTTCAATTTTGGTGTTTCTGAGCTGAATATGGTCTGTATAAGTTACTTGAGTTGTGCAATGAAAGCCAAGTATTTGCCAAGGGGTGGCATTTTGGCCAGGAAGAGAAGCCACCTTATCGCTTCATTTCGTCAAAATCGGCGCCCAGCCAATGCTGTTTCTGAACTGAATATGTTCAGTAGAAGCTGCCTGAATTGTGCAATGAAACTCAAGTATTTGTCAAGGGGTGACATTCTGGCCGGGAATGGAAGCTAACTTTTAGCTACATTTCGTCAAAATCGCTGACCAGCCACTGCAATGAACGTGAGCACATGTTCACGAGACTCGTTGATGGCCTTCCAGACAAGCGATAGTTAAAGATTTGATGTTTTTGAGCTAAGTATGGTATGTAGAAGCTACATTAGTTGTGGAATGAAACAGTAGTATTCGCCAATGGGTGGGCTTTGTGCCGGGAAGAGAAGCCAACTTTTCGCTACATTTCTTCAAAATGGCTGCCCAGCCAATACACTGAACGTGTAAACATGTTCACAAAACTCGTTGACGGCATTCTAGACGAACGAGGGTTAAACACTTGGTGTCGCTGAGCTTGTAATGGTATTTAGTAGATACCTGAGCCGTGCAATGAAACCCAAGTATTTGCCAAGGGGTGGCATTTGGGCGAGGAATAGAAGCCATCTTTTACGCTACATTTCGTCAAAGCGGTTACCTAGCCAATGCACTGAACGAGTGCACATATTCACAAGACTCGTTGACGGCATTTTAGACGAACGAGGGTTAAACACTTGGTGTTGCTCAGCTAGTAATGGTATCTAATATATACCTGAGCCGTGCAATGAAACCCAAGTATTGTAAAGAGGTGGCATTTGGGCTGGAAAGAGAAGCCATATTTTACGCTACATTTCGTCAAATCGGCTGCCCAGCCAATGCACTGAACGTGTGCACATCTTCACAAGACTCGTTGACGGCCTTCTAGACAAGTGAAAGTTAAACACTTGGTGTCTCTGAGCTGGTAATGCTCTATAGCAGCTTCCTGAGTTGTGCAATGAATTACAACTATTTGTCATGGGGCGGCATTCGGGCCGGGAACAAAAGCCAACTTTTCACTACATTTCGTCAAAGCGGCAGCCCAGCCAATACACTGAACGTGTAAACATGTTTCAAAACACGTGGACGGCGTTCCAAACGAGCAAAAGTTAAAAGCTTGGTGTCGCTTAGCTGGTAATGGTAACTAGTAGATACCTGAGCCGTGCAGTGAAAGGTTTTTGCCAAGGGGTGGCTTTTGGGCCAGGTAGATAAGTCATTTTTTTCGCTGCATTTCGTCAAAGCGGCTGCCCAGCCAATGCACTGAACGTGTGCACATATTCACAAAACTCGTTGACGACATTCTAGACGAACGAGGGTTAAACACTTGGTGTCGCTGAACTGGTAATGGTATTTAGTAGATACCTGAGCAGGGCAATGAAACCCAAGTATTTGTAAAGAGGTGGCATTTGGGCTGGGAAGAGAAGCCATATTTTACGCTGTATTTCGTCAAAGCGGCTGCCCAGCCAATGCACTGAATGTGTGCACATCTTCACACGACTTGTTGACGGCCTTCTAGACCAGCGAAAGTTAAACACTTTGTGTCTCTGAGCTGGTAATGATCTGTAATAGATACTTGAGTTGTGCAATGTAACCCAAGTATTTGCCAAGGGCTGGCATTGGGGCTGGGAAGAGAAGCCATCTTTCACGCTACATTTCGTCAAAGCGGCTGCCCAGCCAATGCACTGAACATGTGCACATATTCACAAGTCTTTTTTGACGGACTTCTAGACGAGCGAGAGTTAAAGACTTGGTATCTCTGAGCTGGTAATGGTCTCTAGAAGGTACCTGAGTTGTGCAATGAAACCCAAGTATCGATCTCTTTTGTTTTATCTCCCGTCTTTTCAATTGATCTTTTTCATTTCTTTTCAATTCTTTTGGATCTTTTCTTTCCATATAATTCTTCTCTTTATGTTCACCGAATTCGTCGCCTTTGTCTTCTTTATCATGTTCTCTATCGATTTCTACTTCATTTACAATTTCTTCTCTTTCCCTCATTGCCCTTTCCATTTCATCAATATCTGCAACACAGCCTTCACGACCACTGGAGCTGCCATGTTCTTCTTTCATATCTTCACGATCGCTACTACCTTCCGGTCGTTCCTCAGGTCGGGTAGGCGGGCGCTCTTGTTTGGGTGGCGGACTATACTGGAAATTATCATTGCCGATCGGTCGTTCTCGTCGGTTATTTATTTTATTTACTCGATTTTTCTCATCTGCGGTGCCCCATTTATTTTCTTTCATAACGTCCTCATTCGACATTCCTTCATTGATCAAACGCTGCATTATCATCGCCCTGGCTTTTTCCGCGCCTAATTCGGAAGTAGAAAACAACCCATCCTGGTGTTACAAACCCTATCAGACGAAATGCTATACACAGCAACCCTAGTACAAAAACAGCAACGAAGAAAGACTGGTTTGTACAAAACGCAATTTTGTTAACCTTAACGATATCATCAATCAGTATTCAACGAGCCTACTCGTTATTACTGAAGTAATGGATAAGAATAAATTCGGCGGTAACGACCCGGCAGCCAGGGTAAAACGAGATTCAATTTGCAGAGATCCGCGTTTTATATTGATCAGATAATTATTGGTTTTACCCAACCAGGTGAAACCTGCACAAACGAAGAAATAAGTTAAGTTATCATTCTTCTGTTTATTATTATTATTAGTAGTAGTAGTAGTATTAGTATAAGTAGTAGTAGTAGTAGTAGTAGTAGTAGTAGTAGTAATAGTAGTAGTAGTAGTAGTAGTAGTAGTAGTAGTAGTAGTAGTAGTAGTGGTAGTAGTAGTGGTAGTGGTAGTGGTGGTGGTAGTGGTAGTAGTAAAAGTAATAGTGGTAGTGGTAGTGGTAGTAGTAGAGGTAGTGGTAGTGGTAGTGGTAAGTGATGGTGGTGGTGGTAATGATAGTGGTAGTGGTAGTGAAAGTGGTTGTTATCGGTATAATTTTAGTTGTTATTGCTATTGTATTATTACAATATCGTGTTATTGCTATTGTTTTATTATAATATAGTGTTATTGCTATTGTATCATTATGCTATTGTGTTATTGTTATTGTTATTTGTATAAGCATTAACATTAGTATTAGCTTTGCATCTTACTATATAATAAAAATAGTTTGTGCCGGTTTACGCGTACATATTGCAAAACAATCTTAGCGGGTTATTATAACAATACTTATATAGTATAACAAAGAAAATCGGGTTTTTTTTTGCATTTTGATTAATAACATATTTTTTTTAAATCGGGTGTAAAAATCTGATTTCATGTTACTTCTGCATTTTGAATAATGGAAACATAGTGAAAGCTAGTACTACTACTGCAACTTCTGCAGCTGCTGCTACTACTACTACTACTACAACTACTAGTACTAGTACAACTGCTGATACTGCTACTGCTACCGATACCGCTACCGCTTCTGCTACTGCTATTGCTACTACTGCTACTGCTAATGCCACTACCACAACTACTACTACTACTACTACTACTACTACTACTACAACAACTACTACTACTACTACTACTACTACTACTACTACTACTACTACTACTACTACTACTACTACTACTACTACTACTTCTTCTTCTTATACTGCTACTAATGCTTATACCACTATTATTATTATTATTACTACTACTACTGCTGCTGCTGCTACCACTACTACAACAACTAACTACTACTACTACTACTATTGCTACTACTGCTGCCGCTGCTGCTGTCGTTACTGCTACTACTACTACTACTACTACTACTACTACTACTACTACTGCTGCTACAATTAATACTAATACCACTATTACTACTGCTACTGCTGCTAATAAAAATGAACACAAAATGATTTTCACGTTTCTTACGAAACAGATTTAATTCCAACTCCACAAATCTATGCCCGTAACCAGGACATGGACTTAAACTTTAAACGTTTTGCAGCAGACGGGATATATTCTAAAGAGCTACGCGTACACAGACAGGTATAATAACAAGCAAAGCGATCAATTCCTCTCTACAAAGGAGATCGTGACAGTAAAACTGGCACGACACGATGATATGTTATATTCTCCGAGTGATACAGATCTCTTTTTTTGTGCTAGGTTAATACCCTTAGTCACATGCTTTTATGAGATTTTCTCAAGGATGAAAACATGCAATCATGCTTCTGGCAAGTGTCAACTTTTATGTTGTAATCTTTAATATGCGATTATGCGTCGCGACCTATTTTGCGTTGTCCTCACACAAAGGCGAATCCATTAAACGCAGCCTGACGAATTGGGTAAATTCTGGCGAATTTTGACTGAAACAGTATGAAAATTTGTTACATAATTTGAAATAAAACAAAAGTAAACGTAGGGGAACTATTTGTTGCGAATGATTTACGAAGTGTGACGAACGGTTACTGTTATTCGATAAAATACGTTTGGCCTCGCAAACAATCTTTACTTTTGCGTTACCGATTAGGAACGCAAACATGCAAACCGAAGCCTAGCTTTGCGCATGCTTCCGAATCCGTCCGAAGCTTTCCGAAAGGGTATTTCCGCATCCGGCCATTACCGGACGCTATACAAGACTGGCGGAAACCAGGTGGCACTCCAGAAGCAGTTAACGTCTCAGATGCAGCCAACATCGCAGTCCCCCAATCGACCAACCCTGAGGCATGTATCCTATGGTGAGTTATAAACATATTTATTATCCCCAACCTTTTCGAAGAAAAGCCCAATACTTTAAAAAAAAAATCGGGTATATTATTGTAGTTTCTTCCATCCCTTAATTAGGAATTGTCGAAGACGCGGCGGCTGACATGGGTCTACACTTTTTGCAACACCATAAGATCCATTTCCCCTTGACATGGCTCAATTTTATTAATATTGCAAAGTTTTGATGTTTATTTACAATTGACTTCCATACCATTTTTTAAGTTTATTATTTATTTACTTTTCTTTATTAATATTTTGAAATTAATATTTTGATTTATTTGTTTATTTTTATTAGACTTTGAGTTAACAATTCTATTGTCGAAAACAAAAATACTTTATTAATCTTAAATTTACTTCCACTAAATAACACTTAATTTCAACCTCTAACTTGGCACCATCCTGTCTTGCCATGACAAACTTCCCGCTGGATGGTTGACCAAGTGCTTCAGAGCATTTCTCACAATCTTCCCTTTTTGCTTCCTTTTGTTGTGGCCCCTGATATTGACAGTCCTGATATCCTCCAAGTTGCGATCTCTCCTCCGTTCCCCAGGAACAAGGTCGCCTTTTCTGTCCTCAAGGTCAACCAGCGCATTCTGCATAGTCGGGTATTTCATCCATATCAAGCTGCGGAGAATGCAGCATGTCTTGACAATCAGCCTCACTGTAGATGGACTGTGGTTCATCTTTGAGAGGAGTATCTGAAAGAACCGAAGACAGATATTGCCATGCTTAAAAATTTAACGTGAAAAAATATTCTTTTATAAATGTCTATTCAAGGTTGACAGTGTTTTCTCATTTACAAGTGCTTAACGTGCTTTCATATATGCTAATTGTGTAGTCCTTCTTCTTCTTTTACTTCCAATAATGTACAGGGCCCACTATGAGGCATTGTCGTACAAGTTTGACTGTACAAGAATGATGTGAGGCGCAAACTAGTAGTACAGTACGGGGTATTAATACTACACCAGCCCCCCCCCCCCCCCCCCCCCCCCCTTTGAATGCTTCCAGGTTGGACGCTGTGGCCCGATGTTGTGTGCTAACGTGTGTGTATGGACCCCAAACTGTGGAGGCGTACTCGAGTGTTGGACGAACGGAAGTCTTGTATGCTTGGGCTTTGGTTTCCTGTGGACAGCTGGACCGGTTTTTCCTTATGAATGCCAGGCTTTTGATGGCTTTCTTGGTAGTACACTCGACATGTGGCATCCAGGATAGATCATCCGAAATCGTTGTCCCCGTGTATCGTCCTGTCCTACGATTAGGTTGTGCCCATGGATTTGGTAGCTTGCAAGGGTAGGGTTTATGTTCCTGGTAATACGCAGGGCCTAGTACTTTGAAGGGTTGAAGGATATCATCCAGTCACGCACCCATTGCTGTAGTTTGTCCAGGTCTTCCTGTAGTTTGGCAGAGTCGTCTATGGACTTGATTTTCCGGTAGATTAGGATGCCGTCAGCAAAGAGCCGAGATGTGGAGTTTACTCTATCCGGGAGATCGTTGATGTAGAGCAGGAAGAGTAGAGGTCCGAGAACTGTGCCCTGTGGCACGCCAGGAAGTAACAGGAGCGGAGGTTGACATGTGTCCTTCAACCAGGACCTGCTGGCTTCTACCTGTCAGGAAGCTCTGAATCCAGCTCAATACTGGGCCCCTGATGCCGTAGTGTCTCAGCTTGATCAACAGTCGTTCATGGGGGACTTTATCGAAAGCTTTGCTGAAATAAAGAAGTACGGCATCTATCTATTCACCTGCATCTAGACTGGCGGTAATATCTTAGAGATTGAGGATCAGCTGGGATTCGCAGGATCTTTTCTTGCGGAAACCTTGCTGTAGGTCTGACAGTATCTGGTGAGAGCCTAGATGTGTCATGACTTGGCTGCGGATGACGTGTTGTGGCATCTTGCAGCATACGGAGGTAAGCGATATCGGCCTGTAGTTGGCAGGTTGGCTTCTGTAACTTTTTTTATATATATTGGAGTCACATTTGCAAGTCTCCAATCTTCTGAGACCTTGTTGCAATGATGCCTGGAACACGAGTGTGAGTGCTGGTGCTATGTAGTTGGCAGCCTCCCTCAGGAAGCCTATAGGTAGTGTGTCTGGTCCTGCTGCTTTGTCGGGATCAAGGCCTGAAGAAGTTTCTATACACCTTCCTTGCCAATGTCGAATAGGTTGACTTTGAGATATGGGTCTCCAGGCATGGATGGGAGGATAGTGGTGTTCTCTTCAGTGAATACACTAACGAACTGGCTTTTGAGGAGAGATGCCGTAACTTTCGGGTCGCTATGTGCGATGCCTTCACTCTTGAGGTAGGAGACGTGGCCACTGCTGTCACAACGCTTTCCCTCGACGAATGTGTATAGCTTTTTCAGATCTCTGCCTTCAGTGAAAATGTCCCGTACATAGCTGTTATAGGCTTTCTTGCATTCATATTGGGTTTCCTGTTGTATTTCCTTGTAGCGTTTGGCATCCTTCTCATTTCTTGTTCTTGTGGCTGTGCCATGGGCTCTTATCTTTTTCCTGGAGAGGCGTTTTATATTCCGGTTTACCCATGGCTGGCTGAACCTTAATTGTGTCATCTTGGATGGTATGTACTTGTCTATTGCCTTAGTGCAGAAATCCCTGAACGTGGACCAGAGAGTGTCGATGTCGGTGTGCTGTGTGTGCTATGATGTGAACTCGAGAAAATCTGCTACTGCTTGTTTCAAGTATACGGTGTCTGCCTGCTCCCACATTAGGATCTTCCGTCTATGGGGAAGCTGTCTAGGCACTCTTGTGGAGGCTAAGACGAAAACTATGTCATGGTCGCTGACCTCAGGTATTGGTTTGCATTTTTCAGTGAGTGATGGTCTGTAAGTGATGAAGACGTCAGTGTGTTGTTGCCTCTGGTTGGGAATGTCACTGATTGTTCGGAGTCTGTATAATAGATCAAATCCAGGAGTAGCTGGTTGTTCTGGACAGGGTTGTTATTACCTTTGACGGTGCAATAATCCTAGGTTATATCTGGCAGGTTCATGTCCCCAGCTATCCATACTGTGGAGTGACGGTTGTTGACATACCGGTCCTCCATTTTCTCGCACAGTTCTTCCATGTAGTCTGTATAACTACTTGTATCCCATTGGAATGGCATTGACTGTGATTTAATTGTAAATGCATGGCTGTCCATAAAAGCAAGTAGATTACTTGAGAGAATGTGACTATTTTCTATCTTCCAGATAAATGAAAGGTAAATCTATTGCGTTTTATCAATTGACCAAAAAGAATTGTTAATACATATCGAGCAAATGTACTAGTTAACATTTTCTTATACATAACCGAAGTGTAAACTCGCATATTCGAGTGGAGTCGCAAATTAGACCTGTCCATTTTCCTCCTACGATAAAAATAAAGGAAAATCCTTCATCTAGAATTTAAGTGTGATAGAGTATATTTTTCGGTCAGCCATATTTTCTCATCTGCCGCAAAATATGAAAACAAATTCAGAATTTACGATGAATCTTGCACCACATTGAGACACAGGACCTTGTGCATAATGATATCTGTATTTTTCGTACATATATGAAGATTACAGCAAACATATACAAAAGGTACTTACGGGTATATACAATAAATACTTAATGAGAAAAACAACGGTTCCACGACTAATATTCCACCGCTTATTAAAATACCATGCATGGTGATAAATCATTCTATATATCTAACGAAGAGAAAGCAAACTACTTAAATAAATACTTTGTTTCTACATCCACGGTAGATGATGAAATGCTTCTCTGCCTAATTTTACTCGAAAACTGAAAATTCACTTTCAAGTATTATTATATCAGAAAAAGAAATAATTGATGTTATCACCACACTGAACGTAAACAAAGCTTGTGGCCATGATTTGATAAGTCATAAAATGTTAAAGGAGTTGCACAATCAATATCGAAACCACTGGCTATTCATTGTAATCGTTCTCTTAGTGAATGTACATATCCCAAAGTAAGAAAAATTGCCAATGTCACACCGTTTTATAAAAAAAGGTGACAAGTCAGATGTTTCAAATTTCAGACCTATGTCTTTAGTAAGTTGTTGTGGCAAGCTCTTTGAGAGAATCATTTTTGAAAATATGTATATTTTCCTGTATGATAATAATCTAATGTACAAATACATGTATCAGTCAGGCTTTTTACCTAAACATTCAACAACATACCAACTCATTGACATTTACCATCATATTTGTCAAACATTTGATAATAAACAATTTGCATGCATGGTATTTTGTGATATATGTAAAGCTTTTGACCGGGTGTGGCATAGAGGACTACTTTTTAAACTTAAAGAAAACGGTATAAATGGAAATTTTCTTCAGTGGATTTCTCATAACTTGTATAACAGATCTCAACGTGTCGTCATCCAATCATCAGAATCTGAATTTGAAAAACTAACTGCAAGTGTACCTCAAGGCTTTGTCTTTGGTCCTTAATTGTTCCTTATTTATGTCAATGATATAGCTGAAACTCTCCTTAGTTTGACCAGATTATATGCAGATGATAGCTCATTATACTACTCTGCTTCTTCAGCTGAAGATATTGAAGGTATTATCAATCATGATTTATTACATATATCGTGTTGGGCCAACCAGTGGCTGATTAATTTTAATCCGAACAAGACAAAAGCTGTGTTTTTCACCTTAAGGGATTGTGACTCACTTCCTAAATTGTTATTTTTTATGACAGTCCTCTTGAATTTGTTCAAACACTTAGGTGTAACTTTTAATAATGATGGAAAGTGGAAAACACATATTGAAAACATTCTTTCTTCAGCCTTAAGGCAAAAGTAGTCATGAGAAAACTAAAATTTAAAGTCCGTAGAAATGCTCTTAATCAAATGTATTTTTTCTATGTGCGTCCTATTTTAGAGTATTCATCTGAAGTGTGGGACGGTTGCAATGTGCACCTCTCAGACTCCATAGAAAAAAATTAGAATGAGGCAGCGCAAATTACAACTGGTCTCACACGATCTGCATCATTAGAAAAGTTATACCAGGAATGTGGATGGGAGAAACTTAAATGGAGACGTGAACTCCGAAATAATTATTTTATGTTTAAAGTTCGTTTTAATAATGTCCCTTCCTATATTAATGATTTAATTCCATCATATGTTGGTATGACAACACAATACCCACTTAGAAATAGAAACAATTTTACTATCCCACACTGTAGAACAAATTCATGTATACCTTCATCCATTTCTTTGTGGAATTCTTTAGATAATGAAATTCGAACCTCGCCTTCACGTATGGTTTTTAAAAAACAGATCAACAAAAATCACAAGAACAGTAATATACCTTTACATTTTTCTCATGGCAAGCGACATATGTCAGTTTTACATGCTAGGTTAAGAAATAACCGCAGTAGTTTAAATAATGACCTATATATAAACAATCTAAAATTCAGCCCATTCTGTTAATGCAGCAATACAACTGAGGACGCAGAACACTTTTTCTTTAAATGTTTTATTTATAGAAATCAAAGACTAATACTCTCTCAATCAACTAGATTGTTTCACCCTCTTAATGTTAAAAAACTATTATTTGGCGATAAGAGTTTATCTTTAATCGCAAATAAAAAAATTGTTGAATCAGTACATAACTTTATTAAAAAAAAATTCAAACGATCATAATGATTAAGTTCTACATATTTGTTTTTATTAAGTTTGCAAAATAGTAGAACCTGTCAATGCCAGTTGACTGCTGCTTCTGTTGAAATTACTTATCACGAACAGCAGGCTGTTAGTGGAAGGTACCAAACAGATGAGAAGTGAACTATCAAAATAACTGTATATAAACTTTGTTATGCAGCAAATAACTCGCTCTATCTCTTTCTTCTTCTTTTCTCTCTTCCTCTCTTAAAAAATACTCACCTAAATATTGTTTTTGTTTTTTTCTCTTTTCCATAATATTTGTCAATTATTTGTCAATAACTTGTGGCCCAACCCCTTTTCATGAAAAACTATGAAATAAATTATGTTTAAACTAAACTAAACTACTTAATGATTAACATATTAATACCGTTATCTACCAGGGAGAAAGCTACTATCGATATATTTACGCCAAAACCCCTTTTGGGGACCTAGGAATGCGTCGTCTTACCGACAAAAACTGTTAAGTATTTAAATACATATTAAAAGATTAAAAGAAAATAATAACCAGAATTTCTGGTGAGATGTGTTAAAGGGAAAATATCGAGATTTTTCAAAAAATTTAAATTGACCAAAAACATTTTTCCAATATGTCATGCCTTTATAGTATATATATACTCATAGACCCCGTGTTGCTAAAATGGTATCTATTTGAACATTAAGTTTCGTCATTAATCATAATCAATCGGAATTCGTTGAGAGGCGCTACTGTTAAAGTTAGTTATCAGCATTTTCTTCATATTTTGATCTGAAAAATAAGGTACTTAAAAAAAACATGATTATAATTTTTGTCTCGCCGCGACGAAGAAGAGACGAGATTAAAAATGGCGTTGCTTTTCCGTCAACGGCGACGGCGGCGGCGTCAAACATTTATATTTAGCTCCAACGTAAGTTTCAGTTTTTACACTATTTCTCAACAAGTACAAGTGCTAGGACACTCATACTTGGATCATAGTTACAATTAACACTCTGCATCACATTATATACTGCAGATGCTGAGTGTGACCTACATTTTATGGTCCACTGACATTGTTTGATGCTGAATTTTGCATTTACCTCCAACGTTAAGTTTTCATCTTTACACTGTTTCTCAATAAATAAGTACTTGTGCTAGTACACTCATACTTTGATCATAGTTACAACTAACACCCTGCATTCTATAATGCAGATACTGAGTACTTTTCTTTTTTTAAATTTATTTAAAAAAAAAATTATTCTTTTTTTATTTTTATTTTTTATTTTCTTTTAAATATGTTTTACTTAGAAATATATATTCTTTATATATATATGTTTTACTTAGAAATATATATTCTTTATATATATATGTTTTACTTAGAAATACTGGTTAAAGTTTTTTGTGCAACTACCATCAAGTTCATATCTCAAAAATCACTTGATCGAAACTTCACACAATACTTCCTACAATATTTCTTAGTCATTAAACCTACTACATTAACCAAGTTAGATAACTCTTGCATGAATATAATATTTTGATTTTTCTCTCTCTCCCATGTGTGTATTAACGGTCACAGCGTACACGGCGAGACATATCATTCTGCGGAATTCTTGTTTATGTATGTTGTTCAAATACATCTTATTTTATATAAAACATAACTTTAAATAAAAAAATGTTTTCAATAAGAATATTATTGACCTGGTCGGTGTTTTCCGACTGGTCAGCGTTTTCCTCGCAAAATTTGGTCAGCCTATAGCTGACATCAGCAATGAAAGTCAGCATTTCAGAGTGGCCATGTTTTTATGGGCACAAGACGATACGTAACCTGGACGTTTCGTACCAAAGTCAATTTGTACCCAATCTTAACGTTTCGTAATTGGTTTCTATAGCTTGCCGTGAGTCAATATACAAGATATAATTGGTTAGGTCGCATGAGCGACCGAACCCTATATAAGAGCCAGTTAAGAAATTGACTCTGGGCGCTGCCATATTGAAACGTCACGATCACGTGTTAAAAACACGGCATTCGATACAAGGAGGTCGCCATTGCTTTTCAAAACAGTTCATTATGGAAATGTACAAACCGCGATACTAAATCCCGGCCATATGTACTGGCTGACCCGACCAATTTCCAGCTGCAAGGAAAATACAACTGCGGTGTGTTTATTACTTGATTGTGGCGTTTTAATGCACACATTGGAATCAGTATGCAATGCCCTTTGCATATTCAATAAGAAAATATTGAAAAAATAAAATAAAAATGCCTTTATTGAGGTATTGAAACTGATCTCTTTTTTTTTGAAGATTTATCATCGTTTTTGAACAACGATTCCTCCTGAGTTTATGGAAATCCTTTTTAAATAACCACCTATTCAATCTATTATGATATGCTGAACCCATAACAACGGAAATAAAAACAAAATTAAGCAGCTACAGTTGTTTATTTTACGTGATACAGCAGAAATTTATTTTATTTGAAAACATGATTGAAAAACAAGGTGAGTTTACCGGTGTGGCGTATTTTCAGCACGTTGCAAGAATCAGACATATCTCCGAACATGCACAAGTTTTGTTTTTTTTATTTTTAAATTATATGTCCACAAATTATTTTAAAATATATATGATCACAGTAGTAAATAAAACAACACTAAGTACGTTAGGAAATATATAAGATAAGTTTCAAGACATGTCTTTAAATATGCAAATCGAAATGCATAATGATTGAGATAAGTACATTGTAACATCAAACTCACTATTAAGTACACTACGTTTGCCTTTTCCCTGCATCCAGAATTTGGCCGTGTCAGCCGGAACCTGGTCGGGATTTTGTATCACCAGTGTATTTAGTACCCTGTGCGCAGTTGTTGTTTTTTTCAAATTAAATATGTTGTTTCACTCACCGCGGCGTGGTCTAGTGGTAGAGCGTCGGCCTCGCATGCGGAAGGTCGTGGGTTCAATCCCCGGCCAGGTCATACCAAAGACTTTAAAAATGGTACTAGAAGTTTCCTCGATTGACGCTCAGCATTTAGAGGAGAGTTCTAGGTCTGGTCGGCCCGGTGTCAGTATAATGTGACTGGGTAGGTAATCATACCATGTGTCTGCGGCATGATACTCCAGTTTGACAGCGCTTAGAATACTGTCTCAAGTAGACACTGTCCCGATATGACTGAAAAATTGTTGAAAGCGACGCTAAACACCATACAACTTGTTTCACTCAAATTTTGCATTTTTACATGAATAAACAAGCCTATTTCGTATAAACTCAAATATATACATTCACTAAATCTATTTACCACCTCTTTTATAATACCTAACCATTGGATGCTTTTTCAAAGCAAACAACTTGTTTTTCATTATAATCGACGTGAGATATAACACATCAAACATTTACATGATTATACGAGTTATAGATACAAGTAAGTTATAGGTATCACATATATCAGTGGCTCCATTACAATTGTAACAAAACATCAATCAGTGACTCCATTACAATTGTAACAAAACATAAATTAGTGACTCCATTACAATTGTAACAAAACATCAATCAGTGACTCCATTACAATTGTAACAAAACATAAATCAGTGACTCCATCACAGTTGTAACAAACATCAATCAATGGCTCAATTACAATTGTTAAAAAACATAAATCAGTGACTCCATTACAATTGTAACAAAACATCAATCAATGGCTCAATTACAATTGTTAAAAAACATAGATTACAATTGTAACAAAACATAAATCAGTGACTCCATTACAATTGTAACAAAACATCAATCAGTGACCCCATTACAATTGTAACAAAACATAAATTAATGGCTCGATTACAATTATAACAAAACATAAATCAGTGACTCGATTACAATTGTAACAAAACATATATCAGTGACTCCATTACAATTGTAACAAAACGTAAATCAGTGACTCCATTACAATTGTAACAAAACATAAATCAGTGACTCCATTACAATTGTAACAAAACGTAAATCGGTGACTCCATTACAATTGTAACAAAACATAAATCAGTGTCTCCATTACAATTGTAACAAAACATCAATCAATTGCTCAATTACAATTGTTAAAAAACATAAATCAGTGACTCCATTACAATTGTAACAAAACATCAATCAGTGACTCCATTACAATTGTAACAAAACATAAATTAATGGCTCGATTACAATTATAACAAAACATATATCAGTGACTCCATTACAATTGTAACAAAACATAAATCAGTGACTCCATTACAATTGTAACAAAACGTAAATCAGTGACTCGATTACAATTATAACAAAACATAAATCAGTGATTCCATTACAATTGTAACAAAACATAAATCAGTGACTCCATTATAATTATAACAAAACATTATTAGTGACTCCATTACAATTGTAACATGTTGTTGTATAATATTAAGCATCGCTTTCAACAATATTTCAGTCAAATCGTGACGGTGTCTACTTGAGACAGTATTTTGAGCGCTGCCACACTGGAGTATCGTGTCGAAGGTCGACACATCGTATGATACCCCATCGAGTCACATTATACTGACACCGGGCCGACCAGACCTAGAACTATCCTCTAAATGCTGAGCGCCAAGCCATGATGATTTAATAACATTTTTCAAGTCTTTGGTGTGACCCGGCAGGGGACCAAACTCATGTCCAAACGCATGCATGGCGGACACTCTACCCCATGACCTTTACTGCGGTTACAAATGTAACAAAATATTATAGACATGACCATAGCAGATGCATCATTTAAATTATTGTTACATTGAATGAAAATATGTTAATCTGTATATGCTGATGTTTCCGCCGAAGACTTATGTTCGAACTCAGTTTGTTCAAAATGTTGGGAAGGCATTTATTACAATGATGGGCCAGTTGCCGATATATGCATTTTGGCTTGGCATCTGTCCACAGGCTCTGTGATGAGTGACAAAAAATAATGCATATCATTACCATTCGTCTCTCACCACTGATTCAAGTGAGAAAGGTAATACTTACTTGTGGAGATGCGATGTGTTCGAGTACTGATTAACCATCCAGGATCAGTGGAAACAGTGGTTAGATTAAATGTTCGTCTGTTAGCCTACGATGGCATAAACATTACATTAATTTTTCAATAAATCTAACATAATAGTACCAAAAGCATTGGATTGTTTTAATTTAATTATTTATTATATTTTACAGCGATTGTTTCCAGGATGTTAACTAATATAATTAATGTTAGGTATCTTTATACGCAACGTCATTGGTGGTTCCACATCTCAGTGCAAGAATTGACCTTACGCGGAGTTCCAGCATCGCTGTTATCGTTAAACGAATTTAAACAATACATTGTACTAACTTGAACTATCAATGTCACATGACCATTGCGATAGTTGTTCTCGTGTGAGGTCAAGTTTAACTCAGTCCTTGGATGAGATTAATTATAATATCCAACCCCAGTAAAAATGCAGATATTGTTTTATCACATAATTTATGGTATAGGAGTGTAATAAATCAATGACATATTTTTAATATCAACCTAGTGTAATATCACTTGCGATTCATCGTTCGGTGTTTTCCGTATCACTCGGCCCTCTTACAGTTACTTATATTGCACGTGTGTGCAGACGCTTTTTGTCCGCTTGACGCTTTTTGTCTGCAACGCTTTTTATCCGCAGAAAAAAATAGAAAAACGCCGACTTTTGTCCGCATGACGACTTTTATCCGCAGAAAATTTTAAAAAATGACGCCTTTTGTCCGCAGAAAAAATAGAAAAATTACGCCTTTTTTTCCGCATGACGCCTTTTATCCGCAGACAATTTAGAAAAAAATGACGCTTTTTGTCCGCATGACGCCTTTTCTCCACAGAAAGTTTAGAAAAATGACGCCTTTTGTCCACATTACGCCTTTCGTCCCCAGAAAAATCAGAATAACGTCGACTTTTGTCCGCATGACGCCTTCTATCCGATTGTTGTAGTACAGTTTCATTATAAAAATGTTTAGGTTACACTGAGGCAGGGTAGACCGCTTAAAGTGAAACACAGGGTATCTAGGATCAAGGACAGTAACTTATATATAGTAATATTCCTATTTAATCCATTTGACGAAGCATAGATATTCATCATCATTATTAGTGATCAACAAAATTGGAATAGTGGCAGATGAAGAGTGCTAACGATATTTATTTTTTCGTTTCGTCAATAGTGTTTTCACCGTTTTAGCTGTATAAGCGTTTAGTATCAATTATATGGAATACAGTTATCTTTAATTTTAGTATACACGAATTAAATCTGCATATCTGCAAGATAATATATATTTTGTTCAATCTAATGTCACAGATAATTTGTTGTAGAGGCAAGTTAGAGCAAAGTGGTAGAGGCATGTTGTAACAGTATTTCAACTCAATAAATATACTCCGTTTAATTTTTTCATATTCATGTAATAGACTTAAACAGTTGTCGATGTATTTCAATCGTAGGCACGCTATATACATTTATATGCATGTTCTAATCGCATGTTGATCTACAGAAATCTAGACCATGGTGACACAACTATCCAGTTCAAGCAACCGAATTGTGAATGTGTTTTATTTAAAACATTCTGAAAGACAGATGGAAGATGTTCATATAATTATATCTCGTACACATTCTTGAACTGGCTAAATTAAATCGTTAATGTATGGTTTACGGCTCTTGAATTGTCATATATTGCCCTATCTGACCTTATGTGCAGCTCTAGCAACCGTATTTTTCACTGGATATTTACTAAACTGGAGCTGATCTTGGACAAATTCTTGAACTGACAGAACGGTCTATTAGCCTTGTATTAATACTATATTTGTATTCAAAGTATTATCTGACAGTATGTGCACTTGACCTTAACCAAACATACACAGTTGTTATACAACCATAATATCTCAGACGGGTTCTAGAACTGGCCAAATCGAATAATTAATATCTGAATTATAATTCTCATTTTATATACATAAGTGAGAGTTTTGTTCATATTGTGTGGACTCTTACACCAACATGTATTATTCGATATGTGTCCCAAACTAACACTGTGACAGTAGTAACATACCGTAATAGTTCGGATATTCGTATAAAAAAAAGCCTTATTAGAACAATTGTGCCTAGCTATATAAAAACCATTCCAGTCACGTGGGAGCTAAGGAGCGAACACGAATGAACCTTATTTATCTGCTGTAAAGTGTCTAACATTTTCGTGGATAAAATAAAATTTACTTCAGGTATATGTTAGAATGTAACACACTGATCTCAATCTTAAAATGTTATGTGTAAAATCTGTTTGAATAATATGCTGTTTTATAGTCTCAGATCTTTTTTTAAATTTAAATTGGGTTATAATATATTATAAAACAAGCGATGTTCAAACTATTCTCCAATGCTTGGGTAAATTGGAACATTTCAGTTCGCCATTTGTGTCATTTTGTGAAACAACCAATTATATTAGTATAAAATCGTTAAACTTAAATGACAAGAGAAGCCAGATATTTATGATGTGCGTATGATACGTGACTGTATGTTAAACAAATATGTATACATTGTGACAAATGCAATTTTCATTCCGACTTGTCTCGGTTTCCTCCACAGTAAATCGCAAACGGAGTCTAAAGTTAAACAATAATAATTCATATTACGAAACAAAATTTCATGGCTAACAGACGATCATAACTCGAAAATACCCATCTCCGCAAGTGTCTGATAACATTCTCACTAAAATCAGTGGCGAGAGACAAACGATACTGAGACGTAATGCTGTATATCAATCCTTGCGGAAACTATTGCCGGGCGGAAATTCGAACTCACGACCCCTTGATTGATTGTCAGACGACATAAGCGGTGTAATTACCCCCACCCCCACCCCAAGAAGTTGATGAAATGGAACGTATTACATGTATTAACATTTATTTATGCTGGTATAGTTGACAAAAACATTGTTAATATATGGAATTAAATGTGCTTCGAACTACATCTTTCTTAATTTAATTATTCGTTTTTAGAGGAAATGCATATTTCAAACAACGTAATCTCGTTTGATCTTAACTCAATTTTGCGGGGGATATATTAAAATGTGCACCTCTGTACGTGCGTCCATGTGTCTGTGTGTCCGAAAGCATTTCCGGAGTACAACTCCAAATTTTCTCAAGGTAACTTTACTAAACGTTGTACACTTGTCAGCCAGTAGGTCTAGAAGTACCTTATGTAATAACAACAACAACAATAATAATAACAATAATAATAATATAAAGACTTTTATTAACGAGAGAACTCATTTGCAATAAATCTTCCCTGAGGCCCCAAACATATAAATATAAACTTATTAATATAATTTGCATTTTCTATATATGATCGAATAGAGTTCCACAAACAAGTGCCTTAATTAGCAAACGAATGACAAACATTTCAGAATTTGGCTAAGGATACAATTGTTATGAGGGAGTTAATTTTCAATATTTTTTTCTGTTGCTACGAAAACAAACAGCCAAATTACAAAAGTTTATGTTTCCGGAGTACAACTACAAAGCCATTCAAGGTAACTTCACGAAACTTTGTACACATGTCAACCTGCAGGCCGAGTAGTGCGTTTTGCTTTGAGGGAGTTTTTATTGTCAACAATTTTTTTTTCTGTTACATGAAACAAATAGCCAAAATGACAAAATTCACCGTTTCCGTAGTACAACTCTAAAACCGTTCAAGATAACATCACGCAACGTTGTATACATGTCAACCATGAGTTGTAGTTGTGCCTTTTGCTATGAGGGAGCTTTCGTTTTCAACATATTTTTCTGTTACCATGAAAACACATAGTGGTAAAAACAAGAAATGTCACTGGTAAGTATCGCATGCCCCCCAAATGGTCTGTGAAAATTAAATATATGTTATAATAGGTCGCGATGTATTCATGAATATTAAGAGTAATGGACTGACGTTTCAGACTAGACACACGATTTCATGTTATTTTACATTAAAGCGTGACTTTGACCGTTGTGTAACCTTGACATCTGATGTAAAGGTCTTGGTATTTTACAGGTAAATACAGGTGGCACATCATCATGATGTGCTGATCACTTGTGTGAAGCAATTTTAAAATCCTTCCATCTAAGACAAAGTTACAGACCAGACATGAAATAGACAACAAACTGAAAGTGTGACCTTGAGGTAAGGTTCTGGGTCTTAACGTGACACGTCGTTATGTCATGTTGATCAATTGATAAATTGAGCCAAGTGTTTTTTTAAATCCATCCATGTGTGATAAAGTTACAGGAGGGTGTCATTCAAACTCAAAGTGTGACCTTGACTTTTGAGGTACGGGTTAGGTCTTACGTTAGACACGTCGCTATGTCATCTTGATCAACTGAGCCAAGTTAAAGACAAAGTTACAGACCAGACACGCAATATCAAACAAACAGAAAGTGTGACCTTGACCTTTGAGGAAAGGTTCTGGGTCTTACATGCGACACTTAATTATGCCATGTTGATCAACTGAGCCAAGTGTTTTTGAAATCCATCCATGTATAATAAAGTTACAGGAGGGTGTCATACAAACTCAAAGTGTGACCTTGACCTTTGAGGTACGGGTCTAGGTCTTACGTGAGACACGTCGCCATGTCATCTTGATCAACTGAGTCAAGTTAAAGACAAAGTTACAGACCAGACACGCAATATCAAACAAATAGAAAGTGTGACATTGACCTTTGAGGAAAGGTTCTGGGTCTTACATGCGACTCTTAATTATGCCATGTTGATCAACTGAGCCAAGTGTTTTTGAAATTTATCCATAGGTGACAAAGTTACAGACTAGACACGGAATCTCAAACAGACTCAAAGTGTTGTCAAACAAAGTTAAATTGTGACCTTGACATTTGAAGTGGGAGTCTCGTTGTAATGCGCGTCATTTTATGTTGATCATTTGTAGCAAGTATTTATAAAATCAATTTCTGCGCGACAAAGTTTCAGGCCGGACACGAAATATCACCCAGACTCCAAGTGTTATGAAACAAACTCAAACTGTGACCTTGACTTTTGAGGTACGGGTATGATTCTTACTCGCAACACGTCGTCATGCTATGTTGATCATGTGTAGCAAGTATTAACACAATCCATCTATGCATGACAAAGTTACAGGCCGGACACGAAATACCGGACGGAATACCGGACGGACGCTACTATTACTATATGACACACAAAAAATTGGGGTTCGGGGGTGGATGGGGGAACAAATTTTCCGTTTTCGGGGCACAACTACAAAACCATTCAAAGTAACTTGAGGGAGTTTTCTTTTTTTTCTGTTACCATGGAAACAAATAGCCACAGTTTTAAGATTTGCAGCTTCCGGGTCATAACTCCAAAACCGATCAAAGTAACTTCAAGAAACGTTGTACACATGTCAGTCCTCGTGATCTTGCCGTGGAAACAAATAGCAAAAATTACCAAATTATCTGTTATACATCAACAAAACGAAACCGAGGTAAATGTAAAAAAAAGCTGTCGGAAAACAGCGCTCTCGATTATTCTATTATATTTAAAAACAAGTGTGCATCTAGCATTCACTATTTCTTCAAATAATTAAACAAACACTTAATGGAAATTTAATTTTGTTTAAATTGAGCATACATAGTTCATGTAAAATTAAAACAAGGACCACAAAGCAGTCAATTTACGTCCATATCAAGTCAATCAGAAATATTATACGAGTAAGTGCAAACGGAATAATGAACTTAAAAGTTAAATTCTTAAAGGAAACTAATTACTATGGAGACACTAACGTTATTGAGGGGAATAGTGTTTATATTTTTAATTTACATATCCAAGTTAAAACAACATAACTATACCATGTTCATATGCTTATAATCCTTTTATTTTGTAAATAAATCCCATGGTCGTCCAGAAAGTGACGATCTGAAGATAATCTGAAGATAATATACATGTATATAACGTGCCTACGATTGAAATACATCGACAACTGTTTAAGTTTATAACATGAATATGAAAAAAATAAATGGAGTATATTTATTGAGTTGAAATACTGTTACAACATGCCTCCACCACTTTGCTGTAACTTGCCTCGACCAGAAATTATCTGTGACATTAGATTGAACAAAATATATATTATCTTGCAGATATGCAGATTTAATTCGTGTATACTAAAATTAAAGATAACTGTATTCCATATAATTGATACTAAATGCTTGCACAGCTAAAACGGTGAAAACACTATTGACGAAACGAAAAATATTTTTTCTAAATAAATATCTTTAGCACTCTTCATCTGCCACCATTCAAATTTTGTTGATCACTTATAATGATGGTGGATATATATGCTTCGTCAAATGGATTAAATAGGAATATTACTATATCAGTTACTGTCCTTGTTCCTACTTACCCAGTGTTTCACTTTACGCGGTCTACTCTGTCTCACTGTAACCTCAACATTTTTTAAATGAAACTGTACTACAACAATCCGATAGAAGGCGTTATGCGGACAAAAGTCGACTTAATTCTGATTTGTTTGTGGACAAAAGGCGTCATTTTTCTAAATTTTCTGCGGATAAAAGGCGTCATGCGGACAGAAGGCGTCATTTTTCTATTTTTTCCTGCGGACAAAAGGCGTCATGCGGACAAAAGGCGTTATTTTTCCAAATTTTCTGCGAATAAAAGTCGTCATGCGGACAAAAGTCGACGTTTTTCTATTTTATCTGCGGATAAAAAGCGTTGCAGACAAAAAGCGTCAAGCGGAAAAAAGCGTCTGCATACACGTGTCTTTCCTAGAAATGGGCGTGACCTAACGTGTCATCTATAATTAGGAAGTGGCAACCTTCTAAAAGCAATGCGATCATTTAATTAGATGTTTAAGTTTTAAGCCACTGCTATCATGACAGTATCATACTAGAAGAAACAGCAGAAACTCTTGAATTCACAAAACCACTTAATTTAGAATAAAATGAGTACTTAATTGCCGTTTTAGAAAAGAAATATTTCATGGCGTTACTCGTGACTTGTTACGGACAAACTTCAATATAAAATTATAGTTATTACGGAAACAAATTGCAGAGATCATGCGCTGGGACATAGGTCAGTGCGATAGTACGCAAAGGTATGTGACCAACAATAGTAATAGTATCTCCAATTGTGTGTCCTTGGCGACTTCCGTAATTCTTCAGATTTCTCGATTTTATTGGAGAGGTCTTAAACATCTATTTAGTATTTGACAATCTTTTGGAGAGCTTTTCTTAAAGTGAAATCAAATTTGAAAAATTCGTACCCCTTTCCAGCATGAGTAAGAAGAACAAGCCGCGAACAAAATGACGTGCTGTAAAACAATAAACAATTGACGTTTCAGACTTGAACGATTTTTAAAAATTTGCTATTATTTGTAAATAATAAGTCGTTTTATTATTTAAACCAGTGCTTGTGGAAATTATTATGATTTTACGCACGTACATTTCAAACTTGCCATTTGTGGTATTAATGCCTAACCAATTTTCGCACACATATCGGTATGGTATGTACCGAATGACCAATAAATTATTCTCACAACACCTGCTGCGGTTTTGAGTTGCACGGCTGAGTCACAAAACCAAACGATATACACTTTGCAATGCCGTTTTGTGTTGATAAAGTACACCACCGAGGTATTAGAAATGTCGCTGTCATGATATTGATTTAATATTTTGTTGACAAAATGCTTTAGTTAAAATAAGGAGCTGGATAAAAGTTAAAAATGGAAAAGAAAAAATTGTTTAGACCGTAATATATCAAACAAGTATCATAGATCATGTTTTGTCTACGTCAATATGTATATTAACGTAATTAATGTATACGCTCGGCTTCGCCATGCTTCGTGAATCCTGTGATTTATGCTGTGAATTTACCGAGGAGTGCCAGATGTTGAAAAACTGCCGGAGCAAAGTAACTCAAAGAAGACACTCCCAAAAAACTAGTTAGTCCGGAGAGTACCTGATATGAGAGTTCGGCGTATTTTTTTTTGGTTAATTGAGTGAATGGTGTTTTACGGCACGTTAACACCTAAAAAAAGATAATGATGCGCATATTAGTGCATGTGATGATGAAAATGATGTATTATATAAAAATGAATAAACATATCGTAAAACTGTTTACTTGTACAGATAAATATATAAAGATATCAATGAGATATCCATTAATATTATAAATGTATTAATAAATATAATAAACCAGTTAACGTGTTTTCGACTAAAATGATTGACATGTAAAAAATTCAAACATGTAACATCAGTAAATATTAGAAGGTCAACGTTGTCTTCCATCTCACCTCGTGTTATTTGATATGAAAATGGGTGAACTAATATTTGGAAGGTTACAAAAACACGCTTACAAGATGATTAGGGTTTAAAAAAAAAAAAAATGCGCGAAAACACCCTGGTGCAAGTTCTTGAATTTCATATATTTTAAACTTTAAACATAAAATATGACATTATCACGCTTGTTTTTGTTTTTTTCCATTAATTTGAATTTAAATTAAAATGAAACACATAAAAAACACGAAGTTTGGTTCTGAATTGGGGCACAGGAGCTTGGGGAGTGGATAATAACGTTTAATGGGGGTGGGCGGGTCCTCTGGCGTATATAAAGAGACAAGGAAAGAAACAAACGTTGACCCCTTCCCCGATCAAAATTAGAATTTCTAAGTCAATAGGCCATCAATTTTAACAAACCCGGTCTCGTTCTATCGCTGAATGATTTATCTGCAAGATCGTACCGATATTTATGCATAAATCGGTCGTTTGAAGAAGATGTCGCAATGGGTTTCCCAAAACGAAATAATTTTTGTCCACCAACATTTATGGCAACGGATATGACGTCATTATCGTACGGAGCAAAAACAGGGCCGTGTCAGATTGGTTAAAATTCACTGTATTTTTTTTTAAACGCCGTCCAATTCAAGTCATTGAGATGTTTACCTTCCAAAAATTTCATAAGCGCCTCAGTGACTTGGATCAGACTTCAGGGCGTGACCATTTTGAAAATAATAAAGCCGAGGATATCCGAACATGCTTCTTCCGTTGTCATTATTGTTGGTGGACAAAAATATGTTGTTAATGTCGAACATTTACCTTTAAACATCGTTTTTGCTTTACTTACCGGATCGATCTTGAAGATAAATCATTCAGCGATAGAACGAGACCGGGTTTGTTAAAAAGTCATGGCCTATTGACTTAGAAATTCTTATTTTGATCGGGGAAGGGGTCAACGTTTGTTTCTTTCCTTGTCTCTTTATATACACCAAGAGTTATTCAAAGCAGCATTAACTTTAACGGAGCGTTAAGTAGCTGGCGTTAATGGTGAAATTTAATTGTGATGTTAAACCACAATTAGATTTTAACGATAGCGTTATCAAAATTCAAGATGGCTGCTTTATTTCTCGCCAATGTGCACAAAGAGAGAGTTAATAGAAAAATTGAATATCTAGAAAGACTGTCTGAGGAAGAAATGCGGTCCAGATACAGATTTGTAAATACATGTACCAGTGTAGATTTTTTAGAAGATTTGCTTGGTGAGGACCTGATAAGGCCAACATTACGTGGTCATGCCCTGTCTGTGAGGCAGCAAATTCTCATGGCACTAAGATTGTACTCTTTTGGAATTTTTTTTTTTAGGTTATCGGTGAAACAATGGGATACAACTAAGGAACAGTTAGTAGGGCAGTGGACGCTGTCACTAACGCCTTATTGAAACATTTTAAGGACATAATATCATGACCATCAGAGGAACAGAAGAGGGTAATCAAGAGATCTTTTTTTATGAAGAGAGGTTTACCCAACATTGTTGGTTGTACAGACGGAACACATGTGCGGATACAAGCACCATCAGAAGACGAGGTGCCATTTGTGAACCGAAAAGGTTATCATAGTATTAACATTCAGGCAGTGTGCGACCATGAAGGTTAGTTTCTATACAGTAAATTTTACTTGCCTTATTCACTTATGCAAGTCTTAAAATACTCCATCTATTTCAATTTTTAATCATCAAAATGCACTTTTGTTTTGGAGTTTTACATTCAGTGATCCATTGATCCAATATGACAAATGTCTGATTGAAAGAAAAGAAAACTGCATTATAAAAATCAATGTTAACAACATATGCTTCGAAATGTCAATCACTCGTTCTGTTTACATTACCCCCACCCACTTAATTGACTATGTATTTACCGTTCTTTTCACTTGAATGGGCACTTGAGCAGTAGGGAAGCAACATGGTTTTGCAGAATATGTGCAAACATATATATTTCTAATAACTCCTTCAATGATGTCATGATTGTTTTTCTGTATCCAACATTTCCTTCATCAACCACACTTTTCTTGCGTTCATATTTAGCGGTGCCGCTTATGATAAATATAAACCTGAGAATAATGAAAGTAGAGAATAGTTTCAAAATTTTTATATGAAACACGCAACCAGAAGTCTCCTCTTAAATGGTCCGAAATGTTTTAAACTAAACAATGACATTATGAAAATAATGATAGGAATTTGATAACCGCACCCCATCCCATACTTGTCTACCTACCACAAGGCCCTCTTTGATATACAAATTGCACATCAAACAAATAACATTGATCAGTAACAATTATTTACTTTAAATGTACTAACATATAAGTAGAAATAGCATATATTATGTTAAGCAGTTATTAAAACATTTCTCAGTTACTATGCCATATTGTTATGTTTAAAAGCATTATAAGAGACTTGAAACCAAATATATTTTATAGAAACTGAATTCTGTGATATGATCTGCATGTCACAGTAGATGAATGATTGTTTAATGTACTCTGTGTTTGGTTGAAGATAGTAGTTTATTTTTGTTTTAAACTTATTTATTTTACCTCAGTTGTGAAGCAAGTTCTTACAACTCGAGAACCAGTACTAATTATATGCAGATAAAGTGTCTAGCTTAAAGACACCATAAATAGCCATGGAGGAGGATTGAACCCATGACTCTCCAATCCTTGGTCCGATGCACTACAACTTGAGTATACGCACAACAGTGTCTCTGTTTACAGATGATCTTAAATGATACGTCTTATTATCAGACCGGTGCTGTACCACACGCTCCTTTCAATGATGTCAATATATATATATGTTTGTAACTTCAATAACTCATTTTCTCATCCTTCTGTAATTTATACTCATCTGCATACATGTCGATAGCTGCAGTCTGATGTTAAACAGCTAATGTTTTCTTGCAACTGTAAAAACTGCCTTTAAATCAAGATTTTTGTATCTTGTAGTATCTACCTTGGACAAAATAGAGAATATAGGCTTATTATAGATAAAAAGTTCACAAGTTTCTGTGCTAGTTGGCCGGGCTCGTTCCATGAAAGTCATGTTTTCAGGACGTCTGGACTAAGAAGGAAACTGGAAGAGACCCATTGATCATTGTCTGATTGAATCATTTTGGGTGAGAGCGGGTAAGTATTTATATATATTCTAATTTACATAATTTGTAACAATTAAAGAATATTGATAGAGAAAAATATATGATTAATACATTATTTTTAAAAATAATAAGTGTATATAAAATTACACTAAACTTTCCTAGAATATGTTTTACTTTAATTATTTCAATTTTATTTCATTTACAGATATCCCTGTAAGCCTTTTCTTCTTACACCGTTCATAAATGCCAACACTCCTGCGAGACAAAGATACCAGGAAGCTCATACCAGGACAAGGGTAACAATTGAAAGGACATTCGGGAGATGGAAAAGAAGGTTCCATGTGATGTATTCAGAGGTAGGCATATATCAGTCATTTATTGAATAATAGGTGGATCCAAAATTTTTCCCAAGGGGTGGGTCCACTGGATTTCAGGGAGTGGGTGGCAAAAGAATAAATTAAATGTAATTGCATTCACACACGTATAGTTACATTTAATTTGAGCATGAACCTCTGTATTCATCAGATACCTGCAGTGTCACTAATTTTAATTCTATAACTATTTTCAGCTAAATACCATGTACAAAACAACATCAAGCATATATCAAACACTTGATTATTTATCCTTGTAGGTTAGATTGGAACCTGGTAAAGTCTGCAGAATAGCTTCTGCGTGTGCCATACTGCACAATTTGGCGACGGTATTAGGAGAGCCTGATGTTGATATTGACGATGATGATGAGGATGATGAAATTGAGGATGTACGATACAACGGAAATATGAATCCAAAATCAAATTGTGGATTACTTTTTTACGTGATGACGATGTAGTTATTGAATTGTTATTTTTTAATAGAATGATAACATTTATTAAATGTTTATCTAGTGAAAAAAATGTCTCCGTTTTTTTCCTGTTGTCCCAAATAGCCACACCTCTTTTTCTCTGTTTTCCCTCCTTGTCCCCAGTAGGCAACCCTGTTTAGTATAAGAAGATAAATCAGAAAGACTGCTCAACTATCCAATATAATACTACATGTCATGAACTGTTGGATCCAGGATTCTTTGGTGAATATATAGGTTATACAAGAACTAGTCCAAACTAATCACCCTTTGACGCATCTTTATTATAATTTTCTATGGTGGCCAATTGCGGCCATATTATATAAAAAATGCATAAATCGCAACTTCATTTTTAATATGGCTGCATCTGGCAAGCATGTTTATTAAATGTTAACAACGCAAAAAGTGAGTAATGTTTGATAATTCAAGTACGCTTAGTTCTGCCAAAAAATGACAATTTGGGACGTTTAAAAAAATGCTTAAGATATTACTCACGATACGAATTCTACTTTCCAAAAGAAAAATAATAATAAAAAAAAATCAAAAAGTAATTACACAACAGTGGGATCCTATGGAAAATTCACCTTTGTATTTTTTCATTTCTCTTAAGTGTTATGGATATATTTAAAACACAAACAAGATAAAGTATATCAGTACATTTATTCGATAGAAATTTTAAAAAAAAAGAAGTTTACTGGGATAGAAATGGCAATGAAGCAAACAGCTCCTGTGCGGATAATGTCTCGTCCTCGGCATCCATGCGCCTTAACAGCTTTATCTGTAGCTGGAGATTTTCGGCTACAAGTGCCTGGTTCGTTTTCTCCCCTTCAACATACCTCATTTGGACAGGCGCCAAATCTTCCTGCGGTATTTTTCTTTCCTTCATTTTTCTGAAACGGTACAATCGATTAGGAATATAAAAGAAGTCGTGCTAAAATATGCTTCTTTAAGCCACCCAGTACATAAGGCCGTCCTGAAAAAAATGAATTGTTTGTTGTGCTCTTATCTACTAAGAACTGCCACTAACCAAACTTTTTTATAGACTTTCAAAATGTATTTTTTTATGATTTCTTTCCATTTTTAGATGCAAAATTGGCCAAATTAACAGCGGCTTGCCTATGTAGGAGCACAGCAAATAAATATGTTTTAAGAATGGCCGAAGTGTAATATAAGTGTTTAAATAATACTATTTTACACTTTCAAGGACCATGTAATGGAAATTAGGAATGACGTGAAGTTATCTTTTTGTGTTATCCGTGGTAGTGATGTTCATGGTATGATATAAGGCTCAATAATGTATATAATTTGCAATTATTTTTATAGTCGGTGTCGCCAGCGTCGTCTGTGGACACCCAGGTTAAACTTTTGCGTTTAGTTTCGTTTTGGTGTTTGCCTCCAATCTCAATATTTGTCTGGGTGGTGAGTTTTATCCTATCGACGAGTCTTGTTGTATTCTGTCGGTGTAAAAGTATTTAATTCATGTATTTTAATAACAAACAACGATAACATGAATGGTAATTTTGGTTTGAATTAGAACGCGACTATTTTTTTTTAATCTGTTTTATCCTGTTATATCCTTATTTGCTAGATTATAGCTATTAATGCTTTTTAAAAAGAGGTTTTATATGCGGATAGAGGATTTTGCTTGAGGAAAGGATTGTTCAACAGATTGGATGGGAGCGGGGAGTCAAACAACACTGTAAAATCCAGGGGCGGAGCCGGGACACCCTAGCTGACCCCTCTTAATATACAAGTGGTGTTCTTTCTTATGCAAGTAAGTTTAATTTTATAGCCCAGTAGTTAAAGCAAAAGTGACATACTTGTGCTCATTTAACTTCGTTTTGAAAGCAGAAGTTGTCTTGACATACGGTCCAGATTGTGTTAAATCTTGTCCTTCTTCTGCTTCCTCTGTTGGCAAATTCGAGATGAAGATTTTACCATCTTAAAAAAATACTAATATGAATGGCAGAACAAGTAGATTATCTTAATTCAATAATACAATGACCCACTTCCCTACAGTGACAGAAAGAAATAATTTGCGTTGCCACAATATAATGCTGTATATTCTCAATACAATAAAAACTGATCAGAAACTATTCATTACTTCTTTTTGTTAGTAGATTTCAACTTTAAAATCGACGCAATTAAAAGAAAACGTCTATCTTCCTTTTTCCGATTAAGTATACATTCTGCACAAAACAAAGACAATTGCATATCAAAAAAGTGAGTGCTTATAGATGATGTGAATAATTTAATGTTAACTTAATCCTGAATTGACTAAATTTTATACTCGAAAAATCGATTACACCCAATGACAGTTAATTGATATAAGCGACATGGCAGAGAAACGGAAGAGTTGTTTTCTCTGTGCGCAGGAGCAAATATTTTCAAATTATCATGTTGCTGGTGTATGAGAACTTCACAGTGAGTTACTTTTCGACTTAGTCAGTTTCAATTGTTAAATGTATGAATTCAACGTTCTAGATAAAGACAGGTCAACTGATGCACATGTTTTTCATACGGAATTCCTTGTTTCTATTCATAGCAACAATCCATATTTTCGGAAAACTCATTTCGACAACAGACGACAGATAAATAAAACATTAAAAGTGTTAGTAAAACACATATAAAAACACTAATGAAACGCTGAAATATTCAAAATATATAGTTACAAGATTTTAGAAAGATAAACATCGCTTTGATAATAATAGAGCTATACGATACCACTCCACCCAACCCACCCTATTTTTTGCCGAGTTTGAATGACGGATTGCAGCACTGTTTCGTTAATGACTTTTTAAATATTCTTAATAGAAGAGATCCTGTTAAAATTGTTACATCTCTAGTTTAACACCTACCCGGTTCATCACTGTCTGTGCCACCAGCAATACCAGATCGCGTGAATATCAGTGACCAACCAGATAATACTTTATATACATATATGTGTGTGTGTGTGTGTATATTTTCTAAAAATTAAATTTTTAATTTCATTAAAAAAAAAAGCAAAAAATAAAATGATTCCCGCTTTTCAGTAAATACCACAACATACATTCATATGTGTGTGCGTGTAAGTATGTTTGCATGTGAATGTCTGTGTATATATGTGTGTGCGAGCGTGTGTGCGTATGTGTGCATCCGTGCGTGCGTGCGTGCGTGCGTGCGTGCGTGCGTGCGTGTTTGCGTGAGTATGCATGTATACTTTCTCATTAACTACACTTTATGTCATTCCTATTTACTTGCCAGGAATGTAATATATCTTAACCATCGTTAAAAATTGCAAAATATAGTTGAAAGGGAATGGCCGAATCTAATGTTGAGAGAACTTGTGGCCAGACCCTTTTGCCTTAAATTGTATTTGACTTACATGCATGATAAATATTGTAATATGTGTTTATTTGGCAATAAAATATGTTTAAACTAGCAATACCAGAACAGGAGGGTGTTTCTTCAAAGACGTCGATAATTCTGGCATGTTGTTCAGAAACGATCCTCTTCTTTGGGCCACCACCAGTTCTTCTCATCTCCATCTTATCCTCTGTGTGGGCTTCCTTTGCCTCCCTCTTCAAATTCTGCCATTTGTTGGAACATTCTGCAGAAGTTCTAGGGAAAACACCAATAGCAGACACCTCAACAGCTATAGCTTCCTATAGTTCGTTCTTCTGCCTGTTGGTCACAGTAGAGGAGAATTTTGCAGACGGCAGATCCAGGTTTTCCTTTCTTGTTACTAGTTCTTCCAACCTAAGAACTTCATCTCTGGTGAAATTTGGAGACCTTTTCCTTTTTTGAGATGATGCAGCAGATGTTGCAGATAATAACATAGCCATTGTTGTTGAAGGAAGTGAGATATAATTGCAATGCATTTTGAGAAATGCATAGTTTCTAAATTTAACGTTGACGTTAAAATTTAACGCTAGCGTTAAATTGTGAAATTAAGACTTAACGTTGGAATTAAATTTTAACGACAGCGTAATTTAATTCCAGCGTTAAATTATTTTGAACAACACTTTGCGTTAACTAACGCTACGTTAAGGAATTTGACTTAGCATTAGCTTAACATAGCCTTAAAGTTACCGCTTCTTTGAACAACAGGCCGAAGACATAAAATACGGCGTCATCCAAAATAGCAGGCAAGTGTCGTGTGTTTTGTGAGAGTATCATTTTTAATTTAAATTCGAATGAAACATAAGCCTGAACAACCGATACCATTTTGCGCATTCGAGCGTGAATGTTCAAAGTGTGTTGATTTTAAACTCGCCATTTAATCAACGCTAGGGAGCGGTGTTTACGAGATTTTGCGGGACTATATTAAAAATACAAAACTAAATCGAAAGCTGATACTTCATAGTATATTTGTATATAGTTTTGTTAATTTACGCCAAAAATCCGATAGAAACGCTGCGAACTACCTTAATTTTGACTGTTTTTCTTATCAATGTCAATGAAACCAAATCCAGTTTTTTCTGAAGCCAGTCTTAAATCATGATATATCAGATATATTCTTAAATATGTTGTTAAAACAGCTGCCTGGATTAATAGAATACTAGGTTAGTTCTTTTCTCCACAACGTTTGACAACCCCTCTAGAGTTTTCTACACATCTAGCACGTGCGGTTCCGGCTAAGAATAGAATGATTACTGTCAGTTGCCGCAGAGGGGTAGGAATCCTCCGAATAGATGTCATGTTCATTTTATCATTTTTGTCATGATACAGATATCATGGTTCAAGGTTCATTCTGCATATTCATTTGTTGATGTTTTTTATCTATATGTATTTGTCATTTTACATGTATAGCTAATCTGGAATCATCCTTCCTGTTGGCTTCGAATAACTTATAATGTGTTGGTACGCCGTTAAACTCCATTTATTCATCCTTTCTCGACCTCATCTAACCATCCTTATTTAAGCATTGTATAGTCTTTTTAATATTTAAACGTTTTTAAATTGATTCATTTGTCACGTGAATCCATAACTAACAAGCATTTTTTATCTGTTTATATGTAATTACAAGTATGCAGAAAGGAAAAGTAACGCCGAGTGACGCCAGATCACCATTATTAAACTATTGCAAGTGATATTTACAATTTTAGAATATGTATGTAACGTATTTCAATAATGCTTAAAATTGTCCATAATAATGATCTTAAATGAAATATCTTTACATATATATTGTAAAACTGTAAATTACGCATAAAATACCTTGGGAATGCGGCTCGGAATATCACCAGGCGTTTGTTTATCTCTTATGTATATATAAATAAATGATTACTGACCAGTTCTGTTCTGCTTAGTCCTGTTCTGTTAATGGTCATACGGTTTTACATGTTTTTAGACAAACATATTAAGATACAGGGAAAAATGTTCGTTATTTTGAGCCTGTCATTGTTTTACTTGGTTTATTGAACTTTAAACGAGGCCCTCCCAGGGGTTTTGGAGATCAGGGGAAAATAACAATTATTTTAGGGTTCTTTGGGAACATTTGCCATTACTTTCAGGGATCCTGGGATCAAAGGCCTTAATTAAGAGATCATGGAGAAATGCTTTTGGGGAACTATGGCAACTACTTTTGGAGATCTGGGGAACACTAGACATTACTTTAAGAGGTTCATGATAGGGAATCCCTGGGAGGGTCTCATAAACTATAAAAAAACAGATAAGAAAATGTCTTATAGTCGTCATGTCATTCAACATACTCAGTTATTTTTTCCAATAAAGGCTTGCGTACCTGAATCTAATAAATGTTTGACGCTTACTCTCGATGTTGGTATATTAATAAATACTTTTTTCTAAATGGCAGTTTTGTTCTCAGTAATTGTTTTCTTAGTCATATTTATATATTGTAGTATACTTGTACGTACACTACCTTAAATAAGAAAATGTAGGTCCAATGGAGGATTTAGCATTAAAAAAAAACACATCCACCACAACAGATAACTTACAAGCAATGCACAGATTGGATATACCGAAGATATTATGATAGCGGTAAACAAATGGAAAAAACCGGTTAATTGCAATACTGTCGCACCGGGAGCTTAACGGAGTGTATCAGGATAAAACGCTATAAAACTGTTAATATATAAAATAATTATCAAAATGGATAAAAAGCATCCCATTACTTATTGATTTACCATTGATTAATGTATAGTTCAGTCTGTCAAATCAAGCAAAACATGACAAAATCGATATGTAAATTGGAGTGATAAACTTGAAACGAAATTCCCATTTTAAAAATAGACAGCACTTAAACACTGTTTGACGCCCTTCGCAACGCCATTCTGACTATTTCTAAGATGAAACAATTCTTATTACGTGTAAACCTGTATAACGGATCAATTAAAAATCAAAATGAAATCACATTGAATGCGTCACAGAATTTGCGGGAAATTTATTTTTGTCTAACCTAGGCAAGTAGCCCAAGTTAGGAAAGCCCTTTTCAATATCATATTTTGACATGTGTAACTATATATCATTTTGGCATTACGTGGTCAGTGAGTATACATAGGCATGGCATATTTGAAACAAATGTTTTACGCCAATTTTAAAATTTTGAAAAATCCTGATATATTCCCTTTATGTCTGGTTTACTTCACCGTTACAGCATATTTAACGTGAAGGCGAAAATATATATGGTTCTGTCAACCATTCACCAAAGTTGCACTGCTTCCAATGTGACAGTAGAAAATATGAACACATACCTTCATTATACTCATATATAATTACTATATAAAAATATCTCTCTCTCTCTCTCTCTCTCTCTCTCTCTCTCTCTCTCTCTCTTTCTCTCTCTCTCTCTCTCTCTCTCTCTCATATATATATGGAGATAATTATTTGTGAATAACCAAGACATGAGTGTACAGACCAGACTACGGCAATCGCGCCTAGCTACAATATCAAGCCCTCAGCCTTGGTTTCGACCATGACTTATATACTATGGATTTCCATGCAACACATCTGGACTGGACGGACAATTTACATACATGAATTGATAGTTTTATATAAGTAGGATCCAGTTAAGGATTCATGACTACTCATGTGCTATATAAAGGACATATTTATAAACCCATCATATATATTTATACTTGATGCAATTCTCTTTTATTACCTTGATTCAATTCTGCACGAGTCATGTACAAAATACAAAGCCGCGTGAGCTATGCTCAGAAACGGCTTTAGCAATGGATGTGGTTTCAAACATCAATCATCTCAGCTTTCATCGTAACTCTGCCCAGGGTTATATTAACTGTCAGTCAAATAACGTTTAACACCACGCCAGTTAGATTCAATTAAGTAAGCAAATAACAAGTAAGAACGGCAGGTCGCTACCTGAGGTCGCTCCCTGTGGGTTTCTTAATTGTTATTTTTTTTATTTACTGAACTCTATTTAATACAAAAAACAATGGTCTACTTTATACGTACGTTTTCTAACAGTCTTACGTCACATGTTTTCCTAATCACTTGTTTGGTAAGGGCTAATTGATAAACTGTCTATATTGTATTTTATCTTAACCTCGCAACGAAGGCATATACGGGCTTCACTATGTCAGTACGTCCGCCAGACTGTAATTCCTTCATTAATTATTTAATACACAGATCTCTTTTAAATTGCCATAGTTGTTGCACTTGAATAAACGATATGTTTTATAAAAAATATTAATCAACAGCTCGAACAATAAAGTCGTACAGAAATATAATTACGGTAGACAGTTTTCAAGAATTACAAAGACAATGTCTTGAAATGGTTCTTTTCCAGTGCTGGCTCTACGACAGGTAACAACAGGTTGTCGAGTCATGAGGCCATAATTATTAAATACTTATTTACAAAATCCACCGTCACGTTTTGTTTCACAGATGGCAATAAATAGGAAGGGCATTCATAGCTGGCTGTTTACGACATTTATTGAAATATACATAAATTTTATATATATACATGTGGACACGATTATACACATACTTATGTGTAAGAAGTTTTGATATATTCTAGGTTACTCATTGTTAAGTTATTTTTTATTTAAGCACGATAACACTAGATGGACATTTAATTAAAACAAATGCATGCTGATTTCTCCATATAACCCGCAATAACCCGTGTGGTTCCGGGTAAAAATACAATCCCTGTCGATCTCTGCAGAGGAGTAGGAATCCTGTGAATGGGCGTCATGTTTATTTTATCATTTTTGTCATGTTCATTATTGAAGTTGAATTGCCAGCCCCTGTGTGGTTCCAGGGAACCATATGAGCGATGTCAAGAATAGGATCACTGTAGCTCATGCATGTCGTAGGAAGCGGCAATTTGAGTAATACAATAGAATATTTGAAACTCTGCAGTTCTGCAGGTATCATGGTTCTAGGTTCATTCTTCATATTCATTAGCTGATGTGATCTTTAATCTACATTTTGATTTTTATGTTTGTGTACATGTAGAGTGAACCTGGAACCTTCATGGTGGCATCGAATAGCTTACAATGTGTTGGTACGTTGTAAAACCGCATTCATTCAAGCATTTGCCAAATTTTCCACCGTTTGGAACCATTTATTAAATTTTAGATTTGCATAACGTTTCTTTATTAAAACCAGTTACACACTTAAAACCATTAATCCAAGGTTTCCTTAGAAGAAAATCTCTGTTTACCAACAATTACGCGTTTTTATTTAAAATATACAAACACATAACGCTCACAACAACATGTTTATAGTCATCTAAACATATTTCCAGATTATCTTTGCGAATTTGAAAAATCTCTAATCTTTACATTCCCGGATTCATAAGTGAATTTTACATGAGTTTCATTTAAATATTCTTTAGACGAACCTACCGCTCTGTTCGGAAAATGGTTAAAGAAAGGCAAAGCTGTTGCAAAGGTATTTGTTGGTCGTGTAGTTATGTATTCTTGTCGATTATTCTCATCTTGAAAATAAGATTGCGCGTTACCACTGTGATCGGCGTCTGTGTCTTTATTACTTTCATTATGAACATAGAATATACTTTTATTTTTTATAGTTTTGCCATTTGCCTTCAATATATTGTTTGTAACGATGCCCGAGCCCGAACGGGTGGCTAAATACACCACACACGTTACCATTACGACGATCCCTGCTATCGCGACACCCGCTGCCATGTGGCAATCCCTGTTAGCTTGAAGGTACCGTTGATCTGCCAAGTTTGCTTTAGATCGGTACACCAACTTAACGACTATAATTCCAAATATGGGATTACACCAGGCCATCAGCAAGATCAATTTGATGCAGCGGTTCGATATGTAACTGAAATGAATAAAAAGCAATGCTTTTCGTTTATCCAGCTGATAAAACCATACAAGTTTGCAAGGGCAGTAACTTTATTGACAATATGTCTCTGACAAGGGTAGCATATCATTAAATCAAACTTTTAAAAACAACCATTGTAAATAGAAATTGGATTTCCATAGCAGTAGAAAATCAAAGGAATGGAAGTCTTGAGAGCCGCCAGCAAGATACAAGTAATAGATGAGTAACAAGTGTTTCGACCAAAACCTTTAAGACTAAAGATGACATTGTCCAAAAGATGAGCCATATAACTATAAATATCTACAGTTATACAGAGCAGATATAAACAAAAACATTAACATCTCCTAACGACCGTCCTACATTTTCCATCTTGTCTTTTCTACTCTCAAATTATCTAATAATTATATAAATTAGATATGTTAAAAAAGTGTTTTACTACGATAAAGCACAGAAACCTGACAATGAGTAGATGCAACGATTTTCTTTGAAACATTTATGTCGATGCTTTATGAAAAAATAAACAATAACAAACATTTTTTTTTTCTAAATTGGGAATTTAAGGAATAAATTTATTTTGTGTATTAAGGAATGGTTATAAAGAATAACAAGAATAACACAGAATCTATCCCAGAACCTGATATTTCCCGAATCAGGTCTATTAACCACCAATGGAAAAAGCAGGGAATTTTATGCCTGTCCCACAATTCTTAGCAATGAACGCTTACTAAATTACGACGTCATTCAAACTTTCTCTGAAGCAACTGACCAATCAACGTGCTCGTAACAATTGGTATTGAACAGACCCAATCGGGAGAGCTGGGTTCGTTCTACATACTAAGATTAACAAGAATACCAAGAACAGGTGTTGTTTGCAACGTATACATTTTGAAATAAAAAAATAACTAGTGCTACATGTACATGACATTAAGAGACCTAATTTCATCAACAATTTGAGTCAAACTCATATCCTATATTTTGGTAAAACCTTGTAAACTTGCATTTATGGGTAAGTAATGTGACCCTGTTAAATTTTTTGTTGAATAATCATTAACACTGTTTAATTCTGCAAATAAATAGAATGATTTGCTTGATAAATAGATGTTTTTTTGAATATTCATTTTTTTGACATTTTTGAGACAGAGTCTAAATCTGAGACTCCAAATATTGATTCATATAGGTCGTGGGATAAGATACTGCTTATTTGATTAAATTATCATAAGAAAACAAATATGCATCTTCGTTTCCGGGTAAACTGACACTTTATTGAGTTATAAGTTTATCATTACTATCTCACGTTTATATATGTATTTAAAGCATTATCATTGGATAACGCCATTATTTCAAGACGTTCATTTTTCGATAAAACTCATTAAGTCGGACTATTTTTTTACGCTTTTAGATGTTATGCATTCCTACGCGTTTACAATGCATGAGATAGTTTAAATTTTCATTCAAAACTTTTTTTGAGGGGCGTCGTAAACGAAATATATATTTTTATCGCCAGGACTGGAATTGTAAGCGTTGATATTAATTTTTTCTGTTTTTTTTTTATGAATGTATAAAAATGTTGAATCACGTACAAAGCGTATATGAAGTCTAAACTGTTTATAATGTTTCACTGTTTAACTGGGGGTCCCTATTTGTCCGCAATTCTTTGTACAAACAACCGTCTGCTGTCCACGGATATTTAGAATTTTTACCAAACAAAAAAAGAAGAAGTAAAGGATGAAAGGGCGAAGATTAAGATAAAAAAAAAAACAATGACAATTACGAAACAATAGGAAGGCGAATAGAGACCATAAGAACAGAAATTAAATAAAGGAAATGAAAAATAGAAGAAATATGGTGACTTCGTTAAGTAACGTCCATCTAAACTGTAAGCTGTTTTCAATGAACCCTATTTACCTTGAATTAGAACTGTGATCGGATCCTCTTCTTCTTCTGGACCAAATTCTCCTGGTACTACGTCGTGGACAGGTATGGATGGCACATGCTATGGTTTCTTGGGTTGGCACATCCTCTTCCTAACAGAACCGTGGATAAATGAACTATATATATATTCGGATAAGCATTCTTTTAATGATCTATTACACAGTGTCGAAATCGTTCCTATATAAGCATTTACGTAATTTACATATATATATTTATACTTGATGCAATTCTCTTTATTACCTTGATTCAATTCTGCACGAGTCATGTACAAAATACAAAGCCGCGTGAGCTATTATTAGAAACGGCTTTAGCAATGGATGTAGTTTCAAACATCAATCATCTCAGCTTTCATTGTATCTCCGCCCAGGGTTATATAAACGGTCAGTTAAATGACGTTTAACACCAAGCCAGTTGGATTCAATAACAAGTAAGAACGGCAGGTCGCTACCTGAGGTAGCTCCCTTTGGGTTTCTTAATTGTTATTTTTTATTTAATGAACTCTATTTAATACAGAGAAACAAAGGGTCTACTTCATACGTACGTCTTTTAACAGTCTTACATCACATGTTTTCCTAATCAATTGTATGGTAAGGGCTAATTTATAAATTGTCTATATCACTTGCACATTCACTTCCTAACAGAAGCGTGAATAAACAATTATATATATATATATTCGGATAAGCATTCGTTTAATGAGCTATTAAACAGTGTCGTTATCGTTCCTATATATGGCATAAGGAGGGTTTTAAATAAGTGAAAAAAATATAACTACTAAACTTCGAAAGTGGGCGCAAGGGATATTGAACGTATACAACATAATTCACATATTCCAATTTAAGTTTATCTTAGTTAACGGAAGTAAATTTGATATTTTTTGTCTTCAATATTAGGATCAGAAGTTTAGGGTGATGGTTAGTATTATGTACAATATCGAAAAACAAAACAAGAATATCAAACTAACTTCAGTGTCCCTATTGTCAGTACGTATCACTGTGCAAACATACTAAACGCAATGTATATTTCAACATAAACAAAACGAAACAAAAACAACAAACTGACTTCAGTGCGCCCATTGCAAGTATGTATCACAATACAAACATACAAAATGTAATGTCTATTTCAACATAGACAGAACCTAACAAGATTATCAAATATGACTTTAGTGCGACCGTTGTCATAATGCATCACGGTACAAACATACAAAAGGCAATGTATATTACAACATAAACAAAACGAAACAAGAACAACAGACTGGCTTCAGTGCGCCCATTGTCAGTAAATATCACAATACAAACATACAAAGCGAAATGTATATTTCAATATAAATAGAACGAAACAAGAATATCAAATGACTTTAGTGCGTCCTATGTAATGATGTATCACTGTATAAACATATATTTATTTCAATATAAACAAAACAAAACAAGAACATCAAATTTGCTTCAGTGCGACCATTGTCATTATGTATCACAGTATAAACATACAAAACACAATGTATATTTCAATATAAACAAAACGAAACAAGAATACCAAAATGACTTCAGTGCGACCATTGTCATTATGCATCACAGTAAGAACATACAAAACGCAAAGTATATTTCAATATAAACAAAAAGTGACAAGAATAACAAAATGATTTCAGTGCGACCATTGTCAGTATGTATAACAGTAAGAACATACAAAACGCAATGAATATTTCAGTATAAACAGAACGAGAAAAAGAATATCATACTGACTTTAGTGGGCCTATTGTCATTATATATCACAGTACAAACATACAAAACTTCAGTGCGACCATTGTCATTATGTATAACAGTAAGAACATACAAAACGCAATGAATATTTCAGTATAAACAGAACGAGAAAAAGAATATCATACTGACTTTAGTGGGCCTATTGTCATTATATATCACAGTACAAACATACAAAACTTCAGTGCGACCATTGTCATTATGTATAACAGTAAGAACATACAAAACACAATGAATATTTCAGTATAAACAGAACGAGAAAAAGAATATCATACTGACTTTAGTGGGCCTATTGTCATTATATATCACAGTACAAACATACAAAACTTCAGTGCGACCATTGTCATTATCCATCACAGGATGAACATACAAAACACAATGTATATTTCAATATAATCAAACCGAAACAAGAATATTAAAATGACTTCAGTGCGACCACTGTTAGTATGTATCACAGTATAAACATACAAAACACAATCTGTATTTCAGTATAAACACAATGAAACAAAAATATAAAAATGACTTCAGTGCGACCATTGTCATAATGTATCACAGTACAAACATACAAAACGCAATGTATATTTCAGTATAAACAAAACAAATAAGAATGTCAAAATGATTTCAGTGCGACCATTGTCAGTATTTATCACAGTATGAACATACAAAACCAATGTTTGTTTCAATATAAACAAAACGAAACAAGAATATCAAAAATGACTTCAGTGTGGTCATTGTCATTATGCATCACAGTATGAACATACAAAACACAATGTATATTTCAATATCAACAAAACTTAACAAGAATATCATAATGACTTCAGTGCGACCACTGTTAGTATGCATCACGGTACAAACATACAAAACACAATGTATATTTCAATATAAAGATAACGAAACAAGGATATCAAAACGACTTCACTGCGACCATTGTCATTATGTTTTACCGTAAAAACATACAAAACACAATGTATATTTCAGTATAAACAAAACGAAACAAGAATATCAAAACGACTTCAGTGCGGCCATTGTCAGTATGTATCACAGAACAAAACTACAAAACGCAAAGTATATTTCAACATAAACAGAACGAAACAAGAATATCAGAACGATTTCAGTGCGACCATTGTCAGTATGTATAACAGTAAGAACATACAAAACGCAATGAATATTTCAGTATAAACAGAACGAGAAAAAAGAATACCATACTGACTTTAGTGGGCCTATTGTCATTATATATCACAGTACAAACATACAAAACTTCAGTGCGACCATTGTCATTATCCATCACAGCATGAACATACAAAACACAATGTATATTTCAATATAAACAAACCGAAACAAGAATATCAAAATGACTTCAGTGCGACCATTGTCAGTATGTATGACAGTAAGAACATACAAAACGCAATGAATATTTCAGTATAAACAGAACGAGAAAAAGAATATCATACTGACTTTAGTGGGCCTATTGTCATTATATATCACAGTACAAACATACAAAACTTCAGTGCAACCATTGTCATTATCCATCACAGCATGGACATACAAAACACAATGTATATTTCAATATATACAAGACGAAACAAGAAAAACAAAAAGAGAACATTATTTTGATATTAATAAATATAGTATAATGTTACATTGCCATGGGGTATTTCAATTGAATTTTAGATAATGTAACAAACCAATGCTTACTTGACAATTGCACTGCTGTTCAATTGGTGATGTCGTTTGATTCCATAGATCCGTCAGTTGTATACTTGTACCACAGTATTCTTCACAATCTGAGCCTTCCTGAATAACTTCATTACCACTGTTTAAGTCCACTACAACACACTCACTCAACGTTTCTTTATCAGTGTTATCAACTTTGCTTACACTTGCTGCTATTATGCTGTTACCATGTGCAACTGATGTAGAGGGTACCTTTGGATTATTATCGATTACGGCTTCGTTGCAATTCTCTGGTTTCACAAAAGAGTCTTGCTTCTCACAATTTTCATTCGTTTGTACGTGAGAAGATTCCATATTACCAACATCGTCAATCGATGAAGGACCTTCATTTTTATATATCTCTTCAGTCTTCGGTTTTGCAAGCATCTTCGTTTTGCTATAACAGCCTATATAAAATAATTTAGGTAAAATCACATTAACTTATATAGTAATCAGTAAACAAGTATTACATAAAACACACACACACACACACACACACACACACACACACACAGAGTCTGGTTTACCTATCTTATCGAGGTTTTCCTGTATAAACTATACCTCACTTTGTATGCAGTAACACCTACAAAATTACCGAGGTATACCGAGGTATGACAATCAAGCCCTCTTAAAACCCTCTGACAACCATAATCCTAACCCAAAACGGAATGAATCCTAACCTTAACCCTAAATAATCCTAATTTAGACCCTAACCCTAAAAATTGTCACCCATTTTCGCACCCCTAAAAATACATCTCAAGGTTAGGTAAACCAACTCACACACAAACACACACACACACACACACACACACACACACACGAATACAAACACCAACAAAACTCACGTACACACACACATACATACACACACACACACACACACACACACACACACACACATCAGTTACTTCCTCTTTTGGACAATGCCATATTATCCCTTATCATGGGCATACTTCTTTCTATTTCTGTAATTATATCTTAAACCTTTACTTTCATCAACAGTGCGATGTTTCATTTCTATGGAAACGTGATTTTTTCACTCGCAATTAGAAAGGCACTAATTTGGATAGAGATGCATACCTTTAAATTTCGAACCATCCTGGGGTTTCATTGCGTAAGTTAATCACAGAATTAATCAAAGGTTTTGTTAAAGCATGTCATAATTTTCATCTCATATTTCACGTTGGATCCGTCATCAAGTATTTTATCTCGGAAACACGCGTGAAACCAACGTGGAATTTATCACAACTGCATGCATAATAAATCATATGGAAACCCCTTCCAACTTCTAACTGATTGTGATCGCGTCATAGATGTTTCCTCATTGTTGTGTATATAATTTATTTGTCACATAAATGATGTGATTAACCGCGGACCAGGGAAAAGTAAAGAAGGAGGGGAGTTAAGAAAGTTTTTTTTGTGATATTGCAAACATTGGACACTGCTGCAAAGATTTTCTGGTATGGCGCATGTGCAACAACGACCAAATTAAATATGTTAATCTGTGGAATTTGTTCGGGTCCTCGTTAGGCTTCGTTAAATTATTAATATAAATGAAAGGGGTGTAATTTAAAATATTTAGAAATTGTATCAGTCGAAACAACTAAACTGTTATTGTTATTGTGTTTTCTGACGAAAACAGGGATGTGATGTTAAGTGAACCCGTGAATCAGATGATGAAAGCTTCGCATTTGCGGTTTTGTTATTGGCCGTTCCATCTCTGTAATTGGCCGTTCCGTCTCTGTTATCAGGTAGTTTTTGGTCATTGGCCGTTCCGTCCCTGTTATAACGTACTTTAGCCAAGATCAACTAAATGGATATATGAACTTATCAATGAAATCTAGATGGTGATGTATATGTTCCATTGTTGAACTTGTTATATTTGTTCTGGTATCGGACACGAGCAAATGGATATAGAAACCCAAATCTGCATATGTGTTTATAATATATACGTGTTAAACCTCATTTGACAACCAATGGAATCGCTTCAACTATCAAAATTGTGTCTCTCTTATTTGTTAAAACAGCCTTCAAAGTGATTTAATTATTAAGTTCGTTCTCAATTATTAAGAAGTTCGTCATCATTGCGCATGCGTGAATGACATTTCACAGAATCCGCCATTAATCCATGTACAAACTACAAAGCCGCACGAGCTGTGCTTTGAAACAGCCTTAGCAAACATCAACTTTCAAACGTCAATTATCTCCGATGTCATTGTTGCTCCGACCAGAGCCAGTCAAATGACGTCAAACTGTCAGTCAAATGACGTTCAACACTACGCCAGCGGTAGCTCTCTTAATGTATCTGAATTGTTAATTTTCTATATCAAATTGTTTCTTACATTTTATCCCATTTGTAATTTGAAATTGTAATGTATCACTTGTAGATAAAATTGTAAGGTTTCAAAAGAGAGCTGCTAGACTTATTCTCGATAAAAAATTAAAAGATTAAATGAATGACGTTTCCTGAAAGATTTAAATTTCAAAAAGCAGTACTCGTGTATAAATCATTAAATGACCAGGGTCCTGTATATCTCTAACAGCTAATGTCCATACACGCACATTACGGTCATCCTCTAATCTACGCTTGTATTCTCCTAATTATGTTGAGAGCCTCATGAAAGATTAAATTTATCAAAATGAGTTATAAAAGTCTTTATTATCATAAGAAGTAGTTGTATTACACTTAATCTGTTAAACACTCATTGGTTGAATTGGCTAAGGTGCCGTCATAACTCACGAGTAATGAACAAATGATTAAAAAATAATATAAATTTTAATATTATATTTAAATTTTTACATCTTGTATAAAAGTCAACAATACGTTTTATATAGCATTACATATAAATATAGAATTAACAACATAAATATGAAATGAGCAACATGAATATAACTTCAACGAAATAATTAAATATATGTAAAAAGAAACGTTTGTAAATTGTAAATTAGTGTTTTCTTCTTTATTTCAGGTGTTTAAACTGATTAATATAATTTTGTTTGGTAGATTTTTTTTCTAGATGAGGGGAGTATTTTGGAAATCTGTAGAAATTAATTCCGTCAGTTTAATATCAATCTTAAATCAAATATAATAAAATAATTTTAAATAATGCTTAGGATTACACAGGAAAGATATGATATAATTATATTCTTTAAACAATTTAAAGTAAATGAGCCACCTAGTAAAAACCCATAGACACTCGTACTATATATAACCCATGTAAAGCAATAAGTACTTTTTATAGAAAAAAAAACAACAACGAATATATAAAGGTCGATTCGTCGACCTATTAAAAACACGTATTAATGGCTCTACACAGGATACGGACACGAGAGCATATCATACCAGCGTTTCAGCGTACGTTACATTCGAGATTATACAGGTGTATATGCAATATAAGCGAACCCACAACCTCTAGCGTGGGTGCCAGACACGCTGTCTACTGCACTATGACAACGTGTTAAACAAATCTAGACGTTACTCTTACTTAACATAAAGTACTGCGGACGCAGCATTCAAGCAATGCAAAAAAATAAATCTTATAAAGACAATCCTAACATAGAGAAAAAAGTGACAATTGTGGTCACAACTTGGAACGGTCAATGGCAAAAGTCGCAATGGTGATGTTAAACCAACATATTAATTACTGTATGTTTTTTTTTTAAAATTAAAACAAAAAAGCAAAACACATTTGAAGAAAACCATCTGGGGTGATTATGGTTTCAAACTGACACAATTGCATAATTTTCATTGGTTAAAGAATGAATAAAATAACATGTCAAAAATTCATTTAAGTTTTTAAGTATCAAAATAAATTTAAAAAAAAATGAAATGTTGGTGGTACACCAACTTGGTTGATGGGTACACACAATATTGCCTAGAAATTTACATTTTATTCAAGGTAATAGGGTATTAACGTACTATGTTATATGCATATTTCATGGTATATGACGAACACTATAGCTGCCGAAAATTGTATCTTCAGAAATTAAAATGATAGTTTTCGTCAAACAGATTTGAACATTCAGCTGCTTTTATTGTAAATAGACGACATTCAGACAGTGAGCGAGTTAGTTACAAATTCTATAAATAATACTTTGTTCTTTTCAAAAGGGAATTTAATGTATTTTGGGAATTGCTTCATGTTGCGTTTAATAAGGTCGAACGAAGAAACACACGCTATCAGACAATTTGACATATCCTTTCTTTAAGTACGCTTTAATTACAAATAATTCTAAAACTATGATAAATATAAAAAAAAAGATTTCAATAAACATGTATAGTGTTGGAAAACTTAACCGTAATTTACCTACCGGTAAATATTGTATGTTAACACTTTAAAGTCAACAGACGGTCCTGCAAATTACCTACGTTCAACTGTCGGTTAAAAAATACGAGTTCATTATTGTCTCTACGTTGTAAGTGTATGCACAAACATTGTCGGGCATTTTGTACTATTTGTGATAATAGTCACTTGCAATTTGCGTATATGTGTTTTATTTATGTGTATGTATATAGATGAGACTATTATAAAAGATTAAATTTAAATCGTGCCGAATCACGCACAAATGAAAAAAAAATCTTGTAAAATGTGTACGTATATGACTCGGAGAATATTAAGACATGTATTAACTTGTCGTAAAAAAAATTAAGCCTGAAAATATTCCAAATTTCTGATTTATTCGTTCTCCCCTCCCTCTTCCCCATTTATATCGGAAAATGTGGGACTAATAGTATTCAACGCTTTTTAATTTTGGTTTTCATAAACTTTCTGTTAAATCTAGTCACACGTGACGTCCCTACTAACGAAAGAAAAATTTGATCTACAGATATAATATTAGTATGTTTCACCTTTCTTCCCTATCGAGCAACACAAACACTCTTATATTTCTTAACTTCGGCTCCAATATGTCCCATACACCAAATTAGAAAACATTTTCCCTTTGCAAAATTCTTATACTGAATAATAATTATGATTAAAAAACAACACATGTTACGCATTTTTCTCACAATTATAGAAAAGTATTACATCAAATGAAGTATCATGTCGTCGTTAAACCTCTGCAAGCCCTTCTCTAATTAAAATACGATACGGAAGCATACCTTCACATCCGATCAATAATGTGCAAGATAATTATACTTTAAAATATAATATTTCTCCCTTTTTAAAAAAAATCTAGACTGATTAGAGCTCTACGATTAATTTACAAACACAGTGGTCATTATTCGCATTCTTCTTCATCATCATCATTATCGTCATCAGCATTATCACCACCACCACCACCACAATAATAATCATCATCATCATCGTCATCATCATCATCATCAACATCATCATCATCATAAACATCATCAACATCAACATCATCAGCAGCAGAAGCATCACCATGATCATAATCATCATCGTCGTCGTCACCTTCGTCATCATCATCATCACCATCATCATCATCATCATCAGTATCATCATCATCATCATCATCATCGTCGTCGTCATCTACGTCGTCGCCTTCATCATCATGATCATCATTCTCATCATTATCATCATCATCATCAACATCGTCATGACGTCATTATTTTCAATAACATAGTAGACATTGTATCTCATTATTTTTCCCCATTTATATTGTTATTATTATTATTATTGTTTATGTTGCTATTATCATTATTTGCATTGTTGTTATTATTATTGTTAATATATAATTATCATTATTAACTATGTTATTTGTTATTATATAAGAATTTTCATTCTTTATTCTTTTTACCTTTTTTCACATAAAATTCTATTTTTTCTCTTTATTTTTGTTTTTCTCACTCTTTGTTATTTTTTGTACTTCCTCTTCTTTTGGTACCCAAAATATAATTCTATTTAGCTATATTTCAAGTTATTCCATCTTCATCTTTGCCAGCAGTAGAAGTAGCATCACTAGCAGCTGCATTTAGCATCACCATACTTACATTTTATGCATGTTTGGAATAAAGAGCAACGGACAACAAAAAATAAAATATACTTACAGAATGTTGTAGACCTTCTTAAAAAATGTCATCCGGAATATTAACTCTTGAAAATATTCCCGTTTTAAACTTAAAACCGAAAAATATATAAATTTTATTTTATTTTTTTTCAATATATTTTAATATACATACATAGTCCCATTGTTAAAATAAATAACGATGTAACCTGAAACTGTGTCGATGAGTTAATATTATAGTACATACTGTTCTCAAATGAAACAGTAAAATGTAAACAGTAAATTTTAAGGCCCGTCACAAGTGTTTCGATATTCATAAGTCATCTGCTGATAAATTTCATTGTTTTACAATCTGTTAAACAGAAAACGCTGACAATAAAACAGTAAACTATTTTCAAATATGTCTCTGAAACCTTTTGTTTTTAAATATACTGCGTGGAATCATAATCATTTGCCATAACTTATTTCATTCATAACAACAAGACAGTATTTTGTCACTAATTGAAACCAGACAGTGCGTTTTAGTTCTTCTAATTGCATATTGGTGTCCAGTCTGTTCAAACAGCGTTTGATTGTAACGAGGGTTGATCACAAAGAATTGATAATAACTTTTCAACGACCTTTTAAAAGGAGAAATTTCAATATAAAATAATATTTCTATTATAAAACATTCCAATTTGTTTTCATAACTATATAACAAATCGAAATATTTCGAGAGTGAAACCACAGATGACATAAATTGACTTAAAAAGCATCCCCTTTTTATTTTACCTCAGTGTTGTTTTTTCTTAATAATGTTTTGATTATCTTTATCAGATAGTATTACCAATAACATCGGCAGTAGTACGGACCATGTAGCGACCGTAAAAAGTCGACCCGTCTTTTGACTCAGTCCTGTAATTTCTGATTGCTTCAAATCGTGGAGACATTTAAGTATTGCTCGGAAATAAAATACAGTATAACTTTATTGGCTCGAACATGGATGGCTCGAACCACTTATCTGGTCCCGGCAGAATTCCTATTTCGATGTTTATAAATATACATATATGCTATGATGTTGAACAATATTTGGCTCGAACTACGCTTAACTCGAACTATTTTGTATAGTCCCGCCGTGTTGGAACCATCGAAGTTCTACTATACCGCTGTCGACGGTGGTAGGCGGCGTGAGGGGTGTTGCCTTTTTCATAACATATCACGAACCTATCATGTGTTATTTTTCTTTTTAAATTGGTTCTGTACTTCCAAGAAATCTTTAATAAAATATTATATCATGTCTTTATTTTATCACATGTGTTGTATTTTTTAAACCTGTTTTATTGCATATACACGTACTACTAACTGAATGAATAAAGAAAGGCATTGTGAATTTCCGAGCAACATTTATAACGTATTGTAAGCGATATTGACAGTTTTAGAACAGTAAGTAGAGGTTTTAATGATTTTGTCAGTATGATCATTAATATTGACATAATTATTAATGGAATACCTTGACATACATATTCTAAAACTGAAACTTAAGCTCACAAAAAGTCGACATGTGGTTTCGAAAATCACCCGGCGTTTCTTTATCCTTTTTCAGCAAATATTGCATGTGTAAAAATGTGTGAAAAAGGACTTGGTTACTCGTTCTCTCAACATTACATACAGCTATTACACATTAAAACTAACTAATGGTTTGGCATTAATTTAGCAGATTAAAACAGATGTTGATTACACGTGGTTATATATCTATATAAAATACAGGATAACTATGGTACTCTTTCAAATTATGAATAAAAAAATTAAAACATTAAGAACAAAATATGCACAGTCTAATCTGTTTTAAGCAGTCAGTCAAGGGAAGGGGCAAAAGTGATCTTTTTAAGACTGGCTGTTGCTTAATACAGGTTTATTTGTCATGAAAGCATAGAAAAATTAAAACTAAAATAAAGACAATGAAAAAAAAGAAATTTATCACGTAACCTATCACTCAGGGCACAACAAAGCTATCATGGTGTTCCCAATGAAACACATTTTTACAGAAGGATTAGAGAAGACAATTCCATTTCAATTTTATTTTTTAAAAACAAAAAGGTTTATTTATAGACTGACATTCGGTAGAAAATATGTATATAAATTATACCATATTTATGATTTATTCCATTGTTTATTTTTGTAAAAGGGCGAAATAAATTTAAAAAAATATATTTTTTATCATAACTTTATATATAGCCGTTAACAGGACCGTCAAAATAGTCAGATACCCCCATCCCCACCCCACAGATAATAACCACATTAACATCATGGTTCTAAATATAACTATTTGGATGTCTAGTAATCTGCGCTGCAGAAGTGCAGTGGATAGAGTGTTGACCGCTCACGTTAGAAGTTGCGAGTCGATTTCTCATCTCAATCCGATAGCCTCTAAAACAACCTTATTACAACCAGTACCGGTTCTACCAAGGTCGTTGACTAATATAAACTCCGAGTCTCCTCCGCAACCGAGCTTAATAAAGCAGTCAATAAGCTATGTTTGAGAATCAATAAATTACAATTATCAGATTCTACCGAAAGCTTTATACTATATTAATAGTTTGGCGACATCACGAAGACGTGAGCGTTATAATGGAGCACGTTTGACGATTGTTAAATGCAGACAGATGATTTGCTTCAAGATAAATTTCGCAGATTGAACAGATAAACTAAACGGAATAGCTATCCAACCACTTGTGTATTTCCAATATTTTCGTCAAAATATTTAGAAGCGTACCCATTTAAGTAATTTTTAAATTAGTCCAATTGCTGTCATATTCGAAAAAATCAAACTCAGTATTTGTTATTCTAAATGCTCTTTCTTATTCAAGTCCAAATTTCAAGGAAATTGCTTCGATATTTTTTGAGAAAATACATAAAAAAAATGTCAGGAGGCGGGTTAGCTGTTCCATTTAAGACAGCTACTATACTCGTCCCGACGTCAGCGTCGGCGTTGGTTTTTCATGTTAAAGTTTTTTTAACGGGTATAGTATCTATGTAACCACGTGCTGGATTGAATGAAACTTAACATGTCTGTATTTTTTTGATTATCAAAATAATACGAATATATTAAATTGAAATGAAATTCATCTTCCAAGTCGTTAGAATGAGCTTCCAATGGATCTATGTTCGTTATTATTACATTTACATAGAAGCATAGTACTACTGTACCTTAATATTATGTAATAATTACTGTAATAATTAAAAAAGAACAACTTACAGGTATTCACTAAGTATCAATTTAAAAAATCGCAATAGATCTAATAGAAAACGTAGCATTCAAAATACACAGTCACAACAGCAGCACAAATACACATTTTTATTATAATAAAAAAAGCATGTAGCAAAAAACATCTGTAGATAATTACATATCTCCGCGTGTTACATTCAGCCTCCCTGCAGAACCTGACTCGACCCACGCAGGTGTTTACGCTGTTTAAATGTCACTGCGTTCATAGCCATCACCGGCAGCTAGTGTTCCATTTTGTGGCTGTCACAATGGCCCATAATGCATTTGTTCATATTTTCAAATGTCTTGACCGATCTATTTTGTTGTCAGAACAGAAAAATAAAAGTGTTTGTAGAAAAAAATAACACTCTCGTTTTTAATCCTTTATTATATATTTGAAATAATATATATTAATATTTAAAAAATAAGAATTAATTACATATGTTTTTGCATTTTATTTTAATATCTATCAGCTTTTACTATTTACTTATACTACTTTCATAATATAAAAAACTTTATAAATTAATCTTTCAGAAATAAAATAATAACTTTTTTCCTTTTAATTTTAATTGTGTGTGTAATATATAAAACTATTTATGTCAATTAATTATATTAAAAACTCCTTCTGACCATTTTATTTGCATTGAAAAATGTTGAAAAAAGTGCATTTTTCACAATAATGTTACAGTTATGACGTACAAAATTACATAACTTATGTATAACTGTTTTAATATAATTTGTTTTGTCATTCTCAAAGAGAGTCTTTGGTTTCTCGAATCAATATACACATGTATTATAATGTATCAATTATAGTAACAAACAATATAGGAGATACATCTTTCAAACAGGTAAAGATAAAGGTATAGGAAAAAAAGAAACAATTAAACAATGATATTTGCATATTTTAATGCTTATTTGAAATATATTATATAATACTATTACAATATATAAATGCTGTAAAGTGTATTGAAGGGATGGGTCACCGCGACCCTCTCGCACATGTTTTGGGGTGAATAAATGGACCACCAGTTGATGATTGAAATTAAAAAAAAAAAGTTTTAATTAATTGTTTTATTTTGGCAAACGTTTGTAAATATACTCAAAGAATAAACAATTCCATTTAAAAACATATCTACATATAAATATAAGTTTATGAATAATGCGAGACACACAGCGTCGTATTATAACGAATAATTTAAAGGTTAAAACAAATATGTTTTTGTTTTTGTTGTTGTTTTTTTTTAGTTACAAAATGGTAGCCTGTTTATTTTCATTTTCACATAAATAAACTTGCATTATACATAGTATTTTGCATTGAAAACAGGAGTAATATGATTTAGTGTAGTGAAAATGAGAATGAGAGAGAGAGAAGAGAGAGAGAGAGAGAGAGAGAGAGAGAGAGAGAGAGAGAGAGAGAGAGAGAGAGAGAGAGGGTGGCGGAGGGGTGGAGAGAGGGAGAGAGTTTTGTCACACACTCAGTGTCAGCGAGATTAATTATGTACAATATTAGATAAAAACATTTTGATGTTGGTTATTTAAGATTGCTATTTATAATTATTCAGAATTTTATGGAACGTCACTATGCGTTTCTATTTTAGGTTTCGCTTAGGCTAAGAATTCTATGTTTTTACATTCTCTTCAATATCTAAGATAGTTGTCAAAGCTGGGTGTATTGCTTTGCATTTTACATTTGAAAATGAAATATTTCGCCATGGAAATAGTAAAATTTACTATTATAAAAACAAATGCTGTTTGATTCTAACGTTAATTGTGTGATATGATGCAAACGGTTATTCCCCGGGCATTTTTTGTTTGCAACATGTCTGTGTTATGTAATATCCTTCACACTATTGGATGAAATATTAGTATTTATCTATTTAAATCATGCGACTGAATAAAACAATGTTTCTATGATATTTTATTGTTTATAAATATTGCCATTTGTTACACAAATATTTTGTAGACTTTTTCTGAACACTGATGAGAAATATCACCACAGTTTGTAGTTTATACTAATTCATTTTGCCTCGATTGCAAAGAAAGCTCAAAGCTTATATGAACCTCTCTCGAGTCCGCTTCCTGGGTAAAACCAGTACTGAGTGTTGTTTTTTAGAGGCATCGGGTAGAGTTGGGGATCGAACCCGCAATCTATGGCGTGAGCGGCCAAACACCCTATCCATTACACTGCCACCCGATTATTACATTGCGTGTAATTCCACTTTATATGATGGGCCTAGTGATACAGCAATACGCCCGTACTATACTTATTTGACATGATTTCTTCTTAGTTCAAGAAATGAATGCAACTAACACGCGGCACTGACAAGAAGGTTAATATAAAAACAGTTGATAGGTTAAAAGGATGACTGTTCAGGGTTAGTTTTTAGAATATTAAAAATAGAGCAGGTTTCCAAGGGGAGACATGTTCAACTCGACTTACGGCCGAGCTGAACTCTGGCAGGGGCTGTGCCACTACAGATGGTGCCAGGGCATTCCAGTGGACGATGGTTCTCGGGAAGAAAGAGTACTTATAATAATCAGTACTGGTCTGAATTTGGCGATAGGATAATGAATGTGACGATCTATTAGGTCTAGAGTTCAGAATTATGTAATTTTCTGGTGGTAATGTGTTATGCTGTAAAACATGACTAGCCTCTGATCAATCCTTCTGAACTCAAGCGGTCTCAAATGAAGGGAATTCAGTATTTCTGAGACACTTAAAGTGCGTGTAAAGTCGTGTTTAACCCACCGGAGCAGCTTGTCTATGTACAGCCTCTATTTGGTAAATGAGTGTGTCGGTATGGGGAGACCAGACAGAGGAGCAGTATTCGAGTTGGGGGCCTGACTAGAGTTATATGCAGTAGCTTTTAGTGCTTGTGAATGAACTTTTGTGTACCTTCTCAGGAATCCTAAAGTTTTATTTGCCTTTTTAGTGATAGTGTCGACCTGTGAGTTCCATGATAAGTCTTGTGAGATTGTGATGCCGAGATATGTTGCAGATGTGACTGATTTTAATTTAGTGTTACGGAGAATGTAGGAAGTGTTGATATATTTTTTTGCTTTTTGTTACATGAATGACCTGGCATTTTGATGGGTTGAAGTGCATGTCCCACTTTGTTTCCCACTCCTCCATCTGCTCTAAATCATGCTGGAGAATGGCTGCTTGGGTATCAGACTGGAGTGATAGGTAGATTGCAGTGTCATCTGCAAAGAGACGAGATTTACAGTTGACATGCTCTGGAAGATCGTTTATATAAATGAGAAAGAGGAGAGGACCGAATACAGACCCTTTTGGAACTCCAGAGGAAACAGGGATTCTGTTTGATACAGAGACATTTATGACAACAGACTGTGATCGGTTATCGAGAAAACTTGTGATACAGGAGAGAGTTTGTCCCCTTATGCCATAGAAATTAGCTTATATAAGAGCTTGTTCATGGTTCACTTATCAAAGGCCTTGCTGAAGTCTAACAGAATGAGGTCTGTCTGTTCCTTTTGATTTACTGCTTTCATAGCTTTCATCAGATCAGGGGTTGCAAAAGCATAAGGAGTTGGTTTGACATGATAGTTTATCTCTGAAATCATGCTGGAGTTCATAGAAGAGGTTTGAGGCTGTAAAGTGTTTAGTGATACTAGAATAGACAATGTGCTCCAGTGTTTTGCACAGAATACATGTTAAAGAGATAGGACGATAGTTTGCTGGATCCGACTTTGAGCCCTTTTTATAGATAGGTGCAACATTAGCCATTTTCCAGGGTTCTGGAACAGTACCAGTACTGAGTGACTTACTGAAGATAATTTGTAGGGTAGGCGATATTTATTTACTAATGTTCTTTAGAATGATGGGTTTGATCTTATCGTGACAAGCTGCTTAGTGAGGGTTTAGATTAGAGAGTAGTTTGCCATTTATTGATATATGTATGTTCGGTATTTGTCTGCGAGTGCTGTTAGTTGGATTTAGTGTCCTTTCGTTCAGTCTGCTTTGTCTTGAAGTTTAATGTTACAGAGTGATTTAAGTGATAATGGAGAATTTGTGGTGAAAACCTGATTGGAATTGTTCATTTAATACATTTGCCTTGTCTATGTCTTCCTGACACAGTGTGTAAAAGCATAGTAAAACATAATAAATCGTATACATATACTCTTTTCATTTAGACTTTATTATGTTTATTACATAGTAAAGCATAAAATAGTGTATATATGATAGGCACTTTACAGAACACAGTGTGTAAAACACAGTAAAACAAAATATATAGTATAAGTAATAATTTTATGTAATAAATATTAAGAATAATAAATAGCATAGCATTATAATTATGTGGTATACATATCATATGATATAAGACACATAGTATTATAATTCATAGTAAAACATTAGTATTTCCCATACATTATACTTAATAAATAGCATATAGTATTCATAATCTAAAGTAAACTATACAATATCGTATACAAACACGTAATATATAACATAAAGTAATAATAATACATGGTTAATCATAAGATGCAATATATGGTACATGTGATACCTATTAATATAACATGTAATATACATAACACATAAATCGTAATATATAGCATGTAGCAAACATGATAACAAAACGTAATATATCGTAAACATAATACGAGACTATATACTTTTATAAAGATAATCAAACTTTGACAAATTTATATCATAATACTTAACACATAAGACGTGCAAATATGTGTTCTATATTCATTTGATCAAACGTATGCAACAAGGTCAGACAAAGGAACATAATACATCAAAAACTAGATTCCATTAATACGGTCATATATCCAAGTAGTTGGTCTTATCACTGGCTGTAATAAGAGTATGGGATTTCTAATAGAATAGTTGCTATTTTTAGCCTAACTATTTTTAGCCTTTATACACCTAGTTAATAAACTATTTATGGTTAATCATTTCATGAAAAAACGATTACATATATTCGTATATAGAAAGACTGATTATTCTATATTTAGAATGTGATTGTGTGTTCACTACTAAATACTACACAATTTGTTTTCTGTTTGAAAGGTTTTTTTTATTCTTTTACTTTGTGTAATGTTGCACTTATAACACCGTGTAAACCGGCGTTCAATTTGTTTTCCCCCTTTTGTATCAATCATGTATATTATCATAAAACATGGATAATTTATTTCACCGCTTTCAAAATTGATTTTTAATGTTGATACACTACAATATTCACAATATTCCCACTAATTCCGATACACCGATCGACTCCTGTGTTTACATCCATTAGTATACATAACTAAGTTGAATAGATGTATCCGCAGCGGTGGTTCTGTGGAAGAGTGTCCGCCTCGTGTGCGAAAGGTAGTGAGTTCAATCCCCGGCCAGGTCATACCAAAGACTTGCCAAATGGTATTAAAAGATTCTTCTCTTCATCGCTTGCCATTGAGCGTTAAGAGAATAGTTCTTGGTCTGGTCGGCCCGTTGTCAGCTTATTGTGACTGGGTGGGTATCACACTATGTGTCTGTTGTATGATACACCAGTGCAACAGCGCTTAGAATACTGTCACAAGTAGACATCGTCGAGACATGACTAAATCATTGTTGAACGAGACGCTAAACAACATATAAAAATATTCTGTCATATTAGTAGGATTGAAGTTCGGCTCTTTTTTAGGTCCACCCAAAGAAGGGGAGCTTACATGTGATTTGTTATTGGCACAATATCATTAGAAAATTACATCCAATAGTTTTTCTTCTGTTTATTTTGTACACTGTTGATAAAGTAAAAGTAAACTTAAGAAATAATGTACATACATGTATATCCATATCCCCGATTTCCAAGTTTTTAAATTAATAATTCAATCAACATATTGCTTTCAAAATGTTACATATATATTAAAATGCCATTCAATTCACAAAATATGCATTCAAATAAGGGATGGGTTTTGAAATAAGAAGAAACTAGGATTACTTAGCACTGCCATTATCCGGTGTTTTGTTCGTTTAATGTTGTACTAGACAGACATCCGCATGTTGAACGCTTTTCGTGTTAAGTTTTACATTCCATTAGTTGTTCCTAAAGTAAATAAATGTAAATAACCAAGACAGACATGTACGGACCAGACTACGGCGAATGCACCTAGCTACAATACAAACCATAGACAAAATATCAAGGTCTCTGTCAAATCAATAAATTTGGTGTCGACCATGACTTATATACTATGGAATTACATGCAACACATCTGGACTGGACGGACAATTTACATACATGAAGTGATAGCTTTATATAAGTAGAATCCAGTTAAGGATCCAGTGACTACTCACATATTTATAAACCCGTTGGATCAAATAGATAAAGTGAATTAATATACATTTAATTTCATAATGGCAGATAATTGAATTCACAACAACGGAATTTACGATTTTGGGATCTTTTCAGATGCTCATTCATAATGGATGAGATATATATGGAGATAATTATTTGTGAATAATCAAGACATAAGCTGTACAGACCAGACTACGGCAAGTGCGCCTAGCTACAACGCAAACCATAGACACAATATCAAGGTCTCTGCCAAACCAATACATTTGGTGTTGACCTTGACTTATATACTATGGAATTACATGTAACACATCTGGACAGGACGGACAAATTTACATACATGAACTGATAGCTTTATATGAGTAGGATCCAGTTACGGATTCATGACTACTCACATGCTATATAGTTATATAAAGGACAGTGGTTAGTTCATCATTGCCTCTTTTCTTGCCAGTATTCACAAGGTCCAAAATACTATTAATTTATAGGTCGGAGACGTAACGAGCTGAAAGAAAGTTCGAGATAAGTGTCCTCCAGTTACTTCAATGTCAGTCCATTACTAAAGCTCCACGTCCATATCTTATTTGTTTCTTTGAGATACGTATTTATGCACTGTTTATATCATCGCTGCTTGTGATCCCTACTTTTGTTCCTGACGCATCTTCATTAGCTTCATCAAATTCCTTTGATATTTGCTCATTCCGTCGCCAACCATATCGTTAAACCCACTATTTGACAAACATGTGCACCCGTTCAGATTTTGTGTTGCGCCTCCTAAGTACACCAACTCTAAAACTGAAATCCTGAATCCGCCCCTGTAAGTTATCGTTATCTTAAAGTTTGTTGTATACGTTATTCAAGTTATGCTATCATTTGGGAGAAAACAGGGATTATTCAAATTTACAATAAAAAGTTATATTATATATTATCAAATAGAAAAAAAAAATAGCATTCACATCTCTTATTTCTTATACGGCATGCATACTTTTGTAACAAATCCTCAAATCGGATGGTTTGAAAATTAAAAAAAATCCATGGATCAAAACAGTATAATGACAATACAATCCATAATGATGATTATTACAACGTTCAAAGTAAAAAAGTCGCTAAAAGTACAACTTAGGTCGAGTTCTAACAACATTTTCTTACTATATAAATAGCAAGGAAGTGAATTTCCGAAAAAAACTTAATCGCCAGAATTTTATATGATTTAAGAATAAATCTTTAAAATGCATTAAGAAATACTTTGGGCTAAATAAGGTTGGTGTAATTCGTTAGTATTAATAATTAAAAATGTATACAAATAAAATTACGCCGGAATGAAAAACCAGTACATATAATTATTTATATCAATAAAATGTTGAATCAGCTAGATATTAATCTTTACATATTAAAAAGAAAATATACATAATTATCTTTACTTCATCTATTTAACTTATATCGCCGTTTTTAATTTTAACAACGAAAAATACTTTACATTTAGCGACGTTTCGTGTTACTTTTACAATGCAAATTGTTTTACCTTTAACGTCGAAACTTAAGAAAATATGTATGACCGGCTCACGTTTCTATTTCTGAAAACCTCAGCATTTATTGTATTTTTTTTTCAAACACGTATTGGCGGTTTCGTATTTAGAAAATAGCCGGCGTCTACTTGTCTACTTTCAGTTTCCGTATAGACATTACAGCTGTTTTTGATTGGCTATCTAATAATCAAGGATTGTTATACTACAGGAAACGTAGTGGTGTGTGGTATTTTAAGTATTGGTTTAATATTTGATGTCACGTGTTTTGATTAATATTGTACACAGTTAGACTCGTGGATTGCTTTCGAATTATACTGCAACTGAGAACCATTAGTACATTCTATTTTCAGTTTAATTAAATGTTGTGTTAAACGTTATTTTTCTATTATCTACCTAAATCTACTGGCATATAATTATAGTTTATAATATAATATGTCAAACAATTTTAATTGTTACAGAAATACGATCCGTGTACAATGATATGAGTAGTACAGTGATTATGATAACATTTAATGCTAACATGTTATTAAATAATGGTTAGTAGCCGAATGGATTACAGGGTCGCTTCAAGTTCATTTGAGAGCTACATATTATATATTTATATATATATGTGTGTGTGTGTGTGTGTGTGTGTGTGTGCGCGCGTGCGTGCGTGCTTGCGAGCGTACGTGCGAGCGTGCATGAGTAACACTCAGAGGTCTCCCTCCACCAATAAAAGTAATAGCCATATATAACATGATCATAATAATGTGTTGAAAAATGACGTTAATCTCCATTCAAAACTATATTTCAACAGTCCATATCTGCCATTGTATTGCCGGTTAAGTAATTACGAGTACGTGGAATTACACATTATTAAATAAAAGTGCAAGCGGTTAATGTCATTTCCTGAAAATAAGAAACCCACCAAAACTAGGTTAATTTATCTAATTTTGGTATCTACAAATAGACAAAATGTACATGTATGCATGATGTTATTTGACATGTACTCTATTATTAGTTTTTATGGGATAGGGCTTACGTGGTATTGAAGGAAGGAGGGAAATAAAAAGTGGAAGTCAGAAATAAACACACATATTACACGTTTTCTCATTAAATTAACATTTTTGATATTTTTGTTATGTTTTCTATAATTTTTATATAAAAAACGGTGTTTTTTTCATTCTTTTTTTTTCAATGATTTTTATTAACATTATTTTATGATGTTTTCATTTTATGCACTTTACTTATTCTACCCAGTGTATACATGCATATAGTATACTATTCAGAGAATATGTTTGTTTTCGCTTAAGCATTGTTTTTGTTTACAAAAATATTTTCTAATAACATTTTAGCCATGCATTAATTTTATGTAATATTGTATTAGGGAAGGCTGCTACTAACGTTGTAAGAACTTGTGACCCGACCCAATTGTATATTTATGGCAATAAAATACGTTTAAACTATGAATGCAATTGTCTTCCTTACAGCTTTTGATAAAAGTACTGTCTTACCTGTAAACTGACAAAATTTTCCGAAAACCGTAAAACAATTGAAGGAAGTCACTAAACCGTGACTTAATAGATTGGTGAAATTAAACAAATATGTATTGTCGTACATTTTAAATCTTTTATTGGCCACTATAAATGGTGTTACTGTCATGGATCTGATTTTAGACGATGTTGAGTAACATACATGATTATGTTGTATATTTTATGTATAGGTCAGAAGTTATATGAAATTGTCTGTAACTTCTAACCGGCTAATATGTTAATCTACGTTCTCATTCCTGGGTACCAGCCATTGTCTTACAGCGATTTTGTTATTTATAGAATTAAGCCCATGGAAGAATGACCGACATAGTCAATATCGAAAGATAAATCTGAATACCTCGTCAATGTTGGAATTCCATCTCCGAATATTCTTAGAAGTGATCGGTATTTGTTACTTTCCTTTCTGTGTTATATGAATCGCTATGGACAAAATCGTCTCACAATCACACACTGGAGCGGAGAAGAGGTAAAGCGCTTTACTATTTGACACATTTCATCAGATTTATCTGAAAATAATTATGAATAATTATCTGTACTACATAGCTAGCTACTTCAAAATATGTATTTCCATATACGAGTATTGATGCATTCAATGCAATGTTTGATATTTTAGATCTAAAGGTTGAAAACGGTGTCAGGACTGAAAATATTTGTAAGCACGGTATATTTTTCAGTGCAATGCTAAAAATCAGAAATACTTAGCCCCTTTAAAAACGCAAGTATATATATTGTATCAAATCTATATTTGACATGAATGGTAAACCAAGATAAAATCTTCTTACCTTGATTTTCAGTTTTATTCCAACAATTGCATTACTTTATAACACACATTTAGCAAAGCAGTAGTTGATATATGTGTACCGATAAGAATTATAGCAGGTATGGGTTGAAAATATATTCACTATTCAAAAACGTACATTTTTAATGAAACTTGGGCAAAAATCTTGCATTTCTTAGGATTTACTTAATACAGCCATGTTAAATGCATATCTATCATTTTTCTTTTACTTCAGAGCTTTCAGTTTACCTCATTTATAAAATTTATGGAACCTTAAACTGTTCAACTGTTGATTCAATCTAATACCAATTATTCTATTATACTCATAATAATAACAACAATAATAATAATAAATACTTTTATTAACGGGAGAACTCATTTGAATATATCAATCTTCCATGAGGCCCTCAACATATTTACAAAGTACAATATTAATTTAACATGTGTGTGTGTGTGTGTGTGTGTGTGTGTGTGTGTGTGTGTGTGTGTGTGAGTTTTGATGAGAGCTACCTGATTTATTAGACTAGCTAAGATTTTTACTCCATTGTAAATATAAAGCTTTGAACTGATTATGTAATTTACTTAATATAAACATGTGATGCAGACGACATGACTTGCAATCACCAAAAATATATTTTCAATTCAATTGAAGTGAGCAATACAAAAAAACAGACTTTCCTCACCATTTTGTCATTTGCACAAATAACACCGAAACAAAAAAACCTATAGTTAAATGAGCTCTTTTAAATGTTACCATATTGACAGTCACGTGTAGATAGCAGTCGATTAGGAGAAAATTAAATATAACAAAAAATACTATTTTTCATTGGATAATAACCAATACAAAGGTCCATCACTTACCTCTGTTACAAAATTTCACTTTGTTCTTACATTACATTGGTTTTTCCTCATACTATTAACAGATCAAGTACTTAACCCTCGTTTTATTTATAAGATAAGTGACACTATAACGGCGCATACAATGCGCTAATATCTATCAGCTAATCAATATCATCTTGATCTGTCTTACCGTTGAGAGTGACATCTCCATTGACCAATAATAGTATGTAAGAAAGTTTACCAGTAGCTTGTAGAAGAACGGTGCCGGTGGTTCAGATCAGAGGTCTTTCTATACCAGTAAAACAGCGTTAAACACCGTGGCTGAGTGATCTCGGTACCACTTACCTCTCACCACTAAGGTCATAGGTTCGAGTACCGCTCCATCTAAAAACTTTATATGAGAAAGTTTGCCAGTTACTTGCGGAAGGACGGTGGTTCTTCTCAGATTCATCCTGTGGTCTTCCTCTACTAATATATACTCGAATATCAGACACACTTGTATGTTAATGTTGTATACAAACTTTAATACTGCTACTCGGTAGTTTAACGAATATATTGAAAATATAAAAGTGGCGATTAGCTGTTCCCTTCAGTATATAACCTGAAATGTGAAGTAACTAGTATTTTTTGCATTTGTAAATCCATAAATATGTGCTCGTATATGTGCAATAGGTAAAATTCAACTGAGGTCGAAAAATACGTGATTTTGCTGCGCTATATATTGGGACGCCACAATGACCGGACATGGCCATTTTTACGACGTCATATATAAATATATATTATTTTTATTGCTGACAAAAATACATATTCATATTGGAAGTTACTTCTACTTTCATTATATACCAAATATACTACTGATTTCGAAAATAATTTACAAGGTATATCCCTTCTTAAGGGAGGCAACTCGACTACGCATGTCGTTTTTTTTGTTCCTATTTTAATGTCCCTTTAACTGAGTTATATATCGTTCAGAAACGCCATTATAATTGCCATAGACCATAAGACCTTTGTATTATTATTACAAACGCATTAATTATAATTTTTGTAAAAAAAAAAAATGCTCATGGAATTTATTAAGGAACTTGTCACTGTACCATACGTTCATTTTATATCTGTTGTTTCGTCATACACCTCAACGCAAATACTCGGTGCAGCGGTGACCTAGGGCTACAGTGTCCGCCTCGCATGTGGAAGGTTGTATGTTCGATCCCAAACCGGGTCATACCAAAGACTTGAAAATGTGAACCAGAAGCTTACTCGATTGACGCTCAGCATATAGAGGATAGTTCTATGTCTGGTCGGCTCGGTGTCAGTATACTATGACTGGGTGTGTCTGGAATATATTAATATATATTGTAAAATGAAGTTTACTCATATTTCTAATTCTAGTGTGATTTACTTTCTGCCCCAAACGTTTGTAATTTAAAGCGTCTGATTTGTTTTAGCAAAGTAATATTTCTTATTGCATAAAAACATAACTATTCATCCAGTTTTTGTCAATTTTCTTTTTTTTTCCGCATGTTTTTTTTTCTTTTCTTGGTGTGCTTATCTATGTAATTTACATTGTCTATTTTTTATGAAAGTAATATTTTTTATTGAATCAAAACACAATTATTCATCCAGTTTGGTGAATCACTTTTTTCACTGTGACATATTTTCTTTTTTTTTTTGTCTGGTGTGCTTATCTAGTAATGAACTAAATATTTCAATCAATAAATCAATAAAGTCAACATGGTTATCATGTAACGTCAATTATAGCCCAGCCCATGGCTACTCAGGAAGAACCGCTGATCTCAAGGCTTACAACAAATCGTGTAACACATCTGAATGCCATATATTAACTCTACATATTATACATACACGAACGTAATCACATATCAGAATGATTTTACTGTCCTGCTGACAGAATACGAGTTTCATTCAAGCTTCCGCTGGCAGAATAAAAATAAAAACACAAACAACAATTCTGCTGTTCTTTTGGCAGAATGAAAAGAACACAACACAAATAGTATAGTAAAGGTTCATCACAGCGCAATTTTCCCACCACCCAAAATGACCAGCTCACCCAGACTCGCTGGTAATTCGCGCCCGTTGAAAACTTTGCTGTAATAAACCTTTACTTTACTACTATTAATCTATAAAAAGTCACCCCGATTTCAACTCTTACTTAGAATAATGACCAGATGGAATTGTGTTAATCCCATCAACTAAAATATATCTTTTATTATCAAAACACGACAACTTAATTTTATTTATTTCATAACTTTTTACTTGATGTTTATCTGATTTTATTGTTTTTATCGCGTGTATTTTTTTACTCTCATTAAATAATGCATCTTTATAATCCCTGTGAGTTATATTTTTTTGATAACACCTTTAGCCACCCCTTACATTTTTTAATATCTGTACTTCCTAACTTATACGAATACATCGTACTCCTCAAACCAACAAATTCAGCAATTGGAATCCCGGCAGCCTCATCTTTCATTTTCCCAATAACCTTTTTGCTATTATCAAAAAAGAACGGACCAGTTTCTTTCTATCCTCTTCCAAATCTTTATAAATATCTTCTGTTTTTATTTCATAACATAAACTGTCTGTGTCTGTAAATAATAATTTTGCTCTTTCCTTTTTGTATTTTTTTAAAATGTAATTTTAATGAAAATCATACATTAAATATTTACTTAATTCTAAAAAAGTCATCCCAACATAACAAAGTCAGTTAAGAACCAACTCCTCTTTTATTCTATTAATTCCAAATAAATCATTGTTAAACATGTGTACTGATATAAAGGTTTGTTTAGCGGCATGTTTTTCTAATACCTTATCATCTGATGTTAATTTTAAATTTATTCTTTTTCTTAAGTTTTCCATCGTCTTCCCAAAAACAGAATAATTCATTAATTTAAAAAATTCTTTTTCAAATGCGTTATTTGCTTTACTTCTTTTTTTTGGTATTTAAATCAATATATTCTTTTAACCAAGGACTTTCATCAAACTGTAATACGATATTAATCTTACCCAACTTCATTCCAAGACTAAGATAAAAAAGAAGATTTTTTTCTTTAAATAGCATATTTTTCCTTATTTATATCATGTTTTTCTTTTATTTTTACACAGAAATCAGATAACATTTCATCTTTTACTATTAATTTCTCTGGTGCTATTGGATAATCAGAATGCAAATCGTGCATTTCTTTTGGATAAATTAGATCAAATTCAATAAAGAAGTCTCTACAGCATCTACTACCTTAGGATCAACCCATTTGAAATTTCCAACAAGCAATTCTTGCGACGTTCCCCAGCCGTAAAGGTTATTTGCATCTAAATATTTATTATTTGCTTTAGAATATCTATTTGCAATATAACTAATCCCACCCCCGCAAGCCCCTTTCAACCATTAAATGCATATCAATATCTGTAATTAAATCTAATTTTAGTTTTGTCATTTTTAAACAAGCATCCCAAGCTAATCCATGAGAGCTGAAGTAAGGACAGGGATCTAATTTTGTAACAAAAGAACATCTGTTTTAATATAAAGATCATGATAATTTCCCATTGATTTACACTTAAAATATTTCCACACATTCTGACCATGTTTATAATCCTCACCTAGTATATTTTCATCGAATAAAACAACTCCTTAATAGGTAAACTTTTCTCTTTAAACTTTTCAAAACTATTCATATATTCATACGGATAAACCCCCTTCTTCTTACTAGATTTAACTTATCTCCAGCGAAACAAAACGATTCTTCTGGTAAATTATTAACCAAATTAGCTAAAGACTGATTAAGAATTGTAAACTGTCTATAAACACTAAATTTTCTATTATAAAAGACATATATTTTTCCACATTATTAGATATAACATTATTTTTTTTTTAAACTTTCCAACCTCTTGCATAATAAGATGGCCATCATACTATTTTGAATTATGAAATACAACTGGAATCTTTTTTGTTAATCTATATGATCTATTACATTTATTATGGGCACTACCTCGATATTTTCCTGTAATATGACAATGATCTTTTACAGGATAGTTCCATCTTAAATCATCTTCTGAATATTCCTTTTCACAAATATAACAAAAAGTCTTTCTTTTAAATTCTTTTTCTTCCTCTTTTGTTATTATCATTTCTTTATTTAAATAACGTTTCATCATTTTGTTACAATACTCTTAGTTCTTCTAACATCTTTTCAATAAAATGGCATATCGAATCTTTTTCTGCAGTAAATCTCTACTGGTTTGCTAAATGTATTATCATACGTGCATACTAACTTATATCCAAACCCACAAGCAATATGTTCTTGATAAGCTTCAGCTGATTTACCACAATTTTCCTTTATTGGTTTTATTATTGTTTCGAAATCAGCATAAATAACAAAAGGACAGGCAGTTGTTTATGATAATTTACAAATTTTAATTTACTGTTACTCTTATCCGGCTTTTTTACTTTTTGAACTCCATTAACAGCTAAACAAACTTCTATATTTTTATTTAGTATTCTCTCCGCTGAAAAGTGTTCATAATTTTCTGTTATGGCGTTTTAATTGTGTGTTTATCAATTTGTTAAAATCCTTTATCCAAACATAATGAAACGAAACCCCCGAAGAGCCTCCCCCCTCTATTAATAAAAGATCGCAAGTGTTTTCATTTTTACTTTTAGAGATGTACACTGGATAAATAAGTTCTTCACCATTCCAAATTCCAAAGACGTTAAACCATATATTATTAACTACTTCTGTTTTAGGAATATCCTTAATCTTAACAAGAAACTTAATTCCATCATTTATTCACTTTATCTATGTGTTTTTTATATATTGTTATTCTTTGTGGGTCCTTTTCGGCTGGAAACAAATACGCTAAATGACACCAACGAAAGCATTCATTATCCTTTTCATTTTTAATATTGATTAATCCTTTTCTTTTTTTTTATAACATCAGGCAATTTTAAAAAAGAAGAACCCCTTATTGGTCTGTATTTCATCATTGTGACATAATGTTTCTTTACTTCTTTTATTACCCAACCCAGTCCTTGTGAAATTCACCCACTGATTCTTTTTGGTAATTCGTTATTTATATAATTTAATTCATTTCTATATCATTTTGGTATAACAGTGCTCGTGCTTTTGATTAAAACACATTTTGAGTATTCCTATATCTTTAACCCCGTCCTCCCCAAAAACAACATTTGGTTGTGAAGATCATAAATATCTTATATCTAGAAATAATTTTCAATTTAGTTAAATGATAACTCATTTCTTATGACTAAATTTGAATGATTTTCCATACATTTTAGAATATCCACTTTTAACCATGTTTGTATCATCACAACACATTTTAACTAGCCCAGCATTTACTCCTAATTCCCTTTGAGCAGCATACATACTCTTATAATCCATCTTAACTACTTCCTCGCTAACCTCTCCCTTTTCGACAGCAATAACCGCTTTTGGTTTTCTTCTTTTCGTATGAGCGTCTTTAGCGACCACGCTGTCGATACCCACGAGTTCTATTTTTTGTACACGTTTCTATTTTCTTTCTATCTTTTTCTATATCCTTTGCTATTTCTTTTTCTATCTCTTTTTTCTCTCGTTTTCTATATTTTTAATAAGAAATAAATTAATAGTATATATGCTATTCATTATTGTTTCTCCAAAGTGCTTATCATCCTTATCATTTTTTTTTAAATTTCATTTTGTACAATTAATTTTTACAACTAATCTATTCATGTATATACAAGTTAAAGATAAAAAAAATAAGCTTTAAAAAACATCTAATAAAGTTGTTTTTTTCTCTATATCATTGTTAATGACTAATACCTTATATTTATACTTCTTGAGGAACTGTTCATGTTTTTACTCTAAATCAATATATTCTCTCGGAATCTCGCTCTCGCCAGGTCTTGATCTTACCTTTATTCTTTCGAGAAATTTATCAACAGATATAACGAAATAAACGTTATAATCTTATTTGGGTTGATTCTTACCACGAACAACATATCATACACAACTCTTTCTAAAGGATTGAATGAATGTGGTGAACATGGCGAAGCAATCATATCTTTATTAGATTCCCAACATCTTTCGAGTATGCAATTCTTTTATACATCCTAGCTGTTTCCATCATCCTATAATGAGAAATGTATACTTTATATTTGAAACGCAAAGATATTTTTCCAAATCATTATATAATTCTTTGAGTTGGTTTATTCCATCCAAACAGGCCCATTCTTCAATCGGTTCAGGAATATTTTTTATATCCAGATTTTGTTAATTTAGATATTTTAAAAATGTAGTTTTTCCAGCCCCAATATTACCTCCTTATGATACTACAACCACTATATTATTCGTCTTTATTTATTTTATATTTTTTCATGTACATTTCAAGAGGCTCGACAAAATCATCACTTTTCTGCATTTCCAGGAAACATTAGTTAAGATAAGAAATACACCCGGGATAGTCCCCGCTTACGCGCTAAAGCAGGAATTACAGGAACCGCAGCTAGGACAGCCGCCGAACCTAATATCCCCAAAGATACTTCAATTACTTTACTGATGTTTTCGGAAAACTTATAACTTTTTCTATATGCCGAAACCACCTTTGATAGATATAAAATTAACTCATCTGTTGTTTCAAATTTTTTATTCATTCTATATTATTCAAAGTGTTTTTTGTAAAACGTCTCATGCTCTTCCGAGGTTATTTCTCCTTGCTCAAACAGTTTGTCAAAAATATTTATTGTATCATTTTTTAAAGAGAGGTTATTTTTTCCTGACTCATTACAACCACAGATTAGTTCTAATTTATCAACAAGATCATCAACACAATCACATGAACCTAAGATATTTCTTTTCTTGCTTAATGTGCTTATTGGTTATACGCTTGATTATGTTAGCTTTTGAAAGACATTTGAAAAAGGAGTGGCTGATAAAAAATTACTTATTCAACAACAGCTTTTAGAAAACAAGGATAGAAATATTGCTATTCATAATAGTTTAAAAGAACAGGTCAGGCTTATGGAGGATGCTTTTAAAAAATCAGATGGCGAAACAGAAGAAAACGTTCTAAAAAAATAAGAAAGCAGTTAAATAGTGGTTTAAGTGCATTAAGAGATACGGTGACTGATATCAAAAATCAAATGGTTGATGATAAAGAACTGGAGACAAGCATTAATACATTAAACAAGAATTAAGAACATCACAAGAAACGAGGGTTAACCTTTTTATGGATCAACTGAATAAGGATAAAGCACAACAAAATGAAACACATACTTTTATTTTAAACAAAGCAATTACAGATAATGCAAAATTAACTAAAATGGTGGAAGATATTGAGAAACAAATGGCTGAAAAGTATGAGCAAAAACTCAAAGTTGGACTAACCTTTGATATGCTGCTTTTTTCACTAGATAAAGGAAGTAATGATAAAGAGATTTGGATTAAAGATCATAATACTTGGACTTGGATAACTAAAGATCACGATCATAAGGTCTATTACACGATTAATCCCCATAAACAGCAAAAAAAGTTATATCATAAACCTTTTGATCTTAACCTCAACCCATACATAAATTATAAAGATGTTGTAGAATACAATCATGATGTGGGTGGGGATCGTAGTCTCCTTTATGGTGCAGAACATTGGATGTTTAGACAACCTAGTTGTTATATTCTCGATGTCAACTTAGTATATGTAAGAAACCTCTTCCGACAACTATTGTCAAAAGACACATTTCAAGCTGATATTGGCGGTGGAGTAAAAACATTAACCGAAGAAAACGTTTTAAGGGGAATCGTTTTTTTCGTGATAGTGACGATCCTCTGTCAGAATCCTGGCAGGGATCAGTTGATAAAGACATTAATAATGATGATTTGGAAGCAATTATCAAACAATACAGGAGTAGCGAGAGGAACATTGAATTTACTGTAGGAGTCTGCCGGGATAAGTGGGAATTCCAGATAACAGAAACTAATACTCGACTTGCTTTTTATCCTATTGTTGCTGATCCTGAAAGAATGTTTATATTTATATTCTTTATATTTCTTATATTAAACTTTATTTTAAACATTCTTAATATAAGGAGCAAAAAATAATTCTCTCGTCTAAGCCAGCTCCATAAAAAATAATAAGTATACACCTAGTGATTTTTCAACCGTACTCGATAGGTCTATTCTTGATAAAAAAATAAAACTATGTTGTTGGTCTTGTTTAAATAAATACATGTCATAATTTGGTATAATATTAATGAAGAGCTTGGTAATAGTACAATACATTACTACAATGGGACGGAATGGACAGATATTGAATTTGCTGATTGGATGTATTCCTGCTCTGATATAAGCAACTACATTGGAGAAACGCTTGCTCTTAATGGAGATAACAACGAGGCTATTTCTGTGGAATTTGATTTATTATCTTTTAATTGTAAACGGATAATACAAGAAAACTATGTTCTTGGTTTAAGGAATTCAACATTCTGCTATCTTATTGGTTTTGAACCAAATGTTGTGAGAGAAACTGAAACTTTTCCCAGATATAACAGTTTCCGTAGATACAATTTATGTGCATTGCGACCTAATTAATAATAGTAAAGTAGATGGTACATATTCAGATGTTATCTATGGTATTAGTACGGCTGATCTAACTAGAAGTTATCCATTTAGAAGAGAACCGCTAAGGGTTGGATTTCGTGAAGTAAATAAATCTATCGTTAAAAGTATTAGAATATACATTGCTGACTATACTAATAGAATAATCAATATTAATGATAATTACGTCTCTTTCTCTCTCGTTTTAAAAGAATTAATAATATAATGACTAATAGATTACTGAAAAAGAAATATAACAGAGAAAACTGTGTTTATGTTTATCATGCTTCGCAAACTGAAGCTGGTTTGTTTGATTCAATCAAAATTGGAATTACTGGTAGTGCTGCTAAAATGTTGCTAAAAGGAGCAGAAAATGCATTAGAATCTGGTTCGAGTAAATTGGGAGCAGAAATTGGAAAAAAGTTGTTGCTAAGATTATAACAAAAGTTACAAATAAAACTGAGACTGACAAGGCTGAGACTGACAAGGCTGAAACTGATAAGGTTGAGAGAGACAGAGTTGATGATGGTGTTAAGATTACTGTTATCGAAGATGATAGGTCTGAGGCTAACAGGATTAAGGCTGATAAGACTGATAAGGCCGATAGGGCTGAGGCCGGTAGAACTGAGGATAAAGGTAATATTCTAATGAAGGAGTTGCCGCGAGATGGTGAAGAAAGTAAACAAAACACGCAAAATAGGCGTCGGAGAAAAAGAATCGAAAATTTGCTTTAACTCATTTTCGCAAGCAGTTAATATACGAATGTTCAGAAGTGAAAACTATTGTGAAAGATGTGAATATATTCAAATCCATTTAGATACACCTAATACACTTCCTGAAGATGGCGCCAGACAATTAAAAAGTGGATATCAATTTACTATCAATGACAGATCTTCACACTTTAATTGGTATAATGCTTTTTTTGAAGTTGGTTTTAAAGTAAATAAACTCGCAGATGGGGCGGCATTAAAAAGTCTGCCTGCGATAAAGAAATGCTAGATAATCTAAAACAAAAACATTTTGCCAAAAAATGCTAAAAATGTAATTGTTAAACCATCTATCAGGTATAAAACATAAACTTGGTTTGGGATCAAAAAACTAGAAAGACCGGCGTCACGATCGGCGTCTTGGGGTAGTAAATTAGCGGATGAATTACATAAACCTATTAAAAGAAAATGTCCGAGACGTCGAGTTATTGTAAGCGGTGTGGATGATACGTGGTCTGCTGATTTGATTGATATGCGAGCTTTCTCAAAATATAATAAGGTAGTTAAATATATATTAAATGTAATTGATGTCTTGAGTAAATATGCTTGGAGTGTGTCGCTTAACAATAAAACTGGTTTGGATGTGAAGACATTTTAAGCAAGATGAATGTAAGACTTCAAAAGTTGCGGGTTGATGATGGAAATGAATTCTACAACAAACACTTTAAAAAAAATGTTAAGCGATAACAATATTGAAATGTATCATACCTTTAATGAAGGAAAAGTAGTTGTTATTGAAAGATTTAACATAGCTATAAAGAGAATAATGTGGAAGCATTTCACTGCAAATAATACAAATAATTATATTGATGTTCTGCCTAAAACAATCTCAAAATATAATAAGACAAAACATGGTAGTATTGGTATGACTCCCGAAGAGGTGAGAATGAAAAAAAATAAAGACAAGTTATTACATAATTTGTATTCTAAACAATCTCAGACATTTGGAATATCTTTCAAAATTGGTGATAGAGTTAGAATAAGTAAATATAAACAACAATTTGAAAAAAGGTTACACTCCTAACTGGACGGAAGAAATATTTGTTCGAGCTATCCAAAAGAAAAACCTGTTACGTGTCTTCTAAAAGATTTAAACAACGAAAATATTGTGGGATTGTTCTATGAATAAGAACTAGTTAAAGTGAGACAAGAAATATTTAGAATAGAAAATAACTTGAGACGCGATTACAAAAAGAAGATGGCTTATGTAAAATGGAGTGGTTATTCAAATGATTTCAATTCATGGGCTCCGTTTAAGGATTAGCTGTCTAATAGTAGTATAGTAAAGGTTGGTTACAGCAAATTTTTCCACGGGCATGAATGACATGCGAGTCTGGGTGAGCTGGTCATTTTTGGTGGTGGGAAAATTGCTCTGTGATGGACCTTTACTATACTACTAACACATCTGCTGTTCTACTGGCAAAATGAAATAAATGAATCACATCACATACATTAACTGTGGCCGTTTTACGTATTATTCTGGTTGAGTTAGCAGTCGTTTAATATTTAAAGTTGCATCTGTGAGACTAAAAATTAACCAAAATCTGTGAGGTTTAACCAAAATCTGTGAGATTTAACCAAAATCTGAGTTTAACAAATTAAAATTGAAATCACTAAGTATGAAACAAAAGCATAAGATATCAACACGAACCTGCTGAGATTAAATAAGTTCGATTTCATCAAGTAAAAGTTAAAAATAAAACGTGCTAGAGTCTGGTTAGCTCAGTCGGCAGTGCGTCCGACTATAAATACAGGGTTCGTGAGTTTGAATCTCCGCCCGAGCACAGTTTCCATGATAATTGATATACGACGCTGCGTCAAATTGCTATTCGTCTCTCACAGCTTATTCAAGTGGGGATGTTATCAGTTACTTGCGGAGATTGGTGTGATTACTGGTTAACCTACCGGGGTTCTTGAAAAGAGTGGCTAGCCCTTGTTGACATAAGAATTACTTTAAATATTCAAACAATCAATAAACCACGACTTACACTTCAATTATGTATTGAGTGAGCGGTAGTGCAGTAAATAGAGAGTTGACCTCTCATGCTAGAGATTGCGTTTCGACCCACAGATCGACCGACCCGCCCGACGTCCTCTCAAAAACATCAACACTCAGTATTGGTTCTACCTAGGATGTTGAACTCGATTTAAAATAATTAAGTATAAGCTAACTGTTCATTGCAATCGTTATAAATATAATGACAAGAATGGTCTTTGGATTAAAACTGAGTTTATTTGACTACAAGAAACACACTGAGTAGAACTATTAACAAAATACTGGCCTTCATTAATCAGCATCAACAAAAACCGAGTGTATACAGTTATCATCTGGCAATCGACTTTGTCCACGTAATGTTCAGTACCAATCAAGTCTTAACCTATATCTGAATGTCCTTATTCCAGTCGTGAGCTGGAGTCCTCCATGGACCTGATTCCTCAGTCATCATGATGGTTCTGGCATCTCCCATCCCCGATATACCATCTTCCTGTTCTGAAACGCATCTCCCTTCCCAGGAAACCTTGTGGCTTTTCTAAAATGAGAACGACCGTTATATGATGGTAGATTGTTCTCATGCGTTGGTGTTGTACGAAGCACATAGTTTACTGTATTCCTCATTTTTGCCTCATTTTGTGTTTAACTGTGTTGTCACAATATCATGTTCAAAGAGTCCGGTCTGTATAATCGAGGATATGGGACCTATTTTCAATTCACGTATGTTCTACGGAACTTTTTGTTGTCTCTTGTACTATATAGAAAGTATACTAGTATACTTGATTTACCCTACGTATAAATGTACCATTACATTCACATAATATTATCTTTAAAAATACAAGTTTGTAAACAGACACGTATAAGGGACGTAACTCGTGAATGAGTGTCGCTTTGCTTTTTTTTATTGTCGCTTCATGTAATACTTCGACCCCGACTGTTCATCAATTAAGAAAAAGACCAATTTAACTTTAATTTATTAAACCTACATCCTCTTTAAAATGTATATAAATACATGTATGGTGTTATTAAGGGAAATGCACTGATTTATGTAAGATATTAATAAAGTTTTACTAAAAGGAACGGTTTGCCTTCTTCCGTAACTTGTTGTTAACCTAGGTCATAGATACTTCAATGGGCGCAACAGCACTTAATTATTTGGGAGAGACCATCTGTGGGTGGTGTGTGGGTAGGGTGCTCTTCTACCGCTGGTAGGGGCACTCCTGCTGGAGAATGCGCCCCCTCCAACAAATGTGAGTAGGTATCTATCTCTGTATGTGTGTGCAGGGAGGGGGAAGGAATCTCTGTAAAATTTAAAAATTAAAAACATCAACTTCTGCATTCTACATTCTAGTAATTTTTTAGGATACAAGAAACTTCATCGGAATTCATATCTAGTACCTCTCATGCACTGAAAGTCTATAAAACACCCAGCATCTTTAAAACTTGAATGAAATGAAACAATGTAACTTGCACACAACTCTGATTAACATCTCATTGTATGATAACCTGTCAAAACATTCCAGTAATGAATGGTTATCTGAAGTTAATTTTACTCAATTCACTGCTGCCAGGAATAATAATCTACACTGTCAAGTGTATATGTTTCTTGCAGCTGCACCGTTAATATACAAGTTTTAATCAACATATGTGTGAGGACAATGCGTATATATATTGACCCAGCTCACATAGCCCAACCTGAACATTACGGGAGGGGTCGTCCCGGCCCGGCTTATACGCCTTGCTTTCATGTGTACTAATAACTCGTTTTGATTAAATTTCGATCCTTACTACTATGTCATGATGTTTATGGAGCTCACATGCAAAGTCACAGCGGGGCGGTAGTGTAATGGTTAGATTGTTGGCCGCTCACGCCAGAGGTTGCAGGTTTGATCCCAAGCTCGACATGATGCCTATCATAAAACAACACTCAGTACAGTAACAGCTAGTCATCAGTAAATAATTGCCGTGTTAATTAGCGAGTATGAAGGAAATCGTTCGTTTGGATCATATACATGTACTCGGTTAATCTCTGCAGTCGAAGGTCGGTGCGCTGTTGAAATAAGTTCGCTTATAGAACCCGCATGGTGCCAAACATTGATACATATGTCGACTTTTGAAAAATAGTTTGTCTTAGAAAAATGTCTTAATTACTCTTAAACAAATCCGAGAATCTACACTTTTTACATGATTATGAGATATACCCTTTTTGTGGTATATGGTTCATTTTGTACGTCCAGTCCGTGACCTAAATTCATCAACATTTTGAGTATGAGATTAAGACTCAGACTCCAAATTTCAAAAAAAATATTGTTTAGATAACATTATATTAAACAAACAAATTACTAAATTAAGTTGCTAAAAAGGAGCAGTTCAAATGATTATCTAACAGAATATTTAAATTTATTGGTTTGGCAGAGGTTTTGATATTGTGTATATGGTTTGCATTGTAGCTAGGCGCGGTCGCCATAGTCTGGTCTGTACAGAGAGAGAGAGAGAGAGAGAGAGAGAGAGAGAGAGAGAGAGAGAAGAGAGAGAGAGAGAGAGAGATCAATATCTATTTGAAGTAAATATGAAATAAGAGACAATTTATGAGCATATAAAATAGTTTTTGCTCGTCAAAGGCCTCTCTCAAATTATATACATGCCAGACATTCCATTATCCAAGCGAGGTTAGGATCTCATCACACTACCAAGCTGATTAGCAGACGACTATAACTACATAGGAAAATGGCTACACCCCTATCTACTTGGGGTGATCTTTTGAGACCTGGACAAAATTGTTTCGTCCCATTTTGGATATCAGATAGCAGATCAGATTCTTCCCATGATTTTTTTTAACATTATTAAAGGTCCTGTGTAATAAAAAAATTGTATAAAGCAAAATAAGGCGAGATGGAGGACTACATTGCAATGTAAGTTATCATGTTTACATATCTATCTATTATTGTTATGAATTTTAAATATCTTATTATTTACAAAAAAAGTCAGAAATATAGTCCCCATAAATTGATACACCTGTAAAGTATATATTTGCAGGACTGCATCTGACAATCTGGAAAATGTATTACTCCCACTATATGACTACATACACTAACAATCAGCTTCCGAAACAGTTGGGTCTACTCTGCTACTGTCTGTACAACTGATATGTAAAGTAAATTATAAGCTTTATTTAAATGTGGATTTTTTTTGAGACATACTTGTAATAAGATGAGTTCGAGCATGTATAATGAGTAAATAAAACGTTAATTGCCTTTTATATGTTTTTTTCATTATTTCTCTGTGATCTGTTACACCCCCTATTGTCATACCCCCCCCCCCATATTATTTTTTTTTATAAAAAAAATAGAAGACTTTGAATGAATGAATGAATGAATTAATGAATGAATGAATGAATGAATAGGGTTTTACGGCGTACCAACACATTATAAGTTATTCGACGCCAACAGGAAGGAAGATTCCAGGTTCACTCTACATGTACAAAAAAACAACAAATTAACATACAGATTAAAAAAAATACATCAACAAATGAATATGCAGAATGAACCTAGAACCTTGATACCTGCAGAACTGCAGAGTTTCAGCAAATTCTATCGTATTACTAAATTTGTCGCTTCTTACGACATGCATAAGCCACAGTGATCCTATTCTTGCCATCACTCATGGCTCCCTGGAACTACACAGGGGTTGATAATTTAACCACAATAGTGAACATGACAAAAAATGATCAAATGAACATGACACCCATTCGGAGGATTCCTGCCCCTCTGCAGAGATCGACAGTGATTCTATTCTTAGCAGGAACCACACAGGCTAGAAGAAGACTTTGAACAAAAATAAAATGGTTAACTGTTCTGGTGTGTTCTAGACAATGGACACTTATATCAGTACACATGGTAAGGCACAAATATTCATGGAACCTGACATTATACAAACACACACCCTTCTAAATCGCTTTCAAAGAGAGGTGTTAAAGACGATTGCTACAGTTTCATCATTTTTTTTCTAACCAATAGATATTGTTGAAACTTTCAGGGTTGTAAGATAATTACAAATGTTATACAAAAATGAAATAAAAACAGTATGTCACCATGCTTCTTTTTATTATTTTGACCCTTTAAGATGTACACTTCCTATGCTCGGAGAAGAAAATACCATGAAATATGAGAAATCCCAAAAAAATGAAAATAATACATAGTCATAACATGAATTCTACACTAAATACATGTGAATACAAATAGTTTCCAGAAATAAACAACAAATTACATACAAATAGTTTCTTCTTGGAAAAAAATAACATGTTGAGCAATTTTTTTTTCTCAAATTATCTCCCCTTTTTTTTAAATTGAAAAAAAAAAAATTCTCACCAATAGAATTTGGTTAAAATTGCATGAATTATTGATCAAACATTGTTCTATAATATAACATCTTAAAAACAATAGCTCACCATGCTTATTTTTGAAAAAAATGAAATTCTACATGGCAAAGCAATTATTTTCAGTTTTCTTAATTTTCATGTTTTGCCAATCAATAAATTATTACTTCTTTTGCTCTTATTATAAAAAAATTCATTTCAGGTACTTGAACTCAATAGATGCAAAATATATATCTTTTTTAGATTATCATTTATTTCTTTGTATATTTATCCAGAAATACTTTATGAAAAATCCCAAATTGTACCGTGAATATTAACAAGTCCAACAGGATCAAAGTTCAACCCTTAAGATATTTGTACAATCCTTCAATTATTTTTTTAGTAGATGTTACTCTTGGTTTTCCATTCACTTTTTCAGATAACACTTGTGTTAAACCCTCTATACCAGAACGACTGGCAGCTAGCAATAAATGTTCTAGACATAACCCACTGTTCCCAATTTTATCAACCATTCCTTTTGACAATATTTTCTTATCTTTCAAAGTTTGCAGACTTGTAATATTTGTTTGACAAGAAGTTCTATAGTTCTGCATATCAATGGCTGAATTTACTGAAACACTATTTGTTCATGTGTTACCTGAAGAGAATTACACAGTTTTTGTAAACTTTCAACATCTCCGAGAGTATTATGAGCATTATATTTTTCTTTTAACAAAGATGTAACTAGATGTTCTTGAGTGTATTTCTCAAGACCAGGTAAATATTTTTGAAACATAGGTAATGTTTCAACAATTCCCAACATATGCTCTTTTAGATTGTTTGTAAACTGAGTGATTTTAAATGCTCTGAGCAAACGAGGAAAGTCAAATTTTGTGAAATTATGACCAATTAGAGTACATGGTTTATGTCTCTGAAGCCAATCCAGAAAGACTTGTATAGCTTTCCTTCAGTGGAAGAGTGTTAACTGGCTTATTATGATAAAACAAAACATGTCCTTGTGTTGACAAGCCTGTGACAGCAGCTGCACCAGGAGCTATGGGCTTAGTTGGCACTATGTACTGGTCGAAATTGTCATTTCCACAAATAGCTGCAATCTGCAGTATATCAGCATCTTTATGTAAGGATGATGTTTCTATATCACAGTAAACCTTTTTAGTATTCTGAAAGGTTTCAAATTGCATCTTTTGGAATGTTACTTATGATGGACCTGGAATTTCTGTGACATCAGCCATGTGCGTGGCAGCAATGCCTGATTTATAGGTATCCCCTTCACGAAGTTCTTTGGTGCTGTTTTGCATTTTTTTGTTGTAGTTTTCTATCAATTTTCCTTTTCTTAAACTCTATACTGTTTTCATATTTAATTCGCCTTTTCCTTGTCTTATCTTTCTGAGCATGTTTCTCAAAAACCTTTCCTGGTGAAATACCTAGCGATTGATTAATTTTATTGAGATATGTCAATCCCATATTCTTTTGAGCAACTGTACAGTCAACACGATTCAACAGATTTTCAGTTGCTGAAAAATGACATCTTTTTGGGGCCTTGGTAGCTAACATGTTATTAAACGATTCCACATCTTTAGTTGATCCACCTGGTGCAATTTTATGAGCATTCTTAACAAATATACTGAAAACAGATGTTAAGTCTGATCTAAGATCTTCACCTGACAAATCTCAACCATAAGGTAGAGACTTATGCCTATAGTTTTCTGCATTTTGTATATAGCCACACCAATGTCCACATCCACTATGATCGCCAAATGCTTGTGGTACAATCTGACTCAAAGACCGACTACAACCATCAACGTCACCCTTGTTTTGTGCAACAGCATAGTTAAAGCACTTTTGGATCCACTTTATTACTTTCGATGAAAGACATTTGTGCTTCTTAGCAAGGTTGTACAAGCTGTTCCCTAAATGTTTCACTGTATGATTCAGATTACTCCACTTTTCAACGTTATGTGACAACTCTTGTTTTATCCTAGCCATTGTTGTACAGTCATCATCCATAATGATAACACCAACTTTCACGTTTTCTTTTTCAACTGCTAAGACACATTCCCCACCAACATCCGGTTCCATAGCCTTTGAACTGCCATTCCAATTTTTAACACAATTGTGCTTTGGTGGTTCTTTACCTTTGTTTATATTCAAATTGCAGGTCCGACAATCTTTTATGCGTACCCCATAAGCACATATTTTTCCTGAACGATTTCCAATCATTGTCCCAACTCCAGATTTGCTATCATAACATCTACCAGATGCCATATCATATTTGAATTCAGCAAATAAATGTTCATCACTGTCTACCGGTAGACTATTATTGTCAACATTTGCTTCTGCAATATTCTGTGTAGTTGCTGCTACAGGCTGATTATTGCCCACTGTTGTCTCCAGGACAGGCTGGTCATTATTCAGGGTAGGTTCTGCTACAGGCTGATGAATTTCCACTGTTGCAGTTTCAGAAATTGCACTGTAATAAAAAATGATTACTTTTGCATTCGAATGATGCAATCTGATGAAGGTCTTCACTGTTTGTAAATTCATATCAAAACCCTGCAAAACCTCTCTGTGAAATATATAACATTAGTTCATTGATGTAAGGTTAATAATGACTAGGCTTTATATTTGTATTACTTTAAAACTTAACATCTTTCTAAGATTTGCACAATTGTAGACTGCTTTATGCAGTCTGATCATGGTCTGCAATGTTTTTAGGTTGTTTGTTATATATATACTAATTTATTCTAGCTCGATTGTGAAGAGAGGTTGCAGCTTATCTAGTCACTCTCGAGTCCGCTTCCTGAAAAAGCCAGTACTGGTATCATATGAGGAGGTACAGGTGTGACCCCAGTGGGACTCGAACCCGCAACCTCCTGGATGATCGGCATTACATTAGTTTACTGGATAAAGGGTTAACAATATATCGAGACAACACATATGGAAAGCAAAAATTTTATGTTCTTTGGCCCAGGCTTTTTTTACATTCACAGATTATAATGCAACTTAAAAGATAAAAATATACCTTTCATCATTTCCATACAAAGATTTTTCCTCTCTTATGGCTTTTTTACACAAGTCCTTTGCCAGTGATCTTGCATGCCTTCCAACCTGCAGGAATTGTAAGAAAATATTCATATTCCATGAAACACTACAGTTTCACAAGAAATGGTTACAAAAACACCAGTATGAATGCAGTCTATATAATATGTGTTTGTGATTTAATATGTAACTTGCAACTAAGGTCTTTTGTCGACTTTTATTAAATATTAAAATCTTTGTTATTAAAAGTATTTATCATGACACTTTAAAATATTATGTCAAAGTGAAACTTATTTATTTATATTTTTTTCAAACCTCACTACGCTGTTTATTCATTGATGTATGATGAAGGCCTGGGATTTCTACAGCTGCCATGAAGTTCTTGACTGCAGTAGCTCCTACACCTGAGTGAATCATGCCTGAAAAATGATAATGACTAAGGGTTACAACCTTTGGCCACCAGTGCAGTCCTATATCAGCCACCACATATGTGTAGTCTTACACATTTCATTTGTACAACAAAAATATCAATACTGTTCACATGTTTATGCAATAAAACTCTTAATACTTGAAATAGACTTACACTGATTTGAAATAAGAATTATCTTTTACAACTTAGGCAAGTTTGGGTATAATAAAAAAAATGTGAAGAAGCAGAAACTTGTCAGTACAACAGATTTTGAGAATTTTCAATTAAATTTTGTTAAAAGAACTAACCTTATGTTGTATAAAACAGCAAGAAAAGGGTTTATAGAAGATTTAGCAGAGTATACTTCCACCACCACTAGTTAGGGTTAAAGATTAAGGTTAAAGGTTAGAAAAGTACATCCGCTAGTTTAGAGAATACACAATTATCATGATGTTGGCTGGCATTTTAAGTTGACATTCATAAATAAAATTAATAAAATATGGATTGAAGAATTCTAATGCAAAATCAGGAAGGTACATCAATATCATTATCACAAATATTTATTCAACATCATGAAAATTGGTGAGACTAACAGCAATACACTCATTATACTTATGTACTTAATGACTCAGGTTCCTGCATAAGTATACATGAATAAAAAGTTTAAAATTTAATACATTTAACAATTAGATTTCAGTGCCGTGTTTATAGCCATAGTGACAATAGAATTATGTACGTTTTACTTTGAAATCAACATTTACTTATAACAAATCCATTAAAAGTTGTATGCTAATAAATCACTAACTTATTACATTTACAATAAGCATATAGCATGGAACAATCATTAAAATGAACTGTTTATATTCTTACCTAATGCTGCCTTCGTGTTGATATCAAAAACAGGTGGGCCTCAGGTTGATGTGTCAGGACGATGGCGCTTGTTTGTGTCTACACGGTTAACCTGCCCACATTCACACAATATGCACAAAATCGACCCCAACCCATATCGCTTTTCCTCTACAGTGTTTATAATATTCAAGCATCTTTCACAATTAAAACATTTGGACAGTTGCTTAGCAAGATGGCCAAGTTCCACAATTCTGCGGCCTGGTATCAGATGTTCAATTCTTTCAGGGCAATTTCTAAATTGTTTTAGCATGTCAGCACCACATCCAGATTTCAAATTTTCAATAGTGACATTATTTGCATCATGTTGATTGAGTTCAGTGTCCAATGAGGAATCTATAACTTTAAAACTATTTGTGAACATTGTGTTTACACTAGGGCTATCAACACGACTACTTTCTGCGACTGTTAAACCAGATACAATATTTATGTTTTTGTTTAGTTCACTCGCACTAAGGTTCAAATCTGAACAAGATATGTCTTCTAGACCGACATCAGTTGAATCCATTGTAGCATTTACAAAAGAAAGTGTCTTCCTCGCCATCTGATTACGGTGTTTACCTTTCCTCAAGATAAAACGCCCCGAATTTTCTCGAATTCTTCCCATATTCAAAATTTGTCCAAATTATCCGAAAATACATCAAACGGTGCAACCGGTGCGCACGTAAAATCATAACGTTGTGAAAAACGGAAACTACCGCAATCGCCTTTAAGACATAGCACACGTATAAATAGAAACTTGACGTCATCTTGGGATGTAGTCAGGTAGTCAATACCACGTGTTTCGTTGGCGTGTCACAGTTTAAGGAATTTTGAATGAAGTGATATACGTGTATTATTGGATTTTAAGAATTAGGTAAGACTGAACTATTGGTAACATTTTAATTTATACAATAATGTTAAATTAAAGTGTTAGGTAGAATGTGAATTTTACATTAGAGCAGACTGTCATCAGTTAATGTCTACTTGAGAGAGAGAGAGAGAGAGAAAGAGAGAGAGAGAGAGAGAGAGAGAAAGAGAGAGAGAGAGGGGGGGAGAGAGAGAGAGAGAGAGAGATAATCGTCACACATTCAGTGTCAGCGTATTCTAACATAAGTAATGGGTATTTTATTTCATATTTCCAGATGTCAGCTAGCCGTCTTGTTGACAAGACTGGCCCCTTGAAATACACCCAAAATTACGTTTATAACAATGCCGATTGTTTGGGAAAAGGGGCCACGGCGTCCGTGTACCTTGGAAGAAGTAGAGTAAGTATATATACTTGAATTGATATGTACTTTTAGAATATAAAAGGTCATCAGTTTGCCATAAATGTCCGTTCTTTTGGTTTACCAGAGTGTCGTTTACATGTATAGCTCACGGCTAAGGTCGTGGGTTCGAATTCAGTTCGGTGTTCTTATCCGATTGTTCTGAGGTCATCATCCGTCAATAAAACTGGATTTACCACATATTACCTAGCTATTACGTGATGAATCTGGCACAGAAGCGAATCTAAACTCGTACCTAACATCATACCAGGATATTAGATTACTGAATTGTTTACAATGAAATAATAGGCTAAAAGAACATGTGGTAAGTTTTACGTAACATTTTCCCCCCAGAAATGTATTTACATGCAGCAAATATTAAATCCACATATATAGAATATAGACTATTACTTTCTTTCTATTTTGGAGAAGGGGCTTAACTCCGCCTAGATGTGGTCATCTCTTTATAATTTCTTCATTACGAACTGTCAGTTAGTAATATATTTAAATATATATATTTCCATATGTTATAAATACGTTCAGATTAGCAGAGTTTATTTGTAATGTAAATATGAGTAACATTAATTTTAAAACATTTACAGGTGTCTTTAATTACCTATTGTTTTAAATTTATCAAGAATGTGTAACTGTATATATCCCTGATTCATAATTCAGACCATTTAGCTAGTTTGTGTTATTATTATTATTACTACTACTACAACTACTACTACAGAATATCAGTTGTTCGAATGACTTAATTAAGTGTACGTCTCTAGTTGTTCTTATTATTTTTATTCTGATTTCCGACCGAAAGTTTCCACTCAAGACAAATTACATCTGTGTGCTATGCATCAGGTACTATGTGAAAACGTGACATTCCCATACTTGATTCTTATTCCGATGACGTGAACTGCTTCACGTTTCTCGATCATTCCAGTCAATATGAGAGATATACGTTCCACAATATGACCTAGTTGTTTGGGTTTTCCCTAGATAAATACACGGAGGTTTACATCAGCTACCATGTGATTTATGAGTCTGTACTGTAAACAACTGTAATATGTTTTTGTGTTTAATTAATACTGTTTTGAAAAATGTGTTTGTTTACCTTATTTTTCTATAAAATTGACTTTGATGTTGTTTTCGTTTATGCACTTAAACACTGGCCCAACCCAGTATGAAAGATAAATTGCGTAACCTTTACAGCGTGAAGTAGTAAACGAACTACGTTGCAATTATAAGTGTTTGTTGGTGGATATTTCCAATATAAATTAGTATTTTCTAACATTGTTTAATATTTCTGCTGAAAACATGCGTGCCCGTTCAGATTTTGTGTTGCGTCCACTAAGTACGAATCTAAACTGAGATACTGCATCCGCCCCTTGGAATATTATAGAATAAGCCTAATTGAGACTGAACACCTATAACCAAAAGTAACAAGTACTCGCTAAACTTCATAATACGAAAAGTACCTTATAGTCATCATAGACTACTATTGATTATTCACCGGGCGTGCAGAAGGAAACGTCAAAATAATCGTACGAAACTTCTACTAAAAAGAATAAACAAAGAAATGTTCGGATGAGTAACATTACAATACACTGGTGGATATAATTGGGATAATGGATAGGGGTCAGGACCCCCGCTCCTGAATTACCATATTATCTAAAAAGGTAGACGCCTCCCTATAGCATAAGCGGACCTCCCCTGGCTTTTTTAGATTTTTAAGAAGGTACCGCTTTCAGAGAAAAAGTAGAAATCATATACTAGGAGGTAGCCGTGAAATACTAGAAAGTATTACCAGCAAATATTAAAAGTAAGAAAAGCTGTATTCCCTCCACCCCGGACTAAAACTCCTGGATCCGCCTATACAATGCAGAGTTTCAGATAAGCTAGTGCGGACTTAGGAGGCGCAACACAAAATCTGAACGGACACACATGTGTTTCAGTAGAAATATAGTGAATTTCACTAAAATATGGGAGTAAAGGGTGTGTACTGAAGTATATGAGTCATATCAAAATATAGCTTTTTAATTAATTGACGGTCTAGAAATGTTATAATTTGGTGACATTTTTCTTTCAGAATACGGGAGATGTTGTCGCGATTAAAGTGTTTGGCGATCAAAGATCCCGTCACATAGATGAAGCAAAGAAACGAGAGTTGGAGCTCCTGAGGAGCATCAGTCACAAAAATGTGATGCGTCTCATCGCTTGTGAGAATGAGGTAACCTTCATGATTCAGTAGCCCCTTGATCAGTAGTAATAGCCAAATATACTTATAAATGTGTCATGAAGCCTTATGTATGTGTCATTCATTTAGTGCAACACGTGTCGTTATCATAAATATGTTTGTTATGATTTATGAATTATATCAACAGCCAATCATATTATTACCTTTGATCTTGAATTATTTCTTGACTATACTTTACAATTTGGAAACATTATTCATGAATAAAAAAAAGTAATTTACTAATTATATATTTCTCAAGTTATTTAATATGTTATAGACATACGGTGTGTATATATATATATATATATATATATATACATAGCCTTTGAACGTCGGCAGGTTTCGAATAAATGTTAATTCCATTTAAATATTTTGTTAAATATACACATATATAGCAACAAAATGCAAGTTATTATTTGGTGTTTTTCATTCGATTCATGTTGGTATTTTTGTTTTCTTTAATCATGTGTCTTATCATGTCATTTTTTTCAAAAAATTGAACTCTACCACAGTGAGACTTTAAGACAACAACAACAACAACATTAACACTTAAATAAATTTAAAGTGAAATTATAGCTACCATTTATGATATTTCAAACACTCGCATATCAAACTGAACATTGCATATGTTTATTATCAACTGTGTTTTTCTTTATACCATTGATAATTGATAATCATATTATGATAAATGTATTATGCACATATTTCCATTGGCCATATTTGACTTCAATAAATAAAAAGTATATGTATATATATATATATATATATATATTGTTTTGTTTTAAGACAGTGTCAGGAAAGCAAGTGCTGGTGATGCAGTATTGTTCAGGAGGTAGTATTTTCACACTGCTAGAACAACCCCAGAACGCGTACGGGTTCGAAGAGGAGGACTTCTTAAGATTCCTTGGTGACACATGTAAGGTTTATGTCAATAAATCAATTATCATTGCAATAATGTTTGTGTACATGTTAATTACATTAACGCCGTAAAACCGTAGTTAACTAATGCTATACGATATGAAACACCCACGCATTTGATACGGTTTTAAGTTAGGTCGACTTATCCCAAAACATTTAAGTTATTATGTTTAATTCTTTTGGCTTTTCAAGTAACATACCAGGGATAGTCTTTTAATTATCTTTTATAAAGTATTTCTTTAAACTTGATCCTGTTAACTGACCCCAATAGAATGCTTAACAAATGTTTATGACAATGTGCCGCATATTTGCGGAATACCGAAACATTCTTTTTTTATAATTTCAAATCATTTAACCGTTCCACACATATTGTTCATTCAAATATTTTTAAAACACGTGTACCCCATGTTACGCGTATGAAATAATGAGTAAGAACTTTATTCAATACAAAATACCAAAAGGCCTATCAGTACACATGTTACAATACAATCATACATAAGATCCCAATGACGAGTTCAATACAAAGTGTACAGTAAAATTATTCCTATTTTGTTAACGCAAAAATAATGTCATGTAATATCACTAACACATATCTGTACTAATTAAATAACTTCCTTTCGCCACCATTTTCAATTATTATAATCATATTTGCACACGACCAAATATCAGTTTATCATTTGTTATACCTTTTAATACTCAATTTAAGAAGACTGATTGATTGAATATTTAGCGTCATTTTTATGCCATCGAGGGCTAACAGACGATCACTTAACATAACCACTTTTTCCTGGGATCCTGAAAGGTGAACTAGTTCTCGAGCACACCCCATCTCCGCAAGTAACTGATGACTTTCCCACTTGAATCAGCGGTGAGAGACGAATGGCAATGAGACACAATGTCGTAAGTCAATCATCACGGAGACTGTTGCCGGGTGGAGATTCGAACTCACGACCCCTTGATTGATAGTCAATTTCAGAACAATGTTCGATTAACTTTTATATAATGTTTCGTTTCTTTTCTCAATGCTTTTATATATGTATGTGGCAAGATGTGTTACAGTTTTTGTATGTCGTGATTGTAATAATTCAATACATTTCAGCATATTGGGTCTTTTCCAGAAGTATTTTCTAATATAGCTTAGTCTGAACTCTTTGTACAATGGTCATTCTAAAATAAATGAAATTCATATTCTAAAACATTACATATTTGACATTTTCTATCTTCTACTGATATACTATTAGGTTTGTAATAAGGTATGGCTAATTACTGACGGTATGTCGTACTTGTAATAATTTTATTAAAATCTAGTTTTACAACATTTTTGAATATTTGAATATTTTAAAAATGCATTTGATTGCCCATGATATAGCATTTTTCTTACATTTTTAGCAAGCGGTTTACAATATCTGTGGTCAAGAGGGATTATCCATAGAGATATTCAAGCCCGGAAATTTAATGAAGCTTGTGAAAGAAGACGGCAGGTAAAATATGAATCATTGCGATATTACAGATAAGGCCATAAAAAATTAATTGTGAGATTATAATTCCCGTCCGCCCCTAATTTTCATGCCGACCCGATCTTTTATTTTCTAACCACATCCCACCCCACACTCTCCCTTTTAAAGAAAAAATTGAATGATAATCTAGCAATAAGTTTATAATGGCCTAACTGTAATTGTGTTTAATCATAATCGGAATTCAACCCAGGTCGCAGCCCTAAAAAAATTGATACAGTCAAACATGTCTTAAGCAACCAGTCATGGAAAAGAGCAAAAGTGACCCTTTAAGACAGGTTGTTGCTTATTACATGTTAATTACACAGATTTGACTGTTTATTATCAAATTCCAATTAGCTTCTGATATAAGGATCCGCTGGAAGCATAGAACGAACGCAACCATTGGTGTCGGCTTGTAATGTAATAACAGACACACCCACGTCCTCTTACCACCGGCTAAACGGTATTCTATTTAAAGCTAGCCTGTAAGAACGGAATGTTGAACGCGTGGTCCAGTGGTAGAGCACCGAACCCATGATCGGAGGGTCGTGGATTCGATCCTCCGCTACGGCTATGTGTGGTGTCCTTGAGCAAGACACTTTTTCCGCATATGCTTCGTACTGGTTCTACCCAGGAAGACTTCGAGCGTGATTTGTCTAAGTTGTAAGAACTTGTTTCACAATCGAAGTAAAATAAATAAGTTTAAACTAAGAACGGAATTTTCTCTGCCGAATTGGGTCCTTTCAAATAGCAATTGGTTTAACCACGTTAATTGGTCATTGGCTTCAGGGACAGTTTGTCAAACGTACGATAGCTAGGAATTGTGGTGGGACAGGCATGTAATTCCCTGCTTCTTTTGATTGGGGGTTAATATACCTGATTCTGGTTCTATATATAGACTTATCTCAAGCAACACCAGTGAGCTCCAAGATTCTGCTAGTTAAACAGAAATGGTAAGAAACTGAGTCAAACAGACACCATATTACGGAAAAGAACCAACATGTCAGCGGTACACGTATATTATTATAGCGTGTTGTCCTTCGCTGTCTTACTAGTTAAAAGCAATGTCGCTGAAACAACGAAGTCAGTTTCGTATCAAAAATAAGAAAAAAATATTTCAACAGGAGACGTAGCATTCAGAGGACACAGTAACCATAGTAACATAATCACAGTAATAGAATACGCATACTAAATAAAAAAACATACATTCAAAAGAAGTTGAATGGGTCCGTTAAATAGCCGCAATGTTGGAAAAGCCACATTTGAACAAGTTGATTGGTCATTTGCTGCAACTGAAAGTTTGAATGAGGTCACAAGTTAGTAAGCGTTCAATTGCTATGAATTGTGGGACATGTATAGAATTGCCTGCTTTTTTATTGGGGGTTAATAGACCTGATTCGGGAGATATCAGGTTCTGGGATAGACTAAAAGAAGTTACAACATGGGTCATGGTCAAAACATATCTATCAATTACACTGATCCACAAGTGTCTAAAACTTCTATGTATAGATTATAATGGCGTAGAAAACTTATAACCGGCTTCGATGTTCATTTTCTTTACTTTCTTACCCGCGCTGATTCTATTTTTTCATTGGATACATAGCTTAAGGGGGCGTGTTGATCACTGAAAACTTAAGTGAATTTCTATATAAGATGGAACGTTCTGTTTTGAAAATAACTGATATATTTCATTGGTTTAGACATTGGGACACCATCTAAGGTAATGTAACCTATATTTTTATTTTGAATAGTCTATACTAATGATCAAAACGTTTACACTTTTTATTGATTACTTAAAAATCTGACAGTTGTAAATGAAAGCATCAGAAACACAAATTGACATTGAAATCAACACACACCTGTTTACTCGTGATGATAGTAGTTATTTTAAGGTTGAATACGAGCAAACTGTATTTTGACACATGTTTGAATAGTTTTGATACACTATATGCATGATGGCATTTCAAGAAGATTATAATCTGAAAAATTTAACCTTCCCTATTTGAAGTGCTCAGCAGAACCGTGTTAGCATGGACATTACCACTCCGGTTGTCAACGTCTGTACATTTTAATAGGAATGTTGGCGATCACAGTCTACTCTTCATCGAATACATGTACATGTACAATAATACGTCTCTTTTATTAATTTGGCTAATATACAACATCCTCCCACATTTGCTGATTTAGAGCATGACACTAAATGCATCGATATAACAGGATTTGTTGTGTACTGAAACACTTATAGTATTTGTTTGGTCATGATCTATCGCCATTTTTTCTTCAGCACATAACAGGTTATATATGACATATCCAGTTTTATTGATGGAGGAAATCCCTCAAAATCAATCTGAGTAGACCACCATCTTTTAGCAAGTTACTGGCAAACTTTCTCATATAATCTTGGCTCGAACCCATGACCACAGCGCTTGACGACAAAGATTTTAGACCCTAGGGTTAGGGTTAAACCACTCGGTTATGGATCTGTGTTGACAAAACTGAGATAGTGAATAATGAATAGTTGATACACCAGAACGTGACCTTGATATTTTTTGTAAGTTTATAGAGCATGCATGATATATTAACTATCTCATGAGATATACAGAACAAGCTATCTATAATTTTGGATTGAAGAATCCACAATGGATAGAAAAGAATCACCCTAGCGGTCAGGATTCCATGCTGAAACGATGCAATGCCTGGTCCCTGTATGTAATTTTGAGCCAGAGAGTGAGGTTTTTCTATCCCACATGAAATAACTCGTGATTTATTTTTTTCTCCCATTCATCTTAGTCATTTAATATACGTTGATAATTGCCATCATCGCAAAAATATTGTACTTTTTGTAAATGCGTGTCTAACGCCCAAAATGCAACTGATGTATGACGAAGTTTTAAAAGACATAAAAGAAGTATGTACTAGAAATTACTCCCAATTTTCTTCCCACACAATATATCAGAAATATATCACGTGTTATGTGAGATCGAGTTTTTCTCCATGGGGAAAATCTATATTTTCTATGAGTACAAATAAGAAAATTTAATACATTACTGTTGTGTATTTTTACAAAGGAAAATGGCTGTAATGTTGGATCTAGACAGGGTAACATTTTTTAAGCATATTTATCGTTAACGTCAACATTAGAAAACACCATTATTACATTACAATTGGCAGATATGTATGATATATATAAAATGTTATGTGTTGAAAATGGCGTTTATAAAAAGTTAATTTAGACGATACATAATTCAAGTATAGAAACTGCATTCTCATTCTTGATTTACATTTGATTTACATTTGTTTACAACTGGTATCCATGGTAACCAACAATTACGCAACTGATGGGATGGCCGTCATTAAAGAGTTGTAAAGACTATGATACTTTGTAAAAATGACATTTAAATACTGTTACGAAATTAAGCATTACGCCAATACAGCTATTATGTTAACTCGTTTATGCGACTCGTTCCATTTAATATTACAAGTATTAATGTAACGCCTATTGAATAACAAGTAGGGCGATACCGTTTGCATTATGATAAGGCGTGCGATTCTGTTTCATTTACATTGCTTTGTACAAATTACATTACAAAATTTTAAGTGCGTCACCTACTTCATTATTACCACTTAACATTGCGTGCTAGTGTAAGCCATATTGATATAATGCAGATGTCATCATATTGAAATACGTCATACTATACCTATAGCTATTCTTTGTAGTTTATTCACTAGCTCCCACGCGTCAATAACAAACCAAGCCCCGGTTGTTATCTAAAGAATATCATTACCAAATTGTGAATGTATTCTGGTGCAAATGTAATGGAGTCTGCACTTTTTTTTTACACATCATGATAAAAACAGCACCCACTCTCTGATAGCTCATTTCATTTATACTAAATCATTTTGCTTGATTGCGCAGAGAACTTATTCGAATTACTCGAGTCAGTATTGATTTAAGAGGCCATCGGGTTGATCCAAGATATCTGGCTTCAGCGGCCAAAACTCAATACACTTCTATCCTGTTATTTTATTGATGTGCTTAAAATGTAGATACTGACAGCTGTAATACTCTTATTTCATTACATATCTATCATATATGTGTAATCAGCGTCATAGCTATTTAGTCATTTATGTAATATATGGTTTTTTAAACTTTTTTAATATTAATTTCTCATTACCCAACGGTAACACCGGTTTAAATGGTATTCAATCTTTGATCAACACTGAAAAAGCTCAGCTGGTCTAAGGGAACTTTAATCAACACTTGAAAGAGCTCAGCTGGTCTAAGGAAACTTTGATCAACACTGAAAGAGCTCAGCTGGTCTAAGGAAACTTTGATCAACACTGAAAGAGCTCAGCCGGTCTAAGGAAACTTTGATCAACACTGAAAGAGATCAGCTGGTCTAAGGAAACTTTGATCAACACTGAAAGAGCTCAGCCGGTCTAAGGAAACTTTAATCAGCACTGAAAGAGCTCAGCTGGTCTAAGGGAACTTTAATCAAAACTGAAAGAGCTCAGCTGGTCTAAGGAAAATTTGATCAACACTGAAAGAGCTCAGCTGGTCTAAGGAAATTTTAATCAAAACTGAAAGAGCTCAGCTGGTCTAAGGAAACTTTGATCAAAACTGAAAGAGCTCAGCTGGTCTAAGGAAACTTTAATCAACACTGAAAGAGCTCAGCTGGTCTAAGGAAACTTTGATCAACACTAAAAGAGCTCAACTGGTCTAAGGAAACTTTAATCAGCACTGAAAGAGCTCAGCTGGTCTAAGGGAACTTTAATCAAGACTGAAAGAGCTCAGCTGGTCTAAGGAAATTTTGATCAACACTGAAAGAGCTCAGCTGGTCTAAGGAAACTTTAATCAAAACTGAAAGAGCTCAGCTGGTCTAAGGAAACTTTGATCAACACTGAAAGAGCTCAGCTGGTCTAAGGAAACGTTGATCAACACTAAAAGAGCTCAGCTGGTCTAAGGAAACTTTGATCAACACTGATATAGATCAGCTGGTCTAATACAACTTTGATCAACACTGAAAGAGCTCAGCTGGTCTAAGGAAACTTTGATCAACACTGAAATAGATCAGCTGGTCTAAGGAAACTTTGCTCAAAACTGAAAGAGCTCAGCTGGTCAAAGGAAACTTTGATCACCACTGATATATATCAGCTAGTCTAATGAAGTTTTGATCAAACCTTAAAGAGCTCAGCTGGCCTAAGGAAACTTTGATCAACCCTGAAAGAGCTCAGCTGGCCTAAGGAAACTGTGATCAGTTTAACTTCAACTTATATTTAAAATGTGTATGTGTTTTTTTCTAAGAGATTGATTGTCCTGTTGGTCGATTGGACGGGCAACGGAAAGGAGGTCACGGGGTTTTCATCAACATTTTACTCCATTATTCAGTTTCTGAAAATATGTTTATATGAAATGTTGTCAATATCGAATCACATTAAACCCAGCTACCAATCGCCGCTGTTGAATGTTCAAATTGGTTTTAAATTCAGATTGGTTACATTAAAGTCACAAAATAGAGGTGTCTTAAATAATCTAAGATCTATTTTGAGCTATGATTATGTGTGACCTGTTTCTGATATTAAAAGGTTAATGATATCACTGAACTTAAAGTAAAATAATAAAGATTAGTTTTATTAGGTTTCCAGCATGAGATTTTGCTTATATATGTTCCTTAGATCAAATTAATTCACTCAATATTTAATTTTCGGCCACCTGGTCTTTATCAAAAATTGAAAATTTAATATTGCAGAAATATTGAGGAAGATTTTTGAACGAAAATATGTTTCTTACCTTAGACGGAAGTTTGTGTTAACTGTGGTCAATATCAATTTCACAATAACAGAAATGTTCCCGTTAGACAAAATGGTCGTCTTTCATTGTAATGGAGTGGTGTTCATCATTGCTCAAATAAAGCTTAAATAATCACTAGAAAAAACAACAAATTTAAACAGAATGAAATCAACAAAAAAAAAAATAACAGACTCCGTGAGTCTGTTCATATATGCAACGCCGCGCACACTCCCTATTACCTGCTTAAACGGTATTCTGAATGGGCTCCCAGGACTGATCTGATTAATAAGACACTGTATGTTAAAAGAGAAGTAACATTCACCGGAGATATTTACCACTACAGTACAAACACAAATGTCATAAACGTGACGCTGTTAACATAAAAGGGGTTACCGCCTTAATATTGTTAATGGATTACAACATTAAAATCAAGATTGATTGAATTGACTTGACGCCAGATGAATTTCAAGAGCACTGAATGTTTTATAGTTTGATGAAATGATGTGATAACATTTTAAATAGTTAGCAGTTGTTTTTTTGTGTGTTCAGTATAGTCATCGTCATTCTCACGGTTTCTAACATTTTTGTAGATATGTATCATACATTGTCCATGCCGTAAAAAGTTATATGTTGACTCAGTGCTGTTATTATTTCTGGTTCTTTGAAGACACGCAGCTCATTCGGTGTTACTTGAAAGTTAGTCTGTAAAACGGATCCAGCACCCCCTCCCCAACCCCCCTTTCCGATTGGGTCCGTCAAACAGTAGTGTTGGGAAAGCCACATTTTAGCATATTGATTGGTCAGTTGCCTCAACTGAAAGTTTAAATGAGGTCACACTTTAGTAAGCGTTCAATTGCTATGAATTGTGGGACAGGCATAGAATTCCCTGCTCTTTCATTTGGGGTTTATATACCTGATTCGGGAGATATCAGGTTCTACATATAGACTAAGAATTGTAGACTGTTCGAACGTAAACAAACGTTTTAGCCGGTGCTGGAGAGCACCAGGAGTGTTGTACATTTAAAAACTGATTCTGCTATTTTTATTTCTTGGTTATTTCATGGTTACCTACTGAGCTTTCAACCGATCCTTTTATCAGATATGATTTACATGGGAAAACAGTTTGAGACTTTATTTGAATGAACCCAGGTTAACTGTAACAAAATAAAACTGATTTTCGTGGAGGTTCTTGTTTCAAAAATATAATGTAATACACAGTTCTGATTCAGTGTTTCGTATGTTGTGGCGGACTTCGGAGCTGCACGTGAACTAAAAGATGAAGAAACGTTTATGTCCATATATGGTACAGAAGAATATATTGTAAGTTTAAAAAATGCACATGTATGTGTCACCCTTAAAGAATATTTTGCAGTGTATTTGTGTTTTCATACGCTTGGATAGCCAAAAAATGCAAATAAAGCAGCTTACACGCAAAACACATGTCAATTTTGATGAACAAATATTATCTATTAATATAATCGAACTCATATGATGCATTAAAATATGTTCTCTTTTATTAACTAGTTAATGAAAATAAAAAATGCACAACTCGTCCTCTATATATAATACAATCATATCGACCGATGACGTTCCTATCCTAAATTGCAAATATCTCCTTGATTCTGCAAACATATTGTAAATGACAACGCTTATAACTTACATGTGTGTTTTAGATTAGATCTATTTATAATTGATGTAATGTATTGATAGTTATCTGAAGTACACTAAATGATATTGGAAATAGTATTATTTGATAATTTAAACATTCAACACTGTTACAATCCACACCCGTTACTCATTGTTTTATGTATCACGTGTCTCTTTTAGCATCCTGACATGTTCCAAAGAGCAGTATTACGTCAAACGGGACAAAATCACTTTACATCATCGGTTGACCTTTGGAGTCCTCGGGGTCACCATCTATCACGTAGCAACAGGAAGTTTGCCCTTTAAAGCATTTGGAGGTCGTAGTAATGCACACATGATGTATGTCATATTGAATCTGATTGCCTAATTTATTAAAAAGCGTTCTGATTGCATTCATTATTTTTTATCTAACTATAATTATTTTAAAATCAGTATCATTAATTTACCCAATGCAGTACACTGTATATTTTAGAATCGTCCATCTCTAAAAAGACTTTTACCTCTCTCATTGTATAATAAAACTACATGCTTACTTTTAAATGCTTAAGAGCAAATGTTATTTATTTTTATTTCTATCCTCATTGACAGTGTTTCTCTTCTACGAATTGAATATGAATACAACTACAAACACTTGTTAATATGATCCAGGATGTATGAAAATTACCAAATGTAAATTTCACTCACTTCAAGCATGCTTTGTATGTTTATCATACATCTGAATTATGGGCCGATGGTCAGCATTTATTTAATAAAAAATGTGTACCTTGTATCTTTGCTATATTAATGATGATGCAATTATTGTATTTATTGAAAGGCGTTATCCATGCAGTACGATCTATATATCGTAGTCGATCTTGAGAATATTACAAATACAATTGGTTGTTAAATTGATGACATCAAGCTATTCTATGATAAAGTGTAACATCATTAAGAGAGGAATGAAGTAAGTGTGACTTAACATGCTTCTGGTAAAGAACGTAAAAGTCATAAATTATTAGCTACATTTTGTTTTAACATATAAATCAATACGGCATTTCATTATATATGGTTGAATAAAGCAATCAGCAAGGGGTTATGAACTCAGTTGGCATACAACTTTTAGACAATGGTTAATATATTACATATGTTACTTGATGTACCTTCATATCATAGGCATGTTTCCATTTGAAAACAATAAAATAAGAAAAAAATGCAGACAATCATATATCTTGTATATTTCTGGTTCGTAATTCAGGTTTCAAATAACGTCAAACAGAGAATCTGGTGTCATATCCGGTGTTCAGACACAACAAGACTGGACAAGTACAATGGTCACGTGAGCTTCCGAAAGCATGCCGTCTTTCATGGTAAAAATTGTTTTAATCGGCAAACAGTCATAATGAACTCTTTAGTAAATTCAATATTTATGTTATATATAAATGAAATATACACGTACAGAATGTACAATTGTTAGTGTTCAGTTACATGTTGGTCATTTGAAAATATGTTGATCATAAACATGTTGATCATAATTTAACTATAAAAACATGTATATTGTTGAACACATTGTCTTAATTTCTTATGTGAGAAACCCAGGAAAAACATAATTTAGTCTTGTAAAGAAAGAATAAAGCATCGCATAGACAAGATCCTAAATATATATATATATACATACTGTGTTTCGTCTTTCAGTTCTTTAAAGAAACTTTTACAACCTCTCTTATCTGGTCTCTTCGAGGCAGATTCAACAAAAGCATTGACCTTTGAATCGTATTTTGAAGCAGTTACAGACATCGTGAACAGGGTCCGTGTCCAAGTATTCAACCATCACGCAGCCGCAAATATCTACGTATACTATGCGAAAAATAGAAAGGTGGGTGTCAGAGGGTCATATCGTAACATTAGTGCAAAACGATTCCAAGTATTTAAAATAAGAAGACACTTGGCACGTTCTTGCACTAATGGGATGATAAATATCGGTAAACAATACAGATACAGTATTTATGACAATCATCAAAAAATAAAGAGGATTATAAAAGAGTGTAGCCTATATATTATAAGTACACATTGAATCGACCACCCTAATTGGACGGCCATCTTAACATTTAACATTTTAACAAATGGATTCGAGCAAAATTAAAACAGTGATAGTATTACTCATACAACGATGTGGTAACAAAGTTTTAACTATTGCATTTTATGATTAAAATAAAGATTCAAGAATCAAAATTCTTTATTTAGTTATTTAAACATAAACTGTTTCTCATTACATACAAATTCAAATAATCAAAATAAAGTGAAGAATGGTTTTCTTCTTATGTACTTTGCATTTTATTAAAATGTCGCCTATTGCATAGATGATTCCTGCGTACACTGGTGTTAATTAATAATATTATGCTACAATAGTCTCACCTCCTGGTGCATTCTTTCAGATGTCATGTACATCAAACATACCGTTGCATTTGTTATTGTGTTTATTTTCTTGCAGCTATGCTCATATCCAGGAAAAGATTGCAGCGTTAACTGACATCCCTTCAGAGAGGCAGTTGTTGCTGATGTTTCATAAGCCGTTACACGAGGTTGTGGACATCCATGATCAGATACAAACATACCCGAAATCCGTTCCTTCGCTCAAATATATTTTTATATGAAAAAGATAATTGTGAAATTTATAAATATACAGTTCCAGAAATACGTAAGTCTGTTTCGTAAATCCAGCTTAACATTTTAAACATATGTTGTATGTGGTTGTTGGGTTGTTTAACTGTATAGTTATTTTTGAAGTTGTTCAGTATGGTTTACAAGCCTTTTCACGCAAAGTTTGCTATGGAAGAATGAATTATTTTTGTAGTTTCTTAAATTTCTGAAATGATCATCCATGTCATTTAGTCGTGTACATTTGTTTAACATTATTTTAACTATGTATAACTCACTTTGCTAATTTGTTAAGAAAACAAACACGAACATGGACTCCAACTGCATTATTTTGATATTTTTATTTCTATTCTAGCACCATTTCCGTCCCTGCCAGCAGAATCATCCATTAACAATGATGTCAAAATTGCTAAGGAATGTACGGCTGTGGCATTTTTTATAGAAGTGCAAACATCAGATGTGTTAAAAAACCAGACTCTTTTACAAGAATCCTTATTTAATTTAAGGTAAAATGATTTAAAATACATGGCATTTCTAAGTTTTACTTAGAACTCATAGAAGCTTAATTGTTAATTCACTGATGAATGTACATTGTGTAATTTTATCGATATACATGTAGTTGGTCATAAGACATGGTAACCATGACACTTTTTTAAAATATATTGCAAAAAACTTGTTTATTTTACCTCGATTGAGAAACGAGTTCTTCAAAGTTATAAAAATCGCGCTCAAAGTATACGTGTGTAGAACCAATACTAAGCATATGTGGATTAAGTGTCTTGCTCAAACACACCAGACATGGCCGCGGCCGAGGATCGATCCAAGTACCTCCCGACCATGGGTCCGATGCTCTAGTACTGGACCACGCGCTCACAATATGTCTGATCTATGTGTTCATTTAAAAATTTAAATACGTAATAGAACATTATTAAATGAATTTTAACATATATGGTATATTTAAATATGTGAATTACTCTTAGTGGTATAATAGACTTTATAACTTCAATAAATCTTACCGACGATATCACTTAAATACATGTAGCATTCTTAAGATGTCCAGGTGCATCCTTGATGTATTAGTAATCTTATTGTTAAATCATGTTACTGAAATACAGGATCTTTACAATTATTGTTATAGTGTTTAAAGTATCAAAATCCCTGTTAATAGGCCCTTTATATGAGACATTTATGCATGTAACCATAAAATTGCCTATCAATATGTGTGAGACTTTTATAACAATATATCTGCCTATCAATATGTGTGAGACTTTATAACAATATGACTGCCTATCAATATGTGTGAGACTTTTATAACAATATGACTGCCTATCAATATGTGTGAGACTTTTATAACAATATATCTGCCTTTCAATATTTGTGAGACATTTATAACAATATGACTGCCTATCAAGATGTGTGAGAATTTTATAACAATATGACTGCCTATCAATATCTTCCGTACTTTTTACAACAGTTTTATCTTATGAATGCATGTAAGACTTTTATAACACTTTTCTTCCCTTTCAATATGTTTCCGACTTTTTAAATAAGGATTTTATTCTCTATAATCATAGTTTTTTTATAATTATTGAATTCCATGTCAATATATTTGAAAGTTTTTATAACAATCATAGTATTATGCCCTATCAAACTATATTTCAGACTTTATGTAAAAGATATATTACAACCGCTCGAAGCGTGTGTTCCAGACATGGAAAGCATGTTAGTTCTTACAAAAAAGAGATTGAACTCTGTGTTAGTATCAAAAAACAATATTCAGTTGTTGTCAAAACTCTTAGAAGTGGTTGGTGTAAGTTTTAACAATACCACGGGCGCAGCTGATACCGTAAATGGATTTACTTCAACGGATGATGGATTAACTGACGTTATAAAGAAGGTAAGTAAAGAAACACTAACATCTAAAGAAACAGGAGACTTATCCCATCTAATAAGTGATTTTAATTGTAAATTTTCAACAACTTTTCAAAATAGCGGTGTACGTTCTTTTTAGACGTTAAGTTTTTAGTGAAACAAAAATAGACAATGTATGTCCAAAAACAGATGGACCATTCAAAGAACACAGTCATCACTACACTTGAGACACAAGCCTAAAAGAATAAAGAGGATAACATATGGTTACACATATTTTGGTTTCACTGTCTCGTCTTATGGCGTGACGACGGGAAAAGAGTAAGAGTGCGTACGCCTGTAAACCTGGGATGGTATTCACCTACCATTCTTAAGGATATTCTTAGACTTCAGCTCAAGAATTAATTTTGAAGAACATACTAAGAGACCATTTTTTGAGGCCAGAATTTGCAAGCATATAGGGGCACCTAATATATTATCAATTAAATCTATCATAACTATTCTATCTGTTTGGTAAACTAGATGTTTAAGGTTGAAATTTGGATTTTTAAGCTGAAGTTGTCTAAGAATATTCTTAAAAATTGTTGATGGATACCGTTCCAGGCCTATTGTGTAAGACCAACTTGTTGAAAATATACAGTATGCCTACATGTTTATACTTTAAGTATCACAATAGTATATACTAGAACATACACCAATGGCAATTAGAAATAATGAACATATATCATGTCTGTATATACAGTTAATATAAAACATGATTTAAACAAACAAAAAATAACAATGCTATCTGACTAATACACAGGTCTTAAATTGAACACTATAAATGCGAAAAGAAATATTTGCTCCTGATTCGCTGTCTAAAACATCTCTTTAAGAACACCTTTGTGTCGCAGAACGAAACCAAGCAAACACGAAAATAGCAGGATTGGTTTTATTGCGATTGTTGATAATACAATTTGGAAATTTCTCAATGCTCCTGGCACTGGCTTTGGTTATTTCTTTCGAGTAACACTGACGAATCGGGATAAATAACACAATTTACAGGGGGAAATTTTGGGGGACGTTTTACGGCCACCAGACAGCACACAACACAGCTGTTGTGGATGTCACTGGCACCTGTGAACTAAAAATTAACTGACGATTTTTAATTTTAATTTAACAACAGTGTGTGTTAATTTGTGAATTATATGATTTTCCAGGCCAACCTTCGAGTTGATGAGATCAAGTTGTACATGAGTGTGCTGGTTAACAAAATGAAAGAGCAGGCATTCGGTCAAACCATCGAGGGCAGCGCATGTCACGAGGAAGACAACTGGTAGGTCTATATTACTTTGTCAGATGATGGTCTCTATGTAAGAAGCAGGCATTCGGTCAAACCATCGAGGGCAGCGCATGTCACGAGGAAGACAACTGGTAGGTATATATTACTTTGTCAGATAATGGTCTCTATGTAAGAAGCAGGCATTCGGTCAAACCATAGAGGGCAGCGCATGTCACGAGGAAGACAACTGGTAGGTCTATATTACTTTGTCAGATAATGGTCTCTATGTGAGAAGCAGGCATTCAGTCAAACCATAGAGGGCAGCGCATGTCACGAGGAAGACAACTGGTAGGTCTATATTACTTTGTCAGATAATGGTCTCTATGTAAGAAGCAGGCATTCGGTCAAACCATCGAGGGCAGGCATGTCACGAGGAAGACAATTGGTAGGTCTATATTACTTTGTCAGATAATGATCTCTATGTAAGAAGCAGGCATTCGGTCAAATCATAGAGGGCAGCGCATGTCACGAGGAAGACAACTGGTAGGTCTATATTACTTTGTCAGATAATGGTCTCTATGTAAGAAGCAGGCATTCGGTCAAACCATCGAGGGCAGCGCATGTCACGAGGAAGACAACTGGTAGGTCTATATTACTTTGTCAGATAATGGTCTCTATGTAAGAAGCAGGCATTCGGTCAAACCATCGAGGGCAGCGCATGTCACGAGGAAGACAACTGGTAGGTCTATATTACTTTGTCAGATAATGGTCTCTATGTAAGAAGCAGGCATTCAGTCAAAGCATCGAGGGCAGCGCATGTCACGAGGAAGACAACTGGTAGGTTTATATTACTTTGTCAGATAATGGTCTCTATGTAAGAAGCAGGCATTCGGTCAAACCATCGAGGGCAGCGCATGTCACGAAGAAGACAACTGGTAGGTCTATATTACTTTGTCAGATGATGGTCTCTATGTAAGAAGCAGGCATTCGGTCAAAGCATCGAGGGCAGCGCATGTCACGAGGAAGACAACTGGTAGGTCTATATTACTTTGTCAGATAATGGTCTCTATGTAAGAAGCAGGCATTCGGTCAAAGCATCGAGGGCAGCGCATATCACGAAGAAGACAACTGGTAGGTCTATATTACTTTGTCAGATAATGGTCTCTATGTAAGAAGCAGGCATTCGGTCAAAGCATCGAGGGCAGCGCATGTCACGAAGAAGACAACTGGTAGGTCTATATTACTTTGTCAGATAATGGTCTCTATGTAAGAAGCAGGCATTCGGTCAAAGCATCGAGGGCAGCGCATGTCACGAGGAAGATAACTGGTAGGTCTATATTACTTTGTCAGATAATGGTCTCTATGTAAGAAGCAGGCATCCGGTCAAACCATAGAGGGCAGCGCATGTCACAGAGAAGACAACTGGTAGGTCTATATTACTTTGTCAGATGATGGTCTCTATGTAAGAAGCAGGCATTCGGTCAAACCATCGAGGGTAGCGCATGTCACGAGGAAGACAACTGGTAGGTCTATATTACTTTGTCAGATAATGGTCTCTATGTAAGAAGCAGGCATTCGGTCAAACCATCGAGGGCAGCGCATGTCACGAAGAAGACAACTGGTAGGTATATATTACTTTGTCAGATAATGGTCTCTATGTAAGAAGCAGGCATTCAGTCAAAGCATCGAGGGCAGCGCATGTCACGAAGAAGACAATTGGTTCATATAGGTTCATATAAGTATATTAGGTAATGGTCTGTATGTAAAGATAAAAAAATATTATTTTTCTTCAAATAACAAATCGTGTTCCGCATTCCTAAATAGATATATTACCGTCTTAATTCCATTAACATTCGTGCAAAATATATAAATAATGCTTTGTTTTCTTTGTCAGTTTTATTAACCATTCATATTGCTTATCTTAAATTCTTCAAACATTAACTGTCTCCCAAAACTTCCTCATGAATGAAATATTTACAACTTCATTGACATAATGAATGACGTATCTACAACTTTATTTAACTCATGAATGGAATATTTTCAAAAACTTTATGAATGAAATACCGACTATCTAATTGGTTTACTATACGTCCTTGTTGTAGTTCAAAATGTATGCCACTTCCCGAATGATTATTTGATATCTAGTATTTTACTTCCTTGTGGGATCGATCTGATGACGTTTTATGAAAAATGAAACAATATTTCATTTCCTGATTTTCGGTGTCTTATCCTTGTTATTCTATTATGGTGTTGATCGTGCTATTAGATTATGCAAATTTTGTAACTAGAATGTCATTGGATCAGAATACCACTTCTTGCTGTGTTGTACTAAATACAACGATATTCGAACTTAATATTGAGGCTACATGTTTTGGCCAACGCTCAATGAATGTACTCATATAATGTCGTAAAAAGTATACACGAAGCTCTTGTAGTAATAAGAAAAAAACACTTGGGAGTTTGATTGTTTCGTAAGAATAGTATTTTGTAATGAATTGTTAACTCTGTTATGTATGTTACCTAATGTTTATTACAATATGTATTGTCTTTACCATATTTCTTTGTAAAACTTTGTGAATGGTCTAAGCAAAAATTTACCGATTGCTGTATTAACTTTAATTATTTTATATGTAAATACTTATAATACTAATTTACATTTTGTTGCATACAAATGTTCTGAAATAATCGTATACGTTTTCAATATACATTTGTATTTGATTTTTGCAATTCCTTTTTTTTCAGTATTTATTTTTACTCTACACTTATTTAATCATTTGCAAATTAACTTAAACATGTAATACAATTATTGATAAAGTAAAAAGCAAAATGAGAAACGCACGTACGTTTCATACGTACTTCCTGTTGAGAGAGGTCACTATGTTACGTCATCTACTGCATGTTTAGTAGGGAAAGGTTCATTGAGCACTCTTCCTGTTATATACAACAGTTTGTCAATGCTGAGTGCCAATAACGGTGACGTACATAGGGAATGGTGTTAAAAGAAGAAATCGAATATTAATTACATGAAGTTCATAATCTTCATTTTCGAAAAAAGTAGTTCCTGTTTTGTTTAAATCTAAGAAGATCTATCACGTACTATAAGCTTATCATAATGGACAATACATACAAAAAATATTCTTGGGCCATATTTGACTTAAATAAATAAAAGACATATATCACATACATGCAATAGAAACATGAGTTATTTCTTTTGAACGATCAGTTGCAAAACTGCCACTGGGGAGCTTAAACCTTGAACACAGGTACACTCAGCCTCGCTCTTCCCTCTTTGTCACATCATAAAAGGTGACTTTAATAATAATCGCCCAACCGGACTCTTTTTCTTTAAGACAGCAGAGTAACATAACATTAGTGATCACTGCATTACTTGAAAGCAAGAATGAATTTGGAACAAACACACTTAAAGACCAGTTTTATATTAAAATTTGCAAGCATGTAGTGGAGCGCGTGGTCTAGTGGTGGAGCACTGAACCCATGATCGGAGAGTCGTGGGTTCGATCCTTCGCTACGGCTATGTGTGGTGTCCTTGAGCAAGACACTTTTTTATCGCATATGCTTTGTACTGGTTCTACCCAGGAAGTCTTAGAGCGTGATTTTTCTAAGTTGTAAGAACTTGTTTCACAATCGAAGTACAATAAATAAGTTTAAACTATGTAGGGACCCCTAATATACCGTCTTCCGTGGCCCTAGTGGTTAAGGCGTCCACAGTGGACAATGTAACCGTATATCAACTGTTACTAGACTTGATTAGAATTCATTCAGAACAAGACTCTACCGTTTTTGTCTACGGTCGAAACGTATACAGCAATGTCCGAATATTGTTCCGATTTATTTGAACGTTTACTATTAGAACTTCCGTCATATATTATTGCTTTCGTGGTACTTATGTTATATGCAACATGTAACTTATTGGTACATAAGTGAGTTTTCTGTGAAAGACAAATACATTCTTTAATAATATTTCTGCGACAGGAGGATGAAATACTATTTCTAAATTATTGTTTTTTCAGCTTATCAAAAATTCAGCATCACCGACAAACAATTCAGGGCATTTTAGGAACATTTTTAAAACACAAAAAGTACGGAGAACTTCATGATCACGAGTTGTTTATTCACAGAGCAGAACGGTAAGATAATAAAACTAAATTATATATATACTGGACGGAACAGCTAACCCGCCAACTTACATTTTGTGTACCTGATCTTTTGAATTTAGACTACAATAAGAAAAAACAACATTAAGGTGATGCTAATTGTCAGTTAATGTCGCATTACTCGTATACCAATGTTGATAATGCTACTCGATATTGTGGCTAAGATATTGAAAATACAAAAGGTGCGAGTTAGTTGACCCGTTCAGTATACATACAGTACACGATAAATAGCTTCCCATCGAGTTCAGAGTTCATAAAGCAGTAACGCACTTATTTCTGGCCTCGGTTCAACTAGCTTTTCCCTCGATATTTAAGTGATATAAGATGACGGTTAATTTTTAGTTGAATACCAAAATAACCTCACAATTTTTGTTCACCATTTGGAAATATACTGTCCCATGAAGTCCATATCAGGTTCAAATACCGGGCCGTAACTCCCCATATGAACTATGACATTGGATGAACCGTCACGTATATTATACAAAGAACGTGACAATGCAAAATGTAATAGGTTGCATGCCCAAAAGTCATTATCTAGAACAATCTAGGCGAGAAATCAGTACTGTTAAAGGTTATAAAATAATACATTTGCTGATCGGCCCATATCGTAGTTCATATAAAAACAATCGTATCATTTAAAATTACCTGATATTTCTAAATATATATGACGGAAGACACGTTTATTATGCATTCAAATGTTATAACATGTGTCTTCAGCATGTTCATGAATACATATGTTAATCAATATGGTGTGCTCATGAATAAGCCAAAATCTAAAAATAAAAATGACAAAGGACAGTGCTTAACTCATTTTGAATGATATTTTAAATCATATATTTAATTTGACATGAAATATCAATTATTCAGGTTTAACAACGTGTATAAAGGGAGTATATCAGGAAAACACGCTATAAATGTCTTAAAAAAATAAAGTTATTTTTAAAACAGATATACAGCATCTCATTATCATTAAGAAATAGAATCCAAATGATTTGGTATGGCAAATCCACCAAATCTATTTAAAATAGACATTTAAATTGCAGTGCATAATTTTAAACGAAATCCCCATTTTGAAAATAGACAACACTTAGATACCCTCACATAGTTGCGTGAAGTTGGCTATGAGATCGGCAATCGGAGATCAACATTCAATACAGATCCAGGTCTGAGATCGTAGATCAACATTAAAAAAAAAAGTCAAAATTTGAATAACGACCCAGGTCTGCAATCGTAGATCGACATTCAAAATAAAATCTAAAATACGGACAGAAATTGAATACAGACCCAGGTCTGAGATCGTAGATCAACATTCAAAATAAAAGTCGGAATTTGAATACAGACCCAGGTCTAAGATCGTAGATCAACATTCAAAATAAAAGTTAAAAGACGAACAGAACTTGAATACAGACCCAGGTCTGAGATCGTAGATCAACATTCAAAATAAAAGTCGGAATTTGAATAACGACCCAGGTCTGCAATCGTAGATCGACATTCAAAATAAAATTTAAAATACGGACAAAATTTGAATGCAGATCCAGGTCTGACATCGTAGATCAACATTCAAAATAAAAGTTAAAAGGCGGACAGAACTTGAATACAGACCCAGGTCTGAGATCGTAGATCAACATTCAAAATAAAAGTCGGAATTTGAATACCGACCCAGGTCTGCAATCGTAGATCGACATTCAAAATAAAATTAAAAATACGGACAAAATTTGAATGCAGACCCAGGTCTGAGATCGTAGATCAACATTCAAAATAAAAGTCGGAATTTGAATACAGACCCAGATCTGCAATCGTAGATCGACATTCAAAATAAAATTAAAAATACGGACAAAATTTGAATGCAGATCCAGGTCTGAGATCGTAGATCAACATTCAAAATAAAAGTCGGAATTTGATTACAGACCCAGATCTGCAATCGTAGATCAACATTCAAAATAAAATTAAAAATACGGACAAAATTTGAATGCAGATGCAGGTCTGACATCGTAGATCGACATTCAAAATAAAATAAAAAATACGGACAAAATTTGAATGCAGATCCAGGTCTGAGATCGTAGATCGACATTCAAAATAAAATCTAAAATACGGACAAAACTTGAATACAGACCCAGGTCTGAGATCGTAGATCAACATTCAAAATAAAAGTCGGAATTTGAATACCGACCCAGATCTGCAATCGTAGATCAACATTCAAAACAAAATTAAAAATACGGACAAAATTTGAATGCAGATCCAGGTCTGACATCGTAGATCAACATTCAAAATAAAAGTTAAAAGACGGACAAAACTTGAATACAGACCCAGGTCTGCAATCGTAGATCGACATTCAAAATAAAAGTTAAAAGACGGAGTTAACTTGAATGCAGATCCAGGTCTGAGATCGTAGATCAACATTCAAAATAAAAGTCGGAATTTGAATAACGACCCAGGTCTGCAATCGTAGATCGACATTCAAAATAAAATTAAAAATACGGACAAAATTTGAATGCAGATCCAGGTCTGACATCGTAGATCGACATTCAAAATAAAAGTTAAAAGACGGACAAAACTTGAATACAGACCCAGGTCTGCAATCGTAGATCGACATTCAAAATAAAAGTTAAAAGATGGAGTTAACTTGAATGCAGATCCAGGTCTGAGATCGTAGATCAACATTCAAAATAAAAGTCGAAATTTGAATACCGACCCAGGTCTGCAATCGTAGATCGACATTCAAAAATAAAATTAAAAATACGCACAAAATTTGAATGCAGATCCAGGTCTGAGATCGTAGATCGACATTCAAAATAAAATCTAAAATACGGACAAAACTTGAATACAGACCCAGGTCTGAGATCGTAGATCAACATTCAAAATAAAAGTCGGAATTTGAATAACGACCCAGATCTGCAATCGTAGATCAACATTCAAAATAAAATTAAAAATACGGACAAAATTTGAATGCAGATCCAGGTCTGACATCGTAGATCGACATTCAAAATAAAAGTTAAAAGACGGACAAAACTTGAATACAGACCCAGGTCTGCAATCGTAGATCGACATTCAAAATAAAAGTTAAAAGACGGAGTTAACTTGAATGCAGATCCAGGTCTGCAATCGTAGATCGACATTCAAAATAAAAGTTAAAAGACGGAGTTAACTTGAATGCAGATCCAGGTCTGAGATCGTAGATCAACATTCAAAATAAAAGTCGGAATTTGAATACCGACCCAGGTCTGCAATCGTAGATCGACATTCAAAAATGAAATTAAAAATACGGACAAAATTTGAATGCAGATCCAGGTCTGACATCGTAGATCAACATTCAAAATAAAAGTTAAAAGACGGACAGAACTTGAATACAGACCCAGGTCTGAGATCGTAGATCAACATTCAAAATAAAAGATGGAATTTGAATACCGACCCAGGTCTGCAATCGTAGATCGACATTCAAAATAAAATTAAAAATACGCACAAAATTTGAATGCAGATCCAGGTCTGAGATCGTAGATCGACATTCAAAATAAAATCTAAAATACGGACAAAACTTGAATACAGACCCAGGTCTGAGATCGTAGATCAACATTCAAAATAAAAGTCGGAATTTGAATAACGACCCAGATCTGCAATCGTAGATCAACATTCAAAATAAAATTAAAAATACGGACAAAATTTGAATGCAGATCCAGTTCTGACATCGTAGATTGACATTCAAAATAAAAGTTAAAAGACGGACAAAACTTGAATACAGACCCAGGTCTGCAATCGTAGATCGACATTCAAAATAAAAGTTATAAGACGGAGTTAACTTGAATGCAGATCCAGGTCTGAGATCGTAGATCAACATTCAAAATAAAAGTCGGAATTTGAATACCGACCCAGGTCTGCAATCGTAGATCGACATTCAAAATAAAAGTTAAAAGACGGAGTTAACTTGAATGCAGATCCAGATCTGAGATCGTAGATCAACATTCAAAATAAAAGTCGGAATTTGAATACCGACCCAGGTCTGCAATCGTAGATCGACATTCAAAATAAAATTAAAAATACGGACAAAATTTGAATGCAAAAGAAGGTGTTATAAAATGAAATTACAGTCAGTCATAAAAATAAGTAAACTATATTATCTGCAATATTTATATTAGAAAACCTTTGTGATTCCAGCTAAAAATAGAATCACTGTCAATATCTGCAGAGGGGTAAAAATCTTCCGAATGGTTGTCATATTCATATTATCATTTTATCATATCCTTTATTGTGGTTAAATAACCAGCCCCTGTGTGGTTCCAGGGAGCCATATATGTAATGGCAAGAATATGATCACTGTGGCTCATGCATGTCGAAAGAAGCGACAATTCGAATAATACGATTTAATTTGCTAAAACTCTGCAGTTCTGCAGGTATCAAGGTTCTAGGTTAATTTTGCATATTGATTTGTTGATGTGATTTTTTAATATGTATGTTAATTTGTTGCTTTGTACATGTAGAGTGAAACTGGAATCTTCTTTCCTGTTGGTGATGAATAACCTACAATGTGTTGGTACACCGTAAAACCCCGTTGATTCATCCATTCATTATTTTAGAAAACACATTGAACAAAATGTTTATAATATCAATTTATAATGAAGTGTGTCAACAGATAAACATGCATATTAACTCTCTAACAATGGAGTAAACTGGACGTGTATTTCGGTTTTGAAACATTGAGATTGACATTACCTACATTGGAGCTCGTGGTCTAGTGATAGAGCATCGGACCCATGTTATTAGAGCCGTGGGTTCGATCCTCCGTCACGACTATGTCACTTTTTAAATGCCACTGGAAAGTGTCACCTGCCCCCAAATGGTCTGTGAAAATAATGATATATTTTATAATATGTAGGATGTATCTATGAATATCAAGGGTAACGGCCTGAAGTTTTAAAATAAGCACACAATTTCAGGTTTTTTTTACATTAAAGTGTGACCTTTACCTGTGTGTAACCTTGCCATTTAATGTAAAGTTCTTGGTATTTATACAGGTAAATGAAGGTGACACATCATCATGACATGTTGATCACTTGTGTCGAGCTACCTTAAAATCCCCCATGTAAGTTTCAGACCAAACATGAAACAAACTGAAAGAGAGACCTTATCCTTTAGGGTAAGGTTCTGGGTCTTAATGCAACACGTCGTCATATCATGTTGATCAATTGATGAATTAAGCCAATGTTTTTGAAATCCATCAATGTATGATAAAGTTAAATACTTGAAATCTCAAACAGACTCAAAGTGTTGTCAAACAAACTTAAAGTGTGAACTTGACCTTTGAGGTACGGGTCTGGAACTTACACGCGACACGTCGTCATGTCATCTTGATCAAAGTTACAGATCAGACACGAATATCAGACAAATTGAAAGTGTGACCTTGACATTTGAGGAAAGTTTCTTTGTCTTACAAGTGACACCTCACCATGTCATGTTGATCAACTGCGCAAAGTGTTTTTTAAAATTTATCCAGAGGTGACAATCTCAAACAGACTCAAAGTGTCATCCAAAAAAGAAAGATAGTTACTTTGACCTTTCAAGTGGGACTCTGGGTGCTACGCGCGAGACGTTTTCATGTAATGTTAATAATTTGTATCAAGTATTTATTAAATCAATCAATGTTAATAATTTGTATCAAGTATTTATTAAATTAATCAATGCATGACAAAGTAAGAGGCCGGACACGAAATCTTAAACATACAAAAAGTATTATCAAACAAACTCAAAGTGTGACCTTGAACTTTAAGGTACGGGTTTGGGTTTTACTCGCGACACTTCGTCATGTATTATTGATTATTTGTAGAAAGAATTAACATTGAATGTTGATCTACGATCTCAGACCTGCGTCTGCATTCAAGTTCTGTCCGTCTTTTAAATTTTATTTTGAATGTTGATCTACCATCTCAGACCTGGTCTGTATTCAAGTTTTGTCCGTCTTTTAACTTTTATTTTGAATTTTGATCTACGATGTCAGACCTGGATCTGCATTCAAGTCAACTCCGTCTTTTAACATTTATTTTGAATGTCGATCTACGATTGCAGACCTGGGTCGTTATTCAAATTCCGACTTTTATTTTGAATGTTGATCTACGATCTCAGACCTGGGTCTGTATTCAAATTTTGTCCGTATTTTCTCTTTGATTTTGAATGTCGATCTACGATTGCAGACCTGGGTCTGTATTCAAGTTTTGTCAGTATTTTAGATTTTATTTTGAATGTCGATCTACGATCTCAGACCTGGATCTGCATTCAAATTTTGTCCGTATTTTTAATTTTATTTTGAATGTCGATCTACGATTGCAGACCTGGGTCGGTATTCAAATTCCGACTTTTATTTTGAATGTTGATCTACGATCTCAGACCTGGGTCTGTATTCAAGTTCTGTTCGTCTTTTAACTTTTATTTTGAATGTCGATCTACGATGTCAGACCAGGATCTGCATTCAAGTTAACTCCGTCTTTTCTCTTTTATTTTGAATGTCGATCTACGATTGCAGACCTGGGTCTGTATTCAAGTTTTGTCCGTATTTTAGATTTTATTTTGAATGTCGATCTACGATCTCAGACCTGGATCTGCATTCAAATTGTGTCCGTATTTTTAATTTTATTTTGAATGCCGATCTACGATTGCAGACCTGGGTCGGTATTCAAATTCCGACTTTTATTTTGAATGTTGATCTACGATCTCAGACCTGGATCTGCATTCAAGTTAACTCCGTCTTTTAACTTTTATTTTGAATGTCGATCTACGATTGCAGACCTGGGTCTGTATTCAAGTTTTGTCCGTCTTTTAACTTTTATTTTGAATGTTGATCTACGATGTCAGACCTGGATCTGCATTCAAATTTTGTCCGTATTTTTAATTTTATTTTGAATGTTGATCTACGATTGCAGATCTGGGTCGGTATTCAAATTCCGACTTTTATTTTGAATGTTGATCTACGATCTCAGACCTGGGTCTGTATTCAAGTTTTGTCCGTATTTTAGATTTTATTTTGAATGTCGATCTACGATCTCAGACCTGGATCTGCATTCAAATTTTGTCCGTATTTTTAATTTTATTTTGAATGTCGATCTACGATTGCAGACCTGGGTCTGTATTCAAGTTTTGTCCGTATTTTAGTTTTTATTTTGAATGTCGATCTACGATCTCAGACCTGGATCTGCATTCAAATTTTGTCCGTATTTTTAATTTTATTTTGAATGTTGATCTACGATTGCAGACCTGGGTCGGTATTCAAATTCCGACTTTTATTTTGAATGTTGATCTACGATGTCAGACCTGGATCTGCATTCAAGTTAACTCCGTCTTTTCTCTTTTATTTTGAATGTCGATCTACGATTGCAGACCTGGGTCTGTATTCAAGTTTTGTCAGTATTTTAGATTTTATTTTGAATGTCGATCTACGATCTCAGACCTGGATCTGCATTCAAATTTTGTCCGTATTTTTAATTTTATTTTGAATGTCGATCTACGATTGCAGACCTGGGTCGGTATTCAAATTCCGACTTTTATTTTGAATGTTGATCTACGATCTCAGACCTGGGTCTGTATTCAAGTTTTGTCCGTCTTTTAACTTTTATTTTGAATGTCGATCTACGATCTCAGACCTGGATCTGCATTCAAATTTTGTCCGTATTTTTAATTTTATTTTGAATGTCGATCTACGATTGCAGACCTGGGTCGGTATTCAAATTCCGACTTTTATTTTGAATGTTGATCTACGATCTCAGACCTGGGTCTGTATTCAAGTTCTGTCCGTCTTTTAACTTTTATTTTGAATGTCGATCTACGATGTCAGACCAGGATCTGCATTCAAGTTAACTCCGTCTTTTCTCTTTTATTTTGAATGTCGATATACGATTGCAGACCTGGGTCTGTATTCAAGTTTTGTCCGTATTTTAGATTTTATTTTGAATGTCGATCTACGATCTCAGACCTGGATCTGCATTCAAATTTTGTCCGTATTTTTAATTTTATTTTGAATGCCGATCTACGATTGCAGACCTGGGTCGGTATTCAAATTCCGACTTTTATTTTGAATGTTGATCTACGATCTCAGACCTGGATCTGCATTCAAGTTAACTCCGTCTTTTAACTTTTATTTTGAATGTCGATCTACGATTGCAGACCTGGGTCTGTATTCAAGTTTTGTCCGTCTTTTAACTTTTATTTTGAATGTTGATCTACGATGTCAGACCTGGATCTGCATTCAAATTTTGTCCGTATTTTTAATTTTATTTTGAATGTTGATCTACGATTGCAGATCTGGGTCGGTATTCAAATTCCGACTTTTATTTTGAATGTTGATCTACGATCTCAGACCTGGGTCTGTATTCAAGTTTTGTCCGTATTTTAGATTTTATTTTGAATGTCGATCTACGATCTCAGACCTGGATCTGCATTCAAATTTTGTCCGTATTTTTAATTTTATTTTGAATGTCGATCTACGATTGCAGACCTGGGTCTGTATTCAAGTTGTGTCCGTATTTTAGTTTTTATTTTGAATGTCGATCTACGATCTCAGACCTGGATCTGCATTCAAATTTTGTCCGTATTTTTAATTTTATTTTGAATGTTGATCTACGATTGCAGACCTGGGTCGGTATTCAAATTCCGACTTTTATTTTGAATGTTGATCTACGATGTCAGACCTGGATCTGCATTCAAGTTAACTCCGTCTTTTCTCTTTTATTTTGAATGTCGATCTACGATTGCAGACCTGGGTCTGTATTCAAGTTTTGTCAGTATTTTAGATTTTATTTTGAATGTCGATCTACGATCTCAGACCTGGATCTGCATTCAAATTTTGTCCGTATTTTTAATTTTATTTTGAATGTCGATCTACGATTGCAGACCTGGGTCGGTATTCAAATTCCGACTTTTATTTTGAATGTTGATCTACGATCTCAGACCTGGGTCTGTATTCAAGTTCTGTCCGTCTTTTAACTTTTATTTTGAATGTTGATCTACGATGTCAGACCTGGATCTGCTTTCAAATTTTGTCCGTATTTTTAATTTTATTTTGAATGTCGATCTACGATTGCAGACCTGGGTCTGTATTCAAGTTTTGTCCGTATTTTAGATTTTATTTTGAATGTCGATCTACGATCTCAGACCTGGATCTGCATTCAAATTTTGTCCGTATTTTTAATTTTATTTTGAATGTCGATCTACGATTGCAGACCTGGGTCGGTATTCAAATTCCGACTTTTATTTTGAATGTTGATCTACGATCTCAGACCTGGGTCTGTATTCAAGTTCTGTCCGTCTTTTAACTTTTATTTTGAATGTCGATCTACGATGTCAGACCTGGATCTGCATTCAAGTTAACTCCGTCTTTTCTCTTTTATTTTGAATGTCGATCTACGATTGCAGACCTGGGTCTGTATTCAAGTTTTGTCCGTAATTTAGATTTTATTTTGAATGTCGATCTACGATCTCAGACCTGGATCTGCATTCAAATTTTGTCCGTATTTTTAATTTTATTTTGAATGTCGATCTACGATTGCAGACCTGGGTCGGTATTCAAATTCCGAATTTTATTTTGAATGTTGATCTACGATCTCAGACCTGGGTCTGTATTCAAGTTCTGTCCGTCTTTTAACTTTTATGTTGAATGTCGATCTACGATGTCAGACCTGGATCTGCATTCAAGTTAACTCCGTCTTTTCTCTTTTATTTTGAATGTCGATCTACGATTGCAGACCTGGGTCTGTATTCAAGTTTTGTCCGTATTTTAGATTTTATTTTGAATGTCGATCTACGATCTCAGACCTGGATCTGCATTCAAATTTTGTCCGTATTTTTAATTTTATTTTGAATGTCGATCTACGATTGCAGACCTGGGTCGGTATTCAAATTCCGACTTTTATTTTGAATGTTGATCTACGATGTCAGACCTGGGTCTGTATTCAAGTTCTGTCCGTATTTTAACTTTTATTTTGAATGTTGATCTACGATGTCAGACCTGGATCTGCATTCAAATTTTGTCCGTATTTTTAATTTTATTTTGAATGTCGATCTACGATTGCAGACCTGGGTCGGTATTCAAATTCCGACTTTTATTTTGAATGTTGATCTACGATCTCAGACCTGGATCTGCATTCAAGTTAACTCCGTCTTTTAACTTTTATTTTGAATGTCGATCTACGATTGCAGACCTGGGCCTGTATTCAAGTTTTGTCCGTCTTTTAACTTTTATTTTGAATGTTGATCTACGATGTCAGACCTGGATCTGCATTCAAATTTTGTCCGTATTTTTAATTTTATTTTGAATGTTGATCTACGATTGCAGATCTGGGTCGGTATTCAAATTCCGACTTTTATTTTGAATGTTGATCTACGATCTCAGACCTGGGTCTGTATTCAAGTTTTGTCCGTATTTTAGATTTTATTTTGAATGTCGATCTACGATCTCAGACCTGGATCTGCATTCAAATTTTGTCCGTATTTTTAATTTTATTTTGAATGTCGATCTACGATTGCAGACCTGGGTCGGTATTCAAATTCCGACTTTTATTTTGAATGTTGATCTACGATCTCAGACCTGGGTCTGTATTCAAGTTCTGTCCGTCTTTTAACTTTTATTTTGAATGTTGATCTACGATGTCAGACCTGGATCTGCATTCAAGTTAACTCCGTCTTTTCTCTTTTATTTTGAATGTCGATCTACGATTGCAGACCTGGGTCTGTATTCAAGTTTTGTCAGTATTTTAGATTTTATTTTGAATGTCGATCTACGATCTCAGACCTGGATCTGCATTCAAATTTTGTCCGTATTTTTAATTTTATTTTGAATGTCGATCTACGATTGCAGACCTGGGTCGGTATTGAAATTCCGACTTTTATTTTGAATGTTGATCTACGATCTCAGACCTGGGTCTGTATTCAAGTTCTGTCCGTCTTTTAACTTTTATTTTGAATGTTGATCTACGATGTCAGACCTGGATCTGCTTTCAAATTTTGTCCGTTTTTTTAATTTTATTTTGAATGTCGATCTACGATTGCAGACCTGGGTCTGTATTCAAGTTTTGTCCGTATTTTAGATTTTATTTTGAATGTCGATCTACGATCTCAGACCTGGATCTGCATTCAAATTTTGTCCGTATTTTTAATTTTATTTTGAATGTCGATCTACGATTGCAGACCTGGGTCGGTATTCAAATTCCGACTTTTATTTTGAATGTTGATCTACGATCTCAGACCTGGGTCTGTATTCAAGTTGTGTCCGTCTTTTAACTTTTATTTTGAATGTCGATCTACGATGTCAGACCTGGATCTGCATTCAAGTTAACTCCGTCTTTTCTCTTTTATTTTGAATGTCGATCTACGATTGCAGACCTGGGTCTGTATTCAAGTTTTGTCCGTATTTTAGATTTTATTTTGAATGTCGATCTACGATCTCAGACCTGGATCTGCATTCAAATTTTGTCCGTATTTTTAATTTTATTTTGAATGTCGATCTACGATTGCAGACCTGGGTCTGTATTCAAGTTTTGTCCGTATTTTAGATTTTATTTTGAATGTCGATCTACGATCTCAGACCTGGATCTGCATTCAAATTTTGTCCGTATTTTTAATTTTATTTTGAATGTTGATCTACGATTGCAGATCTGGGTCGGTATTCAAATTCCGACTTTTATTTTGAATGTTGATCTACGATCTCAGACCTGGGTCTGTATTCAAGTTCTGTCCGTCTTTTAACTTTTATTTTGAATGTTGATCTACGATCTCAGACCTGGGTCTGCATTCAAATTTTGTCCGTATTTTTAATTTTATTTTGAATGTCGATCTACGATTGCAGACCTGGGTCGGTATTCAAATTCCGACTTTTATTTTGAATGTTGATCTACGATGTCAGACCTGCATCTGCATTCAAATTTTGTCCGTATTTTTAATTTTATTTTGAATGTTGATCTACGATTGCAGATCTGGGTCTGTATTCAAATTCCGACTTTTATTTTGAACGTGATCTACGATCTCACACCTGGGTCGGTATTCAAATTCCGACTTTTATTTTGAATGTTGATCTACGATCTCAGACCTGGGTCTGTATTCAAGTTCTGTCCGCCTTTTAACTTTTATTTTGAATGTTGATCTACGATGTCAGACCTGGATCTGCATTCAAATTTTGTCCGTATTTTTAATTTTATTTTGAATGTTGATCTACGATTGCAGATCTGGGTCGGTATTCAAATTCCGACTTTTATTTTGAATGTTGATCTACGATCTCAGACCTGGGTCTGTATTCAAGTTCTGTCCGTCTTTTAACTTTTATTTTGAATGTTGATCTACGATCTCAGACCTGGGTCTGTATTCAAGTTCTGTCCGTCTTTTAACTTTTATTTTGAATGTTGATCTACGATCTCAGACCTGGGTCTGTATTCAAATTCCGACTTTTATTTTGAATGTTGATCTACGATTTCAGACCTGGGTCTGTATTCAATTTCTCTCCGTATTTTAGATTTTATTTTGAATGTCGATCTACGATTGCAGACCTGGGTCGTTATTCAAATTTTGACTTTTTTTTTGAATGTTGATCTACGATCTCAGACCTGGATCTGTATTGAATGTTGATCTCCGATTGCCGATCTCATAGCCAACTTCACGCAACTCCCTCACATCGTCATTCGATCTCAATAAATATGTTATTGTTGGAATATTTGAATAGATATCGTTTTGGCAGTACGGGGTCAGTGAGTATATATAGGCATGATATATTGAAAACAACGTTTTTGTAAATTCGTAAGATTGTGAAAATCCTGATAAATTGCCTTTAAAAACGCAATGTTTATTAATTTAAACAAGTTTCAAGCTACTGTCAGACAACCAGTAACCACATTCCTCGTTCGTTTGTTAAATTTTATCACAAAATGATGCACCACAAGTTAACATTAATGTTTCACTGTTAATTATACTGTAAGCAGTTTTTCAATCAACACTCAGAAGATATAAAAACGCAACACAAGAGTAGATATAAAAACGCAACATAGGACGGGATATAACAACGTAACATAGGACGAGATATAACAACGCAACATAATAAGCAGGAGTGGATATATCCATATCCTGCAGTAATTATTGTCCAATGATGTTATTGGTCGTTTAACTGAGAGGTTACTGAATAATTTGATACCTTTTGCAGAGGTGTTTTATTTATAAATCCCCTCTATACCCTATATTGCTTTTTCATAGCTCTTTCTGCCTGTGTTGTGTTTTCATATCTCTTGAGTCAGTGTAGATGTTTTTTGTAATTATTGTGTCTTCATTCAACGTAATCTGTTTATGTTATTGCAAACATAATTAAACATCTATTAACATCTATTAAATAAACTTACATATTTAACATTTAAATAAGTATATGTTAAGCAAATATTAGGAAGTATGTATAACATGTTTATTTTAATAAAATGTGACGCTTAACTATGTAAAACTTAAAAAAAGCAGACACAACTACAAAAATATGTGTACATATGCTTTATTTATTTGTTATTTGTGAAGTTTTACTGTTTTGTCTTTTTAATAGACAAAAGCTCGAAGACGTATGTGTTAAAGAGTTGTCTCTGTACCAAGGTCACTGTATTCAGAATCTTGCACATATCCACAAGTCCGTGCAAAAACATGTCAGGTAAGTGCTGTAGTTGTAAAATAATGATCCTAATATATTAAAGAAAATCTTAAGCACTATATCAAGTCCGAACTTATATATCGAACTCAATATACGACTTGGGATTCGGACGTAAGTCATATATTAAGTCAGATATTTGAGTGTGAGTTTTCATGATACCGGGAATTAACACTTTTCCAATTTTCATTTCCGATTTGGGTCGCTCTTTTGGCATCATTCTTGTTATAAATGCACAGATCATCTCAATAAATATCATCTCTGTATGTTTCATGGTTTAGATAATCTCAGACTAATTATGATATCACTGGGGAGAACCTTGTGAGATAGCTTTGCGAGTATGGGAAGAAAACCAATCTCTCGTGCCTTCTCTATGTATATGTATTTCAAAATGTGTTAAGTGTGTCATTGACCCGTTTATGTTCATATCTATGTGTACTCCAAAATTTGATTAATTAGTTTCACTTTGAGTCAACAGCCATTTTTATTTAGTTGATAAAGAAGTTAATCAAACATAATCTCATGTCTCTTTATACGGTCTACTTTATATGTATAGTCAACGTTTGCTGCTGCAATGTGATCGTAGATGGCCTTGTACAAAGTACATCTACCACAGGTCCTTCGTGACCTAGTGCTCTTAGGCGATGTCTCAAGTGTATACTATCATTGTCACTACAGAGGTCGTTGGTCAAAGATATGTATTTAAGAAAGGTCCCAAATAACATTTGGAAGGACGCCGGTTTTACTCAGATCCATGTACGATACATCTGGCGTCTCCCCCACCAATATATATAGTGCATTCCTTTGTTTCACCTACTTTTTCTTAGTTTGTACCGGTTACATAAATATTATTTAGTCAATATAAATGAAACCTTTTTTTCCAGAGCCATTCTTAAATCACGATCCTAATGCTAGGAGCATTAGAATTGTTACCAACAACCTGATAAGCCGGTTATTTGTGATAGTGGTGTTATCTCCGTTAACTTAAAATTGAAATAAAACAGGTAACCTGCATACTGCAGCGGTGGTCTAATTTTTAATTGTACTCCCCATACCTGAAAGGTTGTGTGTTCGTTATACGACAGGGTCAAACAACAGACTTTTAAATGGGTATTATGTTATAAGCTTCTTGGATTGATTTTAGCATTTAGAATAAAGTTTTTTAAAACACCGTTTTCGTTATATGATAATAAGTGAGGGTATTTAACAATATAAACTCGTGTGCTTAAAATTGTGTTTTCTTAGCCTACCTTGTGGTAATTACATATGACTGAAAAATGTGTTAAAATCTGCTCTCATAGTTGTTTTTAACATTGCTATTTCGAAATAAAGCATTATGTACTACAATCACGATATTGTGTATAGATTTACCACACTAAAAAACACATGATATGCATGTGCACCGAAGTCACGTGTACAGTACAAAGTACTTAGTTTTATTTGTTTCGAGATAAAATTTAACCCCATATCGATATGACAAATGTAGTCAGTTGTGTAACAGGTCATAGCAACTTGTTTAAGTTACGTTCAATTTCTTCCTTAAGAAAAAGACGTGTAAGCAAAATAAGCTGATAAAAAAGTGTATGGCTCTACACTTGCGGACGATGATCGGTGTCGTGTTAAACACACATTAACTATCGGGCAATATATAGGACAATGATAATAGTGGTGAGACGGGTTCAAAACCTGGAAAGGGATGTAAACTATCTGATTTCTGTTGTCTGGGGTCGTACTCAGGTGTAAGCCCGCCATTGATTATTTAAATATTCTGTAGTAAATAAACAAAATTTGCATGTTTGTCAAGAATAGCGAGATGCAAGAAGTAAAACATACATTTTATTGTTTGTCAACCTATGCACAACTAAAATATGATGAGAAAGGTAGGGGTCATGTGTCACCCTAAAGATTTGTATTCTGTTAATGTGTACACTGTTGACAAAGCGAAAGTAGACTTCCGAAATCATGTATTCATATCCAAATATCAAGCCATCACTTTTTTTCTGAATTCACATTTCAAACATGACAAAGCTTTCAAAATGTTCAAAATACATGCATAATGCTTTTAAAATAAAAAAAGTGCACCAAAATAAGGAAAATGGATTTTTAAAAGAAAGAAACAAGAATTGTTTATAACCGCCATTATGCGACTATACCAAACACCAAATGTCAACTTTAGATATCTAGTTCAACATTACCGATATAATAATTGGGATAGTTTATTTATTTTGACCATATATTAGGTCTCCCTTGCAAATTTCACCGTCTCAACAGTACCGGTAAAAATGTTAAAAGTGACGATAAACACCAAACAACAACTGTTTCTAACACTTTTTCTATTTCAGTATTTTAATGAAGCATCTTACAAGAGCAGGAAAAGTGGATGCCAATGTCAAATGTGTGGCGGAATGCCAGGGACAAGTGAACGGCAAGATTGACAAGGTCGGTTATGGTCGTTATGACGTACATGTGCTAGTTTGTATTGTCTGGGCCAGCGTCTCAAACACGTTTATCTGCCAGTTTATGACTGTTATATTGGTTGCCTGGTTTTAAGTACTCGTGGATATGCCGCCAAACAGCACATGTCCGAATACGAGTAGTGTTCGATTCTCTGATTTGGTTATACACACGGTTATTCGCCTTCTATAGCACACCTTTTATTGTTTGTGGTTTACAACATTAAATAGGTTAAACATGGTATCCGGTGTCCCGTTAGATTCACACGCACTCCCGGTAGTCCATGTATTTGGAGGTGTCATAGGGTCATGAGATTAACACGCAAAAAATCTCACGCATTTGTTTTTGTTTTGGATCGACTAATTGTTTGAAGGTTGGTAATACACAAAAAATCGTGGATATTCCGTAGAGCGTGTGAATCTAACGTGATATCGATCTGATCGATAAGTTTGTTAGATAATTTGTTCAACTAATTTTCCAAAAAGCACACATAATACGATCGTACACTATATGATAGACAGTGCAATATACATGAGACACATTTCCGACAAAGTTCATTAAAATAAAAAAAATCAGTGTATTACAACATTTTTGACAAAGATTTTGGAGAAGGTTGAACACAGTTCTCTTATAACAAGTGTTTGTAATCCAGAAGAAAACATATTATAATGCTTTATATTAAAATTTTAGTTTTTAATTACTTGAATCGATGTTTGTTTAAGGTGATCTTTTTCATTTTGAATAGTATACATTATATGTACACTATTGTAAGAATGTCCGGTGTGTTATTGGATTCTCTTTAAGCATACACGCTATGTAACACGCCCTGTAACACGCTGGAGTGTTTTCTCAGATTCATATTTTAGATCAAGAGGGAGGGAGATGATATTTATACCCCCGTTAGAATTCAAATATGGTCTTTATGCTCATGCAACGTGCATTTACATGATTATCTTCTTGTTTAAGTCAAATGGAAAGAGATACTAACTTTAGGTGGGAATAAAACATATTATTATTATTATAATATTACTTATTTGCGTAAAAATGAATCACAGTTTACAAGAATTTATATACAAAACAACAGGCACGACTGCTGTGTTTACGTGAATTATATCTCGCAAAACTATACTCGTACATATACGTGCTATAGAGAGCGTTAACATGTATATTTACGTGACTATTTGCTTGTTTAGCGTCTAACACATAGGATAGTTATGTATGATATGAATTGTATAGCGTTACTGAATCTTCCATTGTTTGTAAATTTATTATCAAATTCTGACATTTAAATTAAAAATATTAAGATCTCAAACTGTCAGGAAGGGTTTTGATGCAAAATATTATCAGTTGTCCAATCAGAGACACGGAAGTTTGGATATTCAGTTGCTTATTTCTTTTAATCAGTTTGAATATCAATAAAAAAAACTGCATGTTTTCGTACAGTGTACAATCTAACACGGAACTTCCGTAACGAGCTTGGGTTAACTTGATGTACTCGGATAACGCTAACACAACTATTGGTCGATCAATTTCACCAATCAAATCATAGATCCTGCATACGAAACACCTTAGCTTTGTCTTGATTTAGCATATAATATATTTAGTAGTATATTTATCATCTCCTTGTTCCGTTAGTTAACTAACCCAAAGCACAAGTGAAAAACCCGTGTATCTATTTTTTTCATCATTGTATAATTACGCTTAAAGGTTATGTTTTAGTATTCATATTACAAACAAAAATGACCGCAAAACATGATTAAACGTTATGTACAAATTGACCTATTATAGACGTATACAGAAGGATTGTTGTGAAAAATGCACACCTTTTAATTCGTATGAACACCTAGTAAGTTCCGTTGCATCCGGGTTCAGGAGTAAATAGGTTTCAAACACTTTGTTTTTGTCTCACCTTTTCGAAAAAAAAATGAGACCGTGTTTCTTTGCCATCGGCAGCGGTGGTTGTGTAATAGGCAGTTCTGTTCAAAACCATGCAACATGTTTTATTCAGATGACATTGTCATCCGAAAATATTCTTCTTAGTCTGCAAAATATTGTGTTTTATTTTTGTGTTTAGCTCCATTTCTTGAAAGTGTTTGGTATTGCGTCAGCAAACTTGGTACATAGTTGTCTTATTGATCGTTCTCCAAAAACATACAGCATTTTATTCGGATGACCTTGACCTTTACAAATAGGCCACTATGTCCACATAAGCTCAGTTGTTTATATTCAGCACCTTTTTTAAACGTGTTTGTCCCAGAGACACATTTGGGTAATGGGTGAAACTACTAAAACACTTTTTAGAAGACCGTGACCATTACTCAAAGTTAACTTAGCCTATAAAATGTTACATATATGTAATTACAGATTGACGACAGTTATAAATCTATATCGGAAGTGACGTCAACCATGATCAATGGCATTTTGTCCAACAGAAACCAGCTTCTGCTGTCACAATCAGCAGCAACAAATGTTCCTACGAATGGGAAGACGCAAATGAAAACTACAGCAGCGGAAGAACTTACCACGGCAAGGTCCCAAAAAGCAGCTCTACTGAACTGCTTGAATTCAGAGTAAGTTTTTCGTTGAACGAGATTTATAAATCTGTCCATTTTATAGCATGTGAGTAGTCATGAATCCTTAACTGGATCCTACTCATATAAAGCTATCACTTCATGTATGTAAATTTGTCCACCCTGTCCAGATGTGTTGCATGTTATTGCATAGTATATAAGTCATGGTCGACACCAAATTTAATTGGTTTGGCAGAGGCCTTGATATTGTATCTATGGTTTGCATTGTAACTAGGCGCACTCGCCGTAGTCTGGTCTGTACATTTATGTCTTGGTTATTCACAAATAATTATCTCCATATATATATATATAGTCAAACCTGTTTATGCGGTCACCTCTATTAAGCAGTCACTTTTCTTAAACTGAAACATTTGTTATTTCCCATTTGTATGCTTTAAGAGCAAATGAACCTGCTTTAAACAACAACCTGTCTTAAAGGGCCACTTTTGCTCCTTCCCTTGACTGGTTCTTAAGACAGATTAGACTGTAATTCGTTATTTGTTTTGTGTAATTGGTAAAGTTAAGTATTTTAGCTTTATGGTTTATAGTTCATATATATCAAACTCTTTCAGGTCATAGTGCATTGTGAAAAAATGCCTTTTTGTGACAGTATTAATAAATTCAATGCAATGCCATCTGACAACTCTTGTTGCGTTAATCAGAGAGTTTATATTGTTGTGCAATTTCTATTTTTTCACTTGCGATATATACAGGTTGAAACGCATATCTAGTATATACATTGCTTTTTATTAATAATATATAATGAAGGTTATGTTGTTATTCTACTGTTTGTTAAATATTGTCGTTATTCTGAATTATGTTTTTTTTTACGCAATATTTTTTTGCATAATCTGTTTATATACGTATTCATAATATAAGTAGAAAGTATTATTTATTTCAAAAACTGATGTAAAAATAAAACTTTTGTTTTCCTGCGCATTCAGACATGTTTGACCCCATTCCACACACCATAAAAGTTTACTTTTTTCATATTAATTTTAGCGAGCGCTTAACTTATTTATAGATGGAACGAGAAACATTAAACGATGTATGTTTGTATGTGTATACCGTATGTCTTTTCTTAGTTTTCGTGCAAGATTATTTCATATTTCAATTTGGACTTTCAGGATGGAAAATCTTCAGATGGAAACATCAGAACTGGATGGTCTTATGAAATCCAATATAGATTCACTTGTAGAATTAAAAAGGTAAGTTTGGTATTAGTGCGGAAGCACCATAAAAAAGGCTTGATGTCTCACATACAAATCAATTTTTGTATTGCTCAACATATAGACATCAACTTCTGGAATACTGAACACATTGCTAATGGTTCTAAAAGTGTATTGTTTCCATAGATAGTCCTCTGTTGGTCCAAATATGCACGGGAAAAGTAGGTTGATCAGATTGCCTTTCCGCAATCTCAATGGTTTGATGACACTCCTTCATATTTGACAAATATGCCCAGTTGCAGTGTATCACTACGCATCTTTAAACTGGTATAGCTTAATCAAACAGTACCCAATGTCATCCAAATTTGGTAGAACTCATGAAAATGTTCCAATGATCTCATATGTATAAAGAAATATGACCATTTTAAGCACTTTCAACGAAAATAATGTCCAATCGATTTACACAGCTCTGAATTCTTTGGCGCAAGATTTTTGTTACCGTCAATTAGGGGAGAGAATTGGTAAGTGAGATCTTAATGTCCGAAGATCCGTTTAATTACAGTTCCATTGCTGTATATTTAGTAACTTTATCTATGATATCACTTTATTTTTATGATGAATTGTAAACGTTTCCATAGTGACACGGTACATTCGAGTTATTGAATGTGGCAGTATAAGATTACTTGTGACCAGCGTTATTCACAAAACATGGGCCCGGCTTCACAAAAATACTCGACGATCTACTCAAGCTTTAAGTTGACCATAATTTAGTAGGTTATATTTTCGTGAACACTGTTCTAGAATCGAACTCAACTTTAGTCAGATTTTGAGTTAGATAATTGGGTTTGGGCTTGAGTATTTAACGTATGTAGTTTCATAAAGCTTTCCTTTATCGAACCTTTTATTAAAGTCTCACTACACCTTGAATCTTATTCTTTGTTCTGTAGAAAATAAGGTCTAAGATTTCCATGGTTTAAAATGCATAATAACTAGTAGGTTGGCCAGCTTGTTGTTTTTCTAAAAGAGGGTGCAGTGACACCCTGAGATTTAAAAAAAAAAGAAGTCCTCAAATGCTCATAATTACATGCATATGTTGAAATCCTATAAAAGTCACTTTTAAACACCAGTGATGTCTTATTGCAGTATATGCTATGCCAATTTTGCTCTACTTATCTGTAACACGAAACCACAACCACTATGAACCGTTTTGAAAATATTGCAAAACCAAATTCCATAGGCCTTATTTTAAGCGTAATAATCCTGTTACAATGGGAAAGAGGGGCGTTACTGTATAGTGAGACGTTTATACTGACAACAATGTTAACTTTCGGGAATGATACCATTTCTGTACATTGCTCGAACTTTACGTGTTTTATATACATGTATCAGTAGTTATAAAAACAAGAACTGTAAAGTTCATGCATGAATACACATGAACATGCTGATAGAGAATAAAATTGCAAAGTCTATACAGAATAAGAAGGTGATTAAGACCTTTTTGACCTTATGATTAACTAAATAGGACAGATTGTATTTACAAGAACCAGTAAATGCATACAATAATCCCAGCATTCGAATTCAACTACTTTTCTGATATCGATATAGCAATCTTGACATATTTATCTTTCAGACTTCTGCAGGAGCAAGGGAGTTTACGTCCGGCATCAATTAACCAGGAACAGAAACACGATTGCTCGTGACAACGGCGAGGGTCCTTCAAGAAACAATGACAATTTGACAAATGGTATCCTGTCTAGAATTGCCTTTGCCACAGATTAGTTTTGAAAGCGGTTATCACAAATATTAAAGAAATATTTCAATGATAAATCTGTAAAAAAATGATATTTTAAGGCGTAGTAGAATTGTTTGCTGTTTTTTTACCTACTGATTGATTAATTTTTAATTTTGATTGTGTATAAAGTAACATTAGGGAAATATTTATAAATGACCACTTTTGGAAATACATTTTGATTTAAACAAACTCCGTGTCACCATCTGCTTTACTAGTAAAACAAGTTTGTGAGGAACACACAATTAATACTTATTAAAAACGTCTTCTCATGATACCGATTACTGAGATTTAAGGACTAAACAACCTGATACTGCAGTGTTTGCCTATATGCCATTTTAAAGCTACCCACTCTCTTCAGCAGCTGTCACTGGGTACCAGCGTGAAATATTCTCAAATACGTGCGACTGCTTTAATTTCAAATTTCGCTGAAGAACCCGGTTCTTATTAACAAACTGAGTCTATATCAAGTTAGAAATTAAAATTTTGAAAGAGTAAGTTTGTCTGGATTTTAATCTATAGTTATCTCATTGCTTACACACAAAATTAATTTCAGTGTTGTATTAATATAATATTCGTCTTTGTTTACTTTTTACGTTTAGATGGACTACACTAAACTTCTTTATCTACACATGATGTTGAGACGGGTTTGAAAGTTAAACTGCCATTCAATATTTCAGTCTCGTTCCTTAGTAGTTGTCTCAAACAGAGAGTGTGTAGCTTTAATGATCGTGGGTAGTCCTGATGTCTGTTGTTGTTATGTCCCTTAGCCCATCCCAATTTTAGTTGGAAACTGTTTATTAAAGTATATTTCTCCCGATTCAGGTCTGCTATACCCAAATGAAAATTCAGTGAATTACATGCCTATGTTCACTATCAATTCAATGTCTACATAACCGCATGCCGATAGCTAAAAACATTTTTTTCCCCCAATATATCACGCCTATATATATTTACTAACAATGTACTGCTAAAAGGATATTTATTAAAGCATGCTAAAATAATATTCTGAATAGGTGTTTTCCTAACTTGGGCTACGCTCCTAGTTTAGACTAAAACAGATTTTAAACTTAAAATTGGATCATATCCTCAATGTGTGACGTATGAAATGAATCGTGTGATTTCATTTTGATTTCATTATGATTCATTATACAGATTTACACGCAGTAAAAACGGTTTCATCTTAGAAAGAGTCAGAATAGCATCAAATAGTATTTAAAGGGAGTATGTCATGTTTTGGTGGATTTGACTTAACAAACCGCTCAGATTTTATATATTAATGATAATGAGATATCTTTCATCCATTTAATACTTATTTAATTTTTTAAGACATTTATAGCGTTTTTCCTGATATATTCCCTTTAATACCTATGTACTACCATCTGATACTTCATATTTTAGAAATCATTTTAATATAAAACTATTGAAGTTTTCAAAATATGAGTTTATTCAAGTACATTGTTCAATATTTACTGTCATTCCTATATAAAAAAAAATGGTTACACTATATGTGATCACATGTATAAGAAATATGATGCCGTTCAACCATTTACAAGAGTTATTCCCCTTTCCAAAATAGAAACAAAATTAAGGGTCGGCACATATACTGGGACACTGTCCCTTTAAGTTAAATATGATAAACAAGTTTATTGACCCAGAGATAATGCATGTCGCATATCAGATTAATACATATACCATCATTTCTATTCTGAACAAGGTTAGTTGTTCATGGAAAACCCAGGGGCAACTTCTTAAAATCCGATATTGTTTAAGGATAAATCTCGATGAACAAGATTGGTCAATTCATTCAATTAAATGCATTACAGCCGGTTCGCAGTTAAACAAAGGCTTCCAATAAATTAGTTAACATGACGCGACGGCGACTATCGCTCCACTCACTGGCCACATTGTGTTGTATGTCCAAGTAAATACACTTCAATACAATATGGTTATATTGTCTTATAAGATTCCACTCAGAAAACAATATCGATCGCTGATTGGATCATCGACTTTTTTTATTGACAGCCCGTGTCGGGTCAAGGCTGTTACTATTAAGGAAATGTAAGACAATTTATGAAAAGGCTCCAATTTTTATGTTCTTAAACACTCAAAATAGCTTTGACTGATCTTCAGTTGAAAAAAAAGTTAAGACTGAAATTGTCATCTATTCTTAACTGAATAACAATTATAAGGCAATAGGAAGGATCGACCCTATGGTACGGATTAGATACCAAGCACCCCTGCCACCCTTTTATCAGGGGAAAGAAATTGTTTTGGAATATTGGAGGACCTTCGAAAATAAAATATTCAAATTGTTAAATTTTCATTTTATTGCTGTATTATTATCGTGAATATGCTAATAGATACACAGTTGCAAAGAAAATGTGCACTAGATCTTTGTTAAATTAGGTGTATAGACTCTAAACAAAAATGTTTTATGTTTAAATGTTTTAATGTGTGGTATTTTCTCCATGTTATTGTGTCATTTTTGTTTTTTGTATTTAACAGTTCAGTTATCTGTGAAAGAATTACACCTGAACTATAATTAAACTAGAAATATTTGGAAATTAAAAAGTGCATACTTTCTTTGCAACTGAGAACATATATATATATAGAAAACGGGATAAACTTTATGTGATATTTTGTGTTAGTTTCATGTTCAATGTTAATTACGGTGAAAAAAGGTAAAATAAATAAACACTTTTATTATACCCACATGTGTTGGTTGTCGTTGAGTACTGTATATCTATCACGTACTTCTCATCGCAAAGGTCGTGGGCTCGATACCAACTTAATTAAAATACTTTATGTGAGAATCTTTGTCAGTTATATGCGGAAGTAACTTACGTATGTAGCTCACTGCTACAGATTCATTTTGATGTTTTTCTTCACGAATAAACCTCAAATAATTGTAACCATATATATTGACAACTTTATTCAGCGATAACTCGATTTATGTGACAAGTTCAAGAGCCAATAAATGATAAATACATTAACTGGTGCGAGTAAACATCACAATCATAATCTGCAGTCTCTATATCATAATGTGACCTGATTCGTTCATTTAGTAATGGCTTTGTCGGTGACATTATACAATGGGATTGTGACGTATTTGTTTTAAATCGGTTAAACTAATATCGCAACTGTAAACAACAACACGTTGTTGTTGTCATTATTGTTTATTATAAAACTGCTCAAGTATAAAGCTGTATGTAACGCTAGTATTTAAGGATGGTTGTTTACGTGTTTGTTCAGTTTTTATCCGGGTATGGGGTTTATATTGGTTGTTTTTATACACAAAGTACCCACGTATATCGTGTGCGTGGTACGCCAACTTAGGGCAGCTTTAAATCCCCTCATTAAATCATATCATATCCACGCTTCGCTAGAGAAGATCGTGTACTTTTGTCAGATTGCTTTAATTCGTATGCGTTCACTTCACGTTAAGCTGACATTATGAAGTGGTCACTTAAAGATTACGTCAGAGAGAAAATTGACCACTTAAGTTCATAGTTTCTGTACTTTGTTGTTTTCTGAAAATTAAAAAGAATGCGGACACGAATTCTATATTATACGCGGGCAAATAATACCACCGTTTGATAAAATAGTGCTTTGTTAGGAAATGGATCTAGGCCAATCACAAAGCTAATAAGCTGACACGGGGTTTCTGTTTCTTTTTCGTTTTCCTATCTATGAAAGGATATTTTCGGAATTGTCCGCTCTAACGGGCTCAGATATGAAATGTTTTCAGTCGTAACTAATGTCAAGCCCACATGTTAGCTGTGTATGGAAGCGTATATGGGACATACTGATGACGTGTTCATGTAGGGTAAATTTCGACATGCTTCGATAGAACACAGCATTTAGACATACTTCATATATCTTGTCTATATATCACAGTTTCGCTACTTAAATCTTGCAACATACTAACATATACGTATCTTCGTGACAGACTTTTTCGCGACATTTTCATAATAAGGATAATGTCGACATGTATCCACTTGTATGTACTGTCTGAAAAGGCCCGATGATAACATCTCAACGCCTGGTGATAACATCACATAGTCCGGTGATAAACTCACAAGGCTCACTAATTCCACCCTCAAAGGGCCCGGTGATAATCTCTCAATGTCCGGTGATTACATCACAAAATCCACTGATGTCCTCACAAGGCGTGATAGCTACACAGGGCCCGCTGATTACACAAAAAACCCAGGTGATAACTGATATCCTTACAAAACCCGGTGATATCCTCACACGACCCGATGATAGTCTGAAAGGCTTCGTGATAACATCCTAAGGTCCAGTAATTACATGAGAAAGCCCGATGATAGTCTCGCAAGGTCGGTTAATTGCATCACTTTGCTCGTTGATATCCCCACAAGGCCCAGTAATATCCCCACAAGGTCCGGTAATATCCCAACAAGGCCCGGTAATATCCCCACAAGGCTCGGTAATGTCTCCACAAGGCCCTGCGATAGTCTTAAAAATTATCACAAGGAATTGTGAAGTTATCACCGAGCAATATCAGGCTATCACCGAGCATTTTAAAATAAGCACCGGGCATAATAATGCTATCACCTAGTCTATAGTGAAGATATAAATGGGCTTTCCTTAGTAATCGCCGGACCTTACGAGACTATCACCGTGCTTTGTGACGATATCACCAAGCTTTGTGATGCTATCAATGGGCTTTTTGAGACTATCAACGTGTTTGTGAGGCTATCACTGGGATTTGTGATGCAATCTGCAGGCTTTATGAGTTTATCATCGAATTTTGCGATTTAAACACCGGGTATTGGGATGTTATAGTAGTAACCGGGAGACTGGAATCCTTCGTTGGGCGATTATTTAGTTGATCTTACAGATGAAATACCAGGAAATCAAATCAAAACATTTGTTGCTAGTGGACCAAAAAGTTATACTACCAATTAAAGAAACCCGATGAGGCTGGTAAACAAACTCACTGCAAAGTAAAAGGTATTACTCTGAATTTTAAAAAACAAATGACAATTTACTTTGATACAATCAAGGACATTATTACGGGTCCATCGAACCAAGTTGTAACGGTGACAGATTCACAAAAAATATGCAGAGACCGTGATCAAGCTAGACTAGTAACAATGGCACAAACGAAATAAATAAGATTGTGTTTGATAAGAGAGTGAGAGATGGATGTGTGCCTTACCCTTATGGATATTGAAGAGTATTTGTTGTATAAATCAAATTGTTATATTTCTTGAAATAAAATGTGACTTGTACAAAATATGTGGTGTTTTATTTTTCATTCCAATTACCTAAATATCTTCGTGATATCTACCTTAATGTATTCTACCTCGCTCCGCCAAAGGGTCGTTATATATCTACTGAATCGGGAACTGCTGAAAGAAGGTGTATACCAACTTAATGTGGTATGATGCACTATGTCATATTAGTTTCAGTCATCATGACTTGACCATCTATGTCTGCTCGTATTACTAGGTAGGGTATACAAGTCAGCACTCTAACCAAAGGTGTCTGTTTATTTCTGGCGTTATCTCCTGTCTAAGAATCACATATAATGACCTCTTAAAAGATTAACTGAAAATTCCCTCCTCAAAAATCCAAAATGGCCACATTACATAGAATATATAGTAAAAACATGCTGACCTCACTATCTATAGAGACGCCTTCCATTACTTGTTATCTTCCGGCCTTGTTACCACCGGGCCTTTTCAAACTATCGTGTGGTTTATAAGGATATCACCAGGACTTGTGAGGATTTTACCGGGCCTTGTGAGGATATCACCGAATTTTGTGATATTACACATATGGTATAACAACATATAGAAAAATAAGAAGGTTTTCATAACGGTTTGGTATTGTTACAGGCAAATAATTTTGCTTTTGTACATTAAGTCTAGTGCCTAAAAATGCTTTTATCGTAAACTCGTACAGCGCGCGAAACGTTTTGTGAACAAACAAATACTAACACACTTTGTCGACAAATGTATGTTGCCTTGTTATATAAGTTTAAGTCGAGATTGACAAGATGTGATTTTCTCTATTTAATTTAAGTCGTCAAATTGTGTAAATAATACGACAAGTTGAGTTCTTTTTTGACAACATGACGCGTTGTATCCAGACATGTTGCCTTATTACTTGACAACTTGTATATTCTATGTGTGCATATCGACATACCATAACAGGATTTACCCTACATGAGCACGCCATCAGAGTGTCCCATATACGCTTCCATAGTTAGCAGAAAAATACTTTCCCAAAGACTGGATTCAAAAGTTATATTCTCTTCGATATTTGATTTAAACGTAGACGGAATCGTCAGTTGGCTGGGGAAAGTTACTGAAATACTGAACTTTCTAAACAATGTTAATAACAGTATATCTTCCACATGTTTTCAATATTAAAACATTCCAACATTTCATAGATATATAATATTAGATATCAAGGTATGTACCCGAAAAGTATGATGGTCAACATTTTACGTTGTCAAAGAATGTCATTAATTTCATTACCCCACCTCAAAGAATTGGTTGGAGTCGTTGCTAAAGAAACGTCGTCCGTCTGTTATTATTTGAGTAACAATGCATTTATTTTTTTTCATTCTTTTCAGTCGACGCGTGTTAAAGAATAGTTACTTAGGGGTTTGACTCTCTCTCTCTCTCTCTCTCTCTCTCTCTCTCTCTCTCTCTCTCTCTCTCTCTCTCTCTCTCTCTCTCTCTCTCTCTCTCTCTATGTTTCTGTGTGTGTGTGTGTGTGTGTGTGTGTGTGTGTGTGTGTGTGTGTGTGTGTTTTCTGAGAAATCGAAAAAAAAGCCATAATTAGAATGAAAATCGGACTCCTAAAGGTATAGGGGTAAGCTGTAAACGCTGTAAAATGTAACAGTAGTAGCCACTTGAAACCATGAGACAGAAGGCTCTTTCATGTTTTCCTTTATTCAAGTGACCAACCGTAAAACATTACATTTTCTATTATAAAACAGTGAAATTAATGTTAATATTAAGGATAATCAACCCCTAAAATATCAGAAATATAGGCCAAAACACACCTACGACAGTCTAGCTGAAAATATTTTTTCTGGGGAGCATGACCCCGGAACCCTCTACGACTGTGCCAACACATCGTGTTCAACAAAGCTACGCCCCTGCTTGTCTCAATCAGATGATGACTTAGGCAGCATGGTACATCTGCATGGAGTTTAAGTTGCGGTGGTCCATGGGTTAGCATACTTGTTCCAATAGCCAGATTCACGGTGTTTTCACGTCCAAGACTTTCCAAACGCACTTATTTCACCCCGTTCAACGTACACGTTACATAAACGGCTACTACCTGCATTTTCGATGATAACTAAACACGATAAACCGGTACTTCCTGTTATATTTGTGCACGCGGTTGAACAGTGAGGTAAGAAAATAAGAAAACCCCTATATTTTCATAATTATTATTTGGTTTTTAAATAAAAAAATAAAGCCGATACGAGCGTCATTCTATATAAATTTCAAGTGGACATGTGTTTTTGAATGGGAACATTGACTGTTTCTTCAAACATTCGAGAAATATTACTTCGGAAACATTTCTGGGATTTCTTTTTGTGTAATGTATCAATATACCAAATTATATCAGTAAAAATACAAGTTGATGTTTTAAGGCTACTAAACGCCAAAATTTGCTTAGTAGGTGCCTCGTATATTGTACACTACAGAAGTCGGTGTATTATGTCATTTAACGGTATTATATTTAACCTGAAATGATACTACTATCAAACTATTTCAGGGTTATTTTTAAGTTGTATCGTTGTTAACACTTCACAAATAAAGTTTGTTTGTTGTTTTTTTTTCGTTTTAGAACATTATCGTCCATCTCACTTTTTTGTATGACATATCGCAGATATTTCAGACCCATTTCCTGCTCTTCATACCATACATGTACAATATTTGCATTGTAATAGTCGTCTATTAGCCCTCGATGGCATAACATGATGCTTTATATTCAAACAAAGCATTGTTCTAATAATCTTTCTTTTAGCTTTTAAGAGTCGAATATTATAAGAATCAACCATCAGGGCCGTATCCACACTGAGGCAACCGGAAGCACTTGCCTCCTGTAGAATTTGTTCACATCTTTATTATTGTGTTTGTAAAAAGAATAAAGTTATCCCAAAAATATGAATTACTCTTGCAAAAGTATGACATATCCTTCACATATAATATATGCTGTATGAATGTATCATAATATCAATCAAATACTTGTTTCACAATGTATTACTAAGAGTTGATATGAATTGTTATTTCGGGTCTAAAAAGCCACCGATGTGTATTCAAGATAATAGTGTAAAAACGGTCAATTGTGTTATAGATTTGAACGGCTTAAAATGTCTGAAATATCAGAAAAATGCAGGAAATGCATGCCACGAGCTTAATATCTTTTCGTGGCAACTTGCCTCCGGACGCCCCTGGCAAAGTTAGGAGTACGCCTCCTGTAAAATCAAACATGCAATATAATAGAATAACTACTACCTCAGCATAATAACATCGCTTTTCATACAAACACAACATAATACTTCTTCATCACAGGATTGCGAGAACATTGAGATTTTGTTGATTTTGTTTGATATTGTTCAAATGTGTTAGTTAAATACAGGTAATATTTCAATAAAAAAGATAAACAGGAATAAATGTATAATTAGTTTTTAGCCTTGAGTGTGCTTACTCATGTTCTATATACTTGCTCCTATACGCAACCGTTTATCTTTCTTACCTTTCGCTTGTTTTCGGTACAGTACCCTAGAGGTGACCAATATAATGACCCTTTTAATGTTAAATTAAACTGTATCTTTGCAAATATTAAAAGAATGAATGAATGTCGACACATACCATAAACACAATTTAGATTAAAACAAACATTTACAAAGAAAGTAAAAACTCCATTTAGCATACAAATAATCATAATTTACGGGCTCGTCGCACGGGACATTATTAGTATTGTTTAAATAAACACCACAAATTTCAATGAACAATTACGATACTGTTTATATACGCAAGCTGATGAGCGCAGTAATACATATATCATGACAATGAGTACGAAAACAATGAGTGATGTATTAAACAAGCAGTGATGCAAGGGCATATCACTCAGAGGTAACGTTAAATGTTGCACCGACGCTAAGTGTCACAACCGACGTTATATGTTGCAAAGCTGGCACCAACACTTAAGGACACACACCACCTGTATCTCCCGGAACCTGGATAACCCGGTCCTATTCCAAAACGGCCATGGAGAATCCGGCCCCAAGATTACCCGGCCCCTTGAGAATCCGGCCCCATTTAGCATGGTCCATCCGGCCCCACTTTTTATATCTATTTTTATAGAAATGTTAGTGTTATTTATCAAAATAATACATACATAACAGTTATCATATACATAAAATATATGAAGCAGTTTATCATTAAAATATTTATGAAATAAACATGCTAGCGGTAAACTTAATAATTTGTGTTGCACAATCTCTTTTTTTATTGAATTATATCTTAAAAATTAAAAATAAACTTGATTACTTGAGGAGCACATTGTGGAAACAAATATCACAATTATTGGAACTTGCGTTTGATTAAAAGCCTGCCTGCCTGCCTGCCTGCCTGCCTGCCTGCCTGCACGTCCGTCCGTTAGCCCGCCCGCCCGCCGCCCGCCTGCCTGCCTGCCTGCCTAATGTTTTTCTAATAGCATCGTTTTGTGAGATAAAATGAGGGAAAGAGAGAGACGTGTATATAACTGTATTTGTTGTTGTTGTTTTTTAAGTAGAAAAAAAGAGGGAGAGAGAGATAGAGAGAGGGGGGGATTTTGTTTCTTGTAAATATATTTATTTTATAAGTATTGTTTTAAGAGGTAAAACGAGAGAGAGAGAGAGAGAGAGAGAGAGAGAGAGAGAGAGAGAGAGAGAGAGAGAGAGAGAGAGAGAGCTATGCATAAAATATATTCATTCATGTCATATCATAAGTGTGTTTTGTCCAATTTCATCCCATAAAACAGTTACTTTCATTAACAATCTTTGAAATCTTTGTATATGTATGATGTAATTCCCGGTACGCGTCATTTTTCAATAACAATCCCGCAGTAATTAATATGTATATTTCAATATTTTATTTTTTCATTAGAAATACCAAATAATAAATTATATAATTTATAAAATAAATAATTTACCGTGCTAAACGGGGCCGGATATCCCAACGACGTTTCATCCAGGGGCCGGATAAGTAGTGGGACCGGATTTGCATGGGGCCGGATAATCCATAACTCGTATGTCCCTTGAGTATTCCGGGCCTACAGATGAAGGAGGTAGAAATTAAACTTTAATATCATTTTTTTCAAGGCTTTGTATTGCAGTGATTGATTTTTTCCTACCAGGCGTTAGATGGTCAGTATTTTAGAAATCACCACTGAAAATTTGATATTGATACCAGATTTTTAGGCAATTTTGTGTCTTTTTAGAATTGTTGGTTCGAACCGCATCGTGGGAGGATAGTTAACATATATATTTTTTGCAAATTAATAGGTATCACAAAACCATTGAATTATAACTCTTTGATTTAAAAACGAAACCGTATGAAAATAAAGGGTTGTTTTTCATTTCATTGACCAACCGCGTGCTCAAAAATAACAGGAAGTACCGGTTTATCGTGTGCAGTTATCATCGAAAATTCAGCGTAAATTATAGCAAGGTGCCATCTGTCGAATTAAGAAAAGATAATGGAAGGGAAGTAACTCAAACAAAAACTGTTATGTTATAACATACAGTTATCTTTCTTTACTTTGGAATATCAACTAAATTCCGTAATTCGTAGCAGCCAATGCATGTGTGGGTGTAACTATGACAGAAAGTATAGTATGTAAAACATTAACCCAGATACTACTTACATGCAACTATGTATTAACTGAGGACGTATCGATGAATCTATAATGGTACAGCCAATGATTAATCGAGCACAGAGCTACATCTCAGATTGACGTTACAGAGTACCTATAAACTTCCGGAAATCCTGGAGGTTTTAGTGGAGATTCTTACCACAGCCATTCCAGCCCTACCGATGTGCTATCAAAATGTTTTTTCTTGTTTATTTTTATTGTGTGTGTTTTATATAGTTTTAGGTAATTTCTTTTCCTAAAACGACAGAATTAACAGACAGAAATATCAATAACTTAAAAGAAACAGTTTATGTTCGGGTTTCGGTCAATATCTCAAACTGAAATTGTTCTCGACAAAGAAAACTCAATTTCTCTAAAAAAAACAACATGAACTCATGAAATGACCATACAGATTTGAAAGTTGAGACAAATCTTTACTCATTTGCGAAGAAAAGCAAGCAGAGTGATCAATGTAAATGAAGTTAAAGCACTTTAAAACATTGAAGTTGAGGAAAATCTCAAGTTGAGATGTTAAGTGAAACTGGAGTCAGGTGTCCAACATACCGGAAGTATTAAACAATGTACCATTATAAGTTCATGATTCTCTTATCTCTCTAAATCCGCCGAATAATTAAATCAAACATTTAAAGTAGTTTTAAATCATAATCAATATTAATGTTACATTGTAATGTTCTTTCGAATAAAGGTTTTGAAATTTATTTAGTCAAACTCCTATATCTGAAGGACAAAAAAACATACAAAAAATCCCCAGCATAAGTTAAATATTCACAATACTGTTAAAACATATTTACATACACTCTTTTATTGAAGTCATCGAACATAGTCTTTCGAATTCGAGTAAGCAGTCAGTTTCGTTTTTGAAATGGAAATCTCATACACATTTTTAAAGCTTATCTGCTATATTTGTAGACAGATTGGCAAAATTAAGTTATTGATTACGTGACACAGTAGACATTGTAGACATTCGTAGACAACTTAGTAGAATCGTTACAATCGATAATTGTGAGAAAGTTTATTAATATCTTGCGGAAGGTTGTGGTATTACTGAGATTCATGTATATATATACTAAGAGTCTGCCTCTCCTCCGTGGCTGGGTTGTCTAAGGCGCTGTAACGACCACTTGTATATCAGCGCTAAGGTCGCAGGTTTGAGTCTAGTTCGTTTAAAAACTTAATGTGAGAAAGTTTACCAGTTACTTGCGATAGGAGATGGTGGTTCTACTGAGATTCATGTATATATATTTAGAGTCTGCCTCTCCTCCGTGGCTGAGTTGTCTAAGGCGCTGTAACGACCACTTGTATAGCACCGCTGAGGTCGCAGGTTCGAGTCGAGTTCGGTCCAAACACATGTAAAATTTAGTTGCGTTCTTATCTCCATTCTAAGGGATTTTTTTATAAGATATTTATTGTTAAGGTAATTATTTGAGTTAATTTATAGATAATAAAAAGAGAGACAAAACTATTCTTTTTTTTATAAATATGTAATTGCGTTGTGGTACAATACACAGCTTAAATAGGGTTTTTAAAACAAGATTATTTTTCTTTTTTTTTAATAAAAATATAGCGTTTTCTTATATTTTGATAAAGTGTATGGATAATTTTTTTCTTAAACCTCACAAAATACTCCCCGATACCTATTCTAATGACAATTAAAATAAATATTACACTTTACCACGTAATTTGAGAAAAATAGATCTTACAGTATGCCATCATTAAATAAACTGCAGTTGAAAAATTAACGTTTTTTATACTAATTCAGCATATTAGTATAAAAATTAAGATTTCTATTATATTTCATTTTCAGGTTGAATTACTATAAACAATAAGTTTAAACAGTATGTTTATTTCTTATAATGAACACAAAATTAGAGACACATTTTAGGCTTATCCGTAAATGATTGTGCGATCTGAAATAGGGTCAGTTGTCGTATAGCGGTATGTAGTGACTGGCAGGTCTCGCCACAAAATCGTTCCCATTTGTGCGCGGAGTTGGTGCGCATGAAAAACTATAGCAATCGTCCTTAACAACATAACCATTGCTTGGACATCATCGTGGTAAGTAGACACGTTAATAAGACACTTGTGCATATAATTAGATCTAATGATATGAAGCAAGAATAGCATTGAATTTTTACATCATTAGCTGCCATAAAAGCAATGATCCGATTAAGTTGGGGTTTTTTTTCATATGAATAACCACCACAAATTGCCTTATCGAAGCCACTCAGACCATTAGCATTAACATTCTGTTCGATTTCATGAGACCTTTTTCGGTTGTAAATCACTAATGTTCTGGAGTTTACTTTGAACCGTGTGTTCATTACTTGTATTAGACTAGCTAATAGAAAATTTCCAGCTTAAATATGTCGGTATAGAACTTTGTGTCGCCTGTCTCGTTGCGTGGCAGCGTCCCCATTTCACAAACTTGAACATTATCTATCGGTTGAGATCCAAAATGAATTTCCGAGTACGGCTGAAGAAATAGGTTCTCTCTCTTCCAGTTTCTATCTCTGCTTGCCGACCTTCTAACTTTAAATAAGGTCAAATGAGGAATGAATCCATTGTCCATGTGGATGTTGATTCCTGCCTCTATTAATCGATACTTTATAGTATCAACTAGCTGTAAAAACGCATTTGTATGCTTGACTTTTGCGAATAGAACATTTGGTGAAAAATGATCAATACCAGTAAAAGACAGTTGTCCAGAATGTTTAGCAAGAACGACTAGGTCCGGTTTCAATTTGTCCATTACACCAACACACGTGGCGATGTCTTTGTTATCGTCCAGGCGGAGGACAGAGAGAGTTAAATGGAAGCCATTTTCTGGAATAGCGTGTGGCTCGTACTGTGGGTATTGTGCAATAATTGTCCTTTGAATGTCCTTCAGCTGTTGTACCGTTTCTGAATCCGTTATCTGAAACGCTACAAAATAGTTGGGGCGTTTCACACTGTCCGTCCGCATCTGTTCTTGGCGTTCTATATTTGTTTTTTCCGTGCCGACAGTGACATCAGTATCTTCTTCCCATTTTGGTTCGTCTTTCAAAGTGGCCTGCTAAAAATTGAAAGTACACATATGAAACGTGGCATTTCAAATACTCATTAAAATCATTCAATGTGGTTTTATAAAACGATATTTTGTTATTATATGATCAAAATATTTAATTATGCACTCTAACAATGCATGACAAAAAAATTATTAAAATATCTTTTGTTACTGTTGTAATTCTCAATCGACGACATTGTAATTCTGACCTTGCTGCCCTTATTTCAAAATATATATTTGTTTGAACAATATTTTAATTATGTTGTTAGAAGCAACAAGAGGATTAGCGTATAATTTTGAAATGTTTATTTTAACGTAATAATTGATTGTTAAATGTTTAGCGTCGCTTTCGTCAGCTCATCAGCTATATCGCGACGGTGTTCACAAGAGACAATATCCAAGCGCTGCCACACTGGAGTATCAGGCCGCAAACACATGCTTTTCGGTCTCTATTTCAGTTTTTGTGTACTATATTGTATAAATCATTTGAACTTTATAATTACTTTGAATCCTGTAGTGATTTTTTTTTATTTCAATGAGTTTTCTTACTATCTTTACACTAATATTATTAGCTTCATTTTTCATTTTTTGTTTTCATTTAATTTTATTGAATAAAGTTTTGTACTATATTTTACAAACACTGGTGTACTTATATTGATTCTAATGCTTACACTTGTCTCAACAGACGTAAACAATGTCACTTACACTTACCTCATCATGTGTTTCACATTGCTCTTGAAGTTACATCAGTTTCTCCAAGCTCACTTACTCCTTCACCAGCTCCACCTGCAGTCGCAGATTCACCACCACCACCACCATCATCAGTGTCTTCAGTTTTCTCTGTACCTGCCTGCTGACTGCGTTCGTACTTCGCTACTGTTTCTACGATGGTTGTTTTACTACCTGTTGATCCGAATACGTTATCTAATCTCTCATTTTTATCCCACACCTTTTCTGTTTTATATTTGAAGTATTGGATTCTGTGCTGTGGAATTGCTAAACAGAACTGGTCAACACTTGCCAGATCTTCCCATGTGAAGGCAGTGAAGGCTTTCTCTTCCAACCCTGTAATTCTGTCCATGTAACCGACAATGAATTCATTAACGTCAACACTCTTATCCCACTGTAACCGTTTAATGACGTCAGCAGCGGTCTTCATTGGTGGCTTTTTAATGAAACTATCCACTTCTTCAGACTGATTGGAGTCTGCCTTTTGTTTATTTCCTTTAGATTTTTTTGTTTTCTTCGAGCGAAGCGATGAAGTCTTTGGTTTTACCGTCATGTCAATGTTCTGTTCAACAACCCATGCTGTGCTCATCGCCATTAGATCTGCAAGCATCGCTGCGCCTACTTTTATTTCAGATTCGGTTTGGAGATGAGATGTCAGGTCAGTGGCTTGTTCCTTGGTCAGTGTGGACGACCGTATGCTAATTGTAGGAGGGCGTAAAGGATAGTCAACTGTAAATAGAATCAAGTTTTATATATATATGGGATAATTATATGTGAATAACCAAGACATAATTGTACATACCAGACTACGGCGAGTGCGCCTAGCTACAATGCAAACCAAAGATACAATATCAAGGCCTCTGCCAAACCAATACATTTGGTGTCGACCATGACTTATATATTATGGAATTACAAGCAACACATCTGGACAGAGTGGACAAATTTACATACATGAACTGATAGCTTTATATGAGTAGGATCCAGTTAAGGATTCATGACTACTCAGATGCTATATAAACGACAGATTTATAAACCCATTGGATCATATAGATAAAGTGAATTCATATATTATATTGAATTTCATAAATCGTAAATTCCGTTGTTGTATATATATATCATGCTGCTGTTCTACCCCATCATTTAGCAGAGACATTCCCAGATAGCTTTTGAGTTTACACCCAGGGAAGGTTGTGACAGGGGGTTAATCCCCCCTTCTTCTTGCGTGGGGTTAGGATCCTCCACGAGATAATTTTCTTTAAAAGAACTGATAATGAGTAGTTTTAAGCGGCGTTGACACGGACTTTGAAGTTATTGAAATTGCCCGAAATTATACGGGCTTTTTATTTCCTAAAGTACAAACCCATTACCCCATACTCACTTCGGCTTACTGTTATGTTATTTACTTGTGCGCATTTAACCGTTTTTATTTTCCATATTCACGCCCAGGCGTATAGGAGTATGCCTAGGAAAACCCCTATTTAAATGCATGTATTACTAAATTGTAAATAAAGGTTTAATGGTAGAAATAATTTCTCCTAAAGTTCTATTTCAATACATACAATTATGTATAAATTTTAAATTTATTATGCTCTATACGCTATTCCTGGAAAACCATATTTATTTATGAACGTGTGACAGTTTATATACCGTTACCTATTTTGAGCGGTTAACGATGCATTTTGATGAAAAAGTATGAACTATTATTTGCTGGTCCGAGGGGATTAAACATTAGTATTTTGCGGGAGTTAAAACAACAACTACTGTTTAATAATTTACTTGAAAACTTTTAAATATCGGTTCTTGTAAAACACATAACTGATACCATATGCATAGCTGGTCCATGAAAAACATATGATAGAACCCTCACTGTAAATAGCTGACCTATAACCCGATCAATTACAATAAAACAAAATAAAATAAAAACAAACCTGATTCAGTTATATTGGTGAAAGACATAACTAGGATTTACACTAGTGCTTAAAAATATTATTTAGATTTAGAAGTTTGTAGTAAGTCTGCCCTCCATATGAAACATGGAACACCCCTCACTCCCACCAGATTTTAGCGGCATCTATTCTCAAGCAACACTTAATGAGTTCAAATTTCCAAGAAACCAGAAATAACGATAACACTGGGAAGACAAAATTCTAGCCAACGGTCTTTAATCTGATAACGGACTTTTAATGACATATATCTTTGAACCAACTAGACAAGATGACTTATTACACAGAAAAAATGTAACTTTGTGTACATATTGCTTCTTAATCACCTGTCACTTTGTTGATTTCCTGCTTCATTGATATATTATGTTTGCTTTACAAACGTTATGCAATGTTACTATATTTTTCGTTAAAATCGCCTTTATTTGTCATGTCTTTCCAATACGTTGAATATATTGACTCTAAGCAAACGGTGGGCTGAGCGTAAAAACTGAACTTTCTTCGAAGTTAGTTATATTATCCTGTCTTATGTATTTTGTTGTATCCACAGGTCCTATCTTACTATAGCTTTTGGATAGCTATATATAGTAAATAATGGAAAGGTAGGACACTTCAAAATGACCATATCTGATTTGAAGAATATATAGGTGTATGTATCAATACAACAAACAATAGTTTGTGAAAAGTAACTTCTACTAGGCTTGACTAAAAAAATATTCTCGCCTGAAGCTGCGATGTATTTTGGGAAGTATATATTAAGGCTCCAATTTTTCCTGTCATATTGGTTACACAATGTTGAATTTGGAAACAGTCTTAGAAACAGTCTGAAAGACGAAGGCGACTGGATGTCATCAAGTAGTGTGATTTATTTTTTAAGAACTGGATTTCCATTTGAATTTCACTCAAATTATAATAGCATTTTGTCACATTTTGAAGAATTTGAAATTCCAATTTTTTTAAAGTTATAAATGATAATTAACTGCTTTATATCCATTTTAATTTTTGGCAAATGTAGCAATTTCCCCCGATCAGCTGACTTTTACACTCACCTGTAAGCTGAAACTTGCACTGAATGTCAACGTCACGATGTTGAATTGTGACGACATTTGTGAAGTCACCGATCCCGGAAATGACCTTCACTTGACCTTCATATGAGGTTTTTAGATTCGCAATCTCGTCTCCTTGACAGCTGGTAGATCCGGTGGCCGCCATGTTTGATATAACCACAAGAAAGACGATGATGGTATGTCTGAAATAACAAACACAGCCAATAAACATATGGTTGAGAGTGTGGTTAGGAGGTAGAGCATCGGGACCTGGGTTCGATACCCTGCTACGGCCATTTTTATTCTTACATGCGTAGTACGTTATAATAATTTGAGTTGTAAGAACTTATTTCACAAAACAGACGGGTTGGATCCAAGATTCCATATAGGAGGTGGTGGCGGCGAGGGAGAGAGGGTGGTGGGTGGAGGGGTTGGGTGGCGTATCGTTAATGGTGCAATCTTGTTAGCATTTGATTTACTTCTTTCAAGAGGAAAGTTACGTAGCCTGTCATGTTTTTATAATAGTGAACAAATAAGGAATACACGTGTTGGAAAAATAAGTAATTATCGTCTTGCATTCCCTGCATTATTATCTCAAAATATTTTAAAAAGCACATATTATAGTCATGTACTTATCAATATTATTAACATTTAGTTGGCAAACATATTGGACCGAACTATCCACGTAAATGCCTTTGAAATACATTTTAAGTCATTAAATTTAAGAATACAAAATTTAAAGCAACACAGCCACGTTTGAACTTTTAAAAAAAAAAAAATAATAATTGAGTTATGAGCACATTTCCCATACAAACATATGACCAATTAGCTGTATATGAGCATATAAACACAATCCCGAACAAAATGATGCCCAAATTATAATGCGTGACTAACACTTTATAAAACAATCGTGTAACTCACCCGAGTCAAAAAAAATTGTCAAAATGACTTTCAAGGCAGGTAAAGTACACTACGCACTTAAACGTGAAGTTTTGTAATACGACTCGCATAATTCAATTTGAAGCCAAGTTAGAATCCTCGGCAATTTAAAAATAATTTATAAAGCGTTTGTCACGCTTTATAATTTGGACATCTTTTTTATAATTCTAAAGCGTTCTGGATAGTGTTTGTTAGCACATATACAGCTCACTGACCATATATTTATGTATGGGAAATGTGCTCACAACTCAATTAAAAAACTTTTTAAAAAAGTTTAAACGTGGATGTGTTGCTTTAAGTGATGGGTGGTGTGGTGTGTGTGCCGGTCCCTCCCTCGGATCTGCCATTGAAAGACTAATCCATAAATAGGAGATTACAATAATGAATAATGTCACTTTTAGTTAAGCCATTCCTTTAATGAAGTCATCTTAGCTCAGATCATTTACTTTTATGCATTGATAACACTTCTTTGCAATTCATTTGATGTATACGAATATGCGCGGTTGATCACTGCAGAGTATGCACAACAAGCACAACTGACTGTGCTGCATCTGTGCTAATTAGTGTTTAATTTGTCAGGATCAACAGGAGCTCAATGTTCCATATTCGAAAAGAGCTAATGAGATTACAAAGAATGGAATCGATATTTAATGTATAAACTACATGGTACTAAATACGACCTATTATTCCATCTTGTTACGAGGCTTGTCTAGACTCGGACAATTTGACCTTGTGTCAGAGTTAAACGTTGCATTAGCAATACAAATGTTAGACGTTGCTCTAACAATGAACAACATTGTGTAGAAAATCTACAAGACTTACGATTCATTAGCTCGGTACATCGGCGGTAATTATACGTGGACATAATCCGAAATAGGTTACATATAAATAACTTGTTACATTCCTCACTAAGCCCCTATTTCATTAAGCTTGTAGTTAAATTATTGTATACTTTTACGCGATTTCTGACGTAAATAGTCAACACGTTATCCACTGTACTACCGCGCCTTGCTAAGATAAATCTTAAATCTTAACTTAAGTAAGCAATACCTATATTTTACATACGCATATCATACTGCTTCTTTACAATTTATCTTAACATTTTAAACGATATCATAAATGGATATAAATCATATTTTAATATTCAAAGAAAGAGCAGGAATAGGACATCTCGTATACAATTTTGGTGAGTGTTTTACTTAGTTGGTTGAGTACATTCTTTAGGTCAGGTTCGCTCAGTCAGAATTTCATCTCACTTCACTTCAGTTATTTATACGTTTTATTCAGTTGACTGCAAAATAAATTCCAAGTTTTAATCATTCTCATGTCGTTTTGTCGGTAGCCGTCTGACTGTCAATTCATGGATTGTAAGTTAAAGTCCTACCCGTTCACAGTCTACATGAAGATTTATATACGACGTTGAATCTTAATGTCATTCGTCTCTAACCCCTAATCCAGGTGGAAAAGTTATCAATTACTTGCGTAGATGGGTGTGCTCGAGTACGGGTTAACCATCACAGATAACAGGAACTTGTGGTTATGTTAGCTGATCGTCTGTTAGCCATCGATGGCATAAAATAACACTCAAATATTCAAATAAACAAACACCCCACTGGATCCTTTACTAGTATATTCGATGCTCCAGATAAGAACTATTTTCGAGTATTTAAGTATTAACATTTTCCGAAAAAGCATTGAGATTTCAAGTAAGTGATAAAAAAACATTAGGTATTGACAAGATCAATGTCGATATATTTCAGTTTATTTTTTTCTTCAATATTTCGGCAGGAAAATATTCATTTTGAAGCAAAGCCTATTTAGAGCACAGCATGGCAGGAATGCAGCTGGTACGGTGCATTCAGTTAAAGCGATGAGTCATAATATGGTACCGCTTGCGCGTGTTTGAGATATGAAGGGAGACTAGTGGGTGGGGTATTGATGGAGGCGTGTGCTGTGGGGTGAGAAGAGGGATAATAGTATCCTAAATTACCTATTGTATATTTCAATCAGAAGTAAAAGCTGACCCGCTATTGTATCTATAACTTGTGAAGTTTACACGTTCACTTTATCGTTAGGAAAATGAATAATAGTTTGACAGTGTTCTGTTGAGAACGGCTATATACATGTTATCGACTGTATCATCGTTACAGGTGTAACCCCACCATTGATTTTTGTTCTTTATTCTATAGTAAATAATAAAAGTTTGAAGGCTTGTCATTCATAGAGGGTCCCAAATGAAAGAAGTGAAACCTACATTTTACTGTTTGTCAACCTCTGCACTATCAAAATATGATGAGAAAAGTAGGGGTCATGTGTCATATAAGAGATTTTTTTTCTGCTCAGTGTGTACACTGGTGACAAAGTGAAAGTAGACTTCCGAAATCATGAATTCATACCCCAATTTCCAAGCATCATTTTTTTTTTCTAAATTCACAATTCAAACATGACAATGCTATCAAAATGTTCAAAATACATCAATAATGCCATTCAAATAAAAAAATGAGCATTAAAAATAGGAAAATGCATTTTTAAAGAAGAAGAATTGAGGATTATTTACAACCGCCATTATGCGACTACCCCACGGAAGCACTTCCTTTTTGCAATGGTGGCACTATGCCTACAAACAAGACGCGCCTCCCTCCCCCAATATTGAGTGTCAGCATATACTTTGGAGCCTGGGAGTACATCCTCATACACTCTGCTCAGGCTGCCCACAACCCAACAATTGAAACGCTCCTACACCCATGTGTATCAGCGAAATTTAAATCGATTAACATGTCATAATTATGAATCTATGTCGTAGGCCTATATCAAAACTTTCAGATAAGATACATTAGTATATATCCAGGCGTCACTTTATAAAACTAAATATATATATATATATAGACTATATACCTTCAACAGAGAATATGTCCTGTGTAACTTACAGCAGACTGTTGGCTGTCGCTGGTAGTAACCACCCGTATAAGAAACAAGTCGTCTGTTTGTACATGCCGCAGGCGTATCCTTTATTTATACGGTATTGACATTTTCAATCCGTTGTGCAATGTAAAGCCTGGGATGTGTTGCTATTTTAAGCAAACCAAATCTGTGTTACGTCGGTGGTTATTAGAAAATACGATCTATGAACGAATCTTTTTGTCATTCGTCTGTTAACACAGACGATCTATATTTAGAAAATACGTCAGTAAGTGGATTGTATATGTATGTATAAAAAGCTTGACCTGGTCTCAATATTACAAATTCGGTATATTGTGCGTACGTGTCAACAGGTATGTTTGTTTTAATTTCATCATATTTCATTATGTAAAGTTTTATATAGATATATATATACATGTACATGGGTACGTTGATACTAACTCAGTGGAATAGTAGCATAGCCTATAGCAGTACTTACTACTTGTTACTCTTCATACGATATAGTTTACAGGGTCGGATCAAGGATTTCGGTTTAGAGTACGGGGGGGGGGGGGACTTACGGTGCGCAACGCAACATTTGAACGGGCACACATGCCTTAATCACATATGTGTTGATTTAAGTCCATTCCTGTTGTCACCTGCACATCTCGCATATTACTGATATCGCAGTGGCCCACATATGAAAATCAAACTCGATATCTACTATTTTAAGAAACGCTACAAAGATAAATTTCACAAGGACACGGAATTCAACTCATGTGTGGTGTCATTGAGCAAGACATTTTTCCACATATGTTTTGTACTGGTACTACACTGATTGACTTCGTGTGTGATTTGTCTAAGCTGTAATAACTTTAGATAAGTTTGAATATTGTCCTGTTTTATTTACATGCATCTCGATTGATTTTCCATCAACAAAACATATTGGCTCATGCTCTTAGTTGTATTGACAAGCGCGCACACGCATGTAACCGTTTACACGTTGATATCTGTAGTTTTTAAACATAAGTGTGATATTGTTTGATTGATACAAAAATATACACCTAATATGATTAAACGAACATTAAACATTTATATG